>VXAV01006529.1:72506-86789 GCA_013399715.1 Alectura lathami
TCAGAGGGCTGGAGCACCTCTCCTATCAGGAAAGGTTGAGGGAGTTGGGATTGTTCAGCTTGGAAAAGAGAAGGCTCCGGGGAGACCTCACTGCGGCCTTCCAATACTTCAAAGGAGCTTACAGGCGGGAGGGGGACCGACTTTCCACACAGGTGGGTAATGGTAGGACAAGGGGGAATGGGCTAAAACTGAAAGAGGGGAGGTTTAGGCTGGACATCAGGAAGAAATTCTTCCCTGAGAGAGTGGTGAGGCGCTGGCACAGGCTGCCCAGAGGAGCTGTGGCTGCCCCATCCCTGGCTGTGTTCAAGGCCAGGCTGGATGGGTTCCTGGGCAGTTTGATCTAGTGAGCTAGTGGCTGGCAGCCCTGTCCACAGCAGGGAGGTTGGAACTAGATGATGTCTGAGGTCCCTTCTAACCCAAGCCATTCTGTGATTCTATGATTCTCTCCACCTGCTGGTGATACTTGCCTAACACAGCCCAGGACACTGTTAAGCCTTCTTTGCTACTACCTAGATGATCCTTATCCTTTCACTTTTCCTCACATCACAGAACTATACTAATTTATTCCTTCCTCAGTCCCCACCCTGCATTGAAAGAGAGATGTTCTTAAAACCCCAAACGTTGCCAATCTGATTGTTTCCTTTCCAGCTCATAGGTTTTGGTGGGAGATCAGCTTGCTTCAAAACGAATCACTACTTTTGTAAATCACATTTAGATGAAGGATGGTTTCAGGTTTCATATCTGGGTTCATTTCCTGGCTCTGTCATCGTCTTTCTGCCCGACTTTTGCATGAGTTAGTTTCTCTACACTTCCACTCCTCAACTGCAGCAGTCTCATTCTACCATCATTGCAGTCCTTTCTAGCTTAAAACTGCAGGCTCTCCGGGCTAGGGTGTACTTCTTACCATGCATGCCATTCAAGGCTTAGCGTGGTTAGGCTCCTCACACTTACCAAGGAGCCTGCTAGATGATAATGCTGTCAAAACAATGCATGCTTTACTCACAATCATCCAAATTGTACACCTGTGTTTAGTATCTTTCCTCCATAAATCAATGTTGATGCAAAAGTGCTTATTTCTGAGCGCTACTGGCAGAATAAGGATAAATATTATTTATTCTATATAAACAAAGTGATCAGCCTAAATACTCTTAGTCTCATTAAAAAAGGTGGGAAAAAAAAGACGACTGTCAGCAATACTGCTACTTACCACTCATAAACCAACTCCAGTGTAACAGGAAGCAGTCTATATGTGGTATGCTTCTGCCAGATACTTACTCATTTAGATACACTGTACTTAAAATACACTCTCTTACAAGAAAAAGCATTTTAGTTGCATGAAAACATCAGTAAATCAAAACCTGAATATTGCTGCACTGTAGAAAGACTAGGTATATACATTCAGTTGGCGATGAAATACTGCCAGCAGACCACATAAGCACAGACAAGCCTCATCACCCATCCCATTCACTTAAAATGAGATGGAGCACACAGAAAAGATTTTCATATATAGTACAACCGTAAGTACTAATACCAAATATAACTTGTAAAAATGTGCAACTGCATGTCTGGCGTAGTTAGTGGTCTTTAAATATTGCCTTTTTTTTTTTTTTTTTTCCCCCAGTTTGTTTGGATTTTTCAAAACTTAGCCGGGGGGAGTACAAAAACTTTAGAAAAAAAGCCTACTTCCTTATGATACTAAGAAAAAAAAACGTTAGCATCTCTCCCATTTTAGCATCTCTTTCTTCTACCACAATGTTGGTTTTGATCTCTCTTCTACACCTTTTTTCCTACCAGGCTCTTTCTCTACTGAGTTCTTTCTTGCACCTCTCCATTTCATTTCAGATTCTTCCTGAAACTTACAATGGCTTGTAAGCATGCTCTTACCCTTGCTCCTCTCCCACACCCAGGAATAAGACAACTCTTTTCTGCAGAAGACCCTTTCCAAGTAGCAACCCTTTGCTTCATTTTTGACCATTCTTCAAAGCCGGGTATTTCTTCTGTACCCATTAGAGCTGGACTTCTAATCTCATTCCTGCTTCCTCTCATGTCTTCTTGGATGAATCTCCCTTTGTGCCATAAAAACTGAGGCTCTCATCACCCTCCATACACGCTTAATTTAACATTAATATACTTTTATATGGTTGAATCCCATTTATGCTCCTTCTCCTCACCCTACAAGTAAGAACATAATTAAAAACAAATATTACTCACCTGTCAATGAATTGGTCAATTATGACGAGATCACCAGGCTGTATTTCCTCTCGTAACGAACCACAGGCAGTAGTCACTAGAACATGTGAGCAGTTTTCTTCTTTTAACGCCCAGATATTGGCACGGTAATTGACATTCGATGGCATAATTGTGTGCTGCCTTCCATGTCTGCAAAGATGCATGTTGCCAGAAAGTTGAATAAATCAGACTGAAATTGCCTTCCTTCTCTCAAATAAACAGACTTCTGGAGTTTGTCTAAACAACATTGGAGATGGAACTGATCATTTTAGCAATTTGTACTGTAGCTTGTTTTTGTGATTGTATTAATGTTATCTTGATATTTGACTTAACAAGTAGTGATGTTGCTTTTTTTTTTTTTAAATGAAGTTCATTGTAAAGAAAAGTAGTCTTGAAACTACAATCCAAATACACTTCAGCACCCTCAAGGGTATAAAAAACATTTTTTCACTGAATTTTGTAAGCCATTTTCATAGGTGCTGGATACCCTGGCACAGCAATACTACATATCCCACACAATACAACAGACTTGTAAGATATATTGAACTCTAGGTATTTTCTGCTCATAAGCACTGTTTGTATTCTCCCACATGGAAAAGAGTGGCACACCACAGGAAATTAAAAGCAGAAATCACACGCTGTTTTAATGTCACCTTCCCAAAGAAAACAGTAGGATCATCAGATTTATCTCTTCAATCTTAAAATGATCTGACAGCTTTCATACACTAAAAGAATGACATTGCATTGTTGGAAAATTTTTTTCACCAAGACAGAAAATACTTAATCTGATAAGCACAAACTTACATTTTATCTGTCACTACTACAGAGATACTTCACTCCCATAATGATTAAATACGTTTGAACGTTATTCCCAATCATGTAAGAGGAAAGGAGGAACTTAATTTCCTGCTTTATGGATGGGCCTCGTACACATGCTCTGTCCTTGTCTCCAACCCTGTCCTGGCCCTGTCCCCTGCTGCTCCTGCCTGCGCTCCCAGGACCTGATTCATCACCTCTGCTTGCCTGGCACTGTTGAGGGACTGTGCGACGCGCACCTAGCTCAGCCCATGCTGTCCTGATGCTGCATGAGCATTCTTACCTAGAATCTAGTAGCATATTAGTCCTACATCTCCACTTTTATGTTAGCCATTGTGAAATTTCCGTGCACACATCAGCAGATCCTGCTTCCAGGATCTCTTCTGCATATGGTAAGACATGTCTGAAAAAAGGACTCAGGACGGGAGAACTACATGGAATGCAGCCTTCTAAGCAACAAAATTAGGTGTCAGAGGACTCAATAGACAAAAGACAAGACTTGGAAGAGTCTATGGGGTACTAAACATACAGTTGAACTGGACAGAGACAATTTCCCTGTTTCACAGAACAGCAAACAGAGGGCGCAGACAGATTACTGACGTTTTTCTTTCCCAATTCAGAGCATTAACTACTTCATTAGCAGTAGTGAGCACCTGCAATACATTGATGACATCATTGTGTGGGGCAAGACAGCAGAGGAGGTTTTCGAGGTAGGGGAGAAAATAATTCAAATCCTCCTGCGAGATGGCTTTGCTGTTAAGCGGTGTAAGGTCAAGGGACCTGCACAGGAAATCCAGTTTCTGAGTTAATGCTCTCAGTCCCCACAGTAACAAATTTGTTCAGGAAAAATCCAGACTTCTGATTGGCTTTGCCAGCAACCACAAAGGGCACGATGAAGTCAGAGTAAAAATTCAGTTCACTCAATATAAAAAGAAAAAAAAAAAATTGAGAAAACTTCAAGACACTATATAAAATCCATTAAAACCCCCACTTACCTCGCCAACAGCACACAGTCCACATTTTTTATCTTTCCCAGTATCAAAGCATCTGATGGCTGCAAAACAATTAAAAAAGAATGAGTTACTGCCTGCCAATCACATTAGAAACCTTTACCGGTGCTTAAAAAATAGCAGGATAGGTTTGGAAGGAAATACTAGTTATATAAGGGAAATACTGGAAATACCACTGTAGTCTCACATTGTCTTCAGAATAAGTTTGTGATTTGATGTGGCAGATTCCTAAGAGTCTGGAACAGTAATTGTAACCCCCTGAAACAGTACTTTTGAACTTTGAAGCTTTCAAGTACTTTGAAAGAGTATTTCAAGAAGAGCAGAATGAACACCTAAAAGAATCATGAGCACGCACCCTTCACACCAGCTAGCACCTCACGCTCTCCTATAAACTTCCGTTGCTTTTCGCAAAACAGACATTCCCTACAGAAAGCCCCCCACCCAACAGAAATTACTTGCAAGCTGTACCTTCCCCTCAATCTCCATTCACTTCCCTGTCCCCTTTCTACCATCAGCCCCAAGCTCATTCTCATGTTCCAGACTCCACCAACTCACTCTTCTGCTGCCTACACTTCCCAATAAACTCCCTCTTCCCCAGCCTTTGGAAGTGAACTACGAAACAACAAAGAGCTTCTTGTACACTATGAGCAGGAGCAGGGTTGCATCTGGTCAGTCCAGGGACCGAGAGATGGCATGCGTCTCCTCTCACAGCTGTAGGACAGCATGCCAGGAACCCAGGGCATTTTATTGTAGCTGTCCAGCTGGAACACGTGCCCTGCCTTGGGCAACCCCAAGCCATCAATTGCCACAGCAGCAAATAAACTGCTGTGTGTATAAATAAACTGTTTTGTGCCTCTAGTTTCTCATCTTTTCGTTAAAAATTATAAGGCCTCAGACTTGTCAGATGTTTCTGAACACTAGTGCAGTTGGATGTGCTGCTTCTCCCACCCAGTTCAGAGCTGCATCCATTTTACTTTTCTGATTTCAGTGTATAAGAAACTGTAACAAGGAGTTACAAGCCATCCTGTGCCAGTATCTTCTTCCTGAGATTTAAAGCTGAAATGATTTATTAGGAAAACTGCAATTTATTTACTGATCACTAGCTTGCAAGTGCCTAGAAGAACTCACACATTCACATTTAGCAATGTCTGTTATCTGCTACTTGATACAATTTTATATATTTTAGTGCTAGTTGTAAGATTTCATTTCTCATTTATTGTTCTTAATTCTATTACACACATGAAAACAAGTAGATATCTATAACAATAATAAAAAAGAAGTAATATATAAGACCTATATAGCTGCATTTTAAAGATCTTAATTTCTAGTAATAATAACACTTTCTGCTTCCTATTGCACAGCTCTTTTTGGTCTAGGTTTAAATTCTGTCAGACACAGATATACCTTTTTTTTTTTTTTTCTTTTCTTAACTAAAGTGCATAAGTGCATGTTCCAGAACAGTTGTTTTCAGGATTGAAGTGTATTCTGTCTTGTTTTAGAAGTCCCCATTTAGCATTAAGCTGTGCTGACATTTACATCTTTAACCTACTTACCTCACTTTATGCACACTCTTATGAGCCAGAGATGGCTGTAAGGCTGCAATTGCCACACAGGGAGAAAGGCTTACTGTCCAGCTGCCAACGCATTTTGCTCTTACAACATTCCATAACAATGACAGCTCACAATAATTAGCATTTGGGGTTTTGTTCTTTGGGCTTGTTTTGTTTTGTTTAGGAAGCCCAGAAGAAGATTTGCTGTGTGAAGTAGTAAGTAACCAAGTTAGCTCACAGCAGAACACAAAAATACCCTTAAAAACTAAAGAGGATTTCAGCAGAAATTCCTTGTCTCCTATCAAAGGGAAAAATAAAGATCAGCAAGTTGAAGAGAGGATCATTTCTTCACAAGTGACATATTCAACTTTATTGCAAGTGACAGATTCCATACATTTCCAAAACATCTGGGGGAGAAAGTGCAATTTAACTACTTTTTTTATGTTCCCTCATGTCATGGGACTCTTGGTATACACCACTGAGGCAGCCAGAATGCAACAGGTTCCAAATCCAACAGGCTTCAAAATCCAGTCGCAGCAGCCATGGTCTCCTTCCCTATCTGCTGCCATCCCAGACACTTCAAGAGGCTCCAAGCTGGACATGCAACAGAGATACCTACAGAACACATACAGGGCATCTTCCAGGAGATGGCCTGAAGACCTTTCTTGCCAATGAGTGTGAGAAACACGATGGAGAAAACAAAATATTTGGAATAAAAAAAAGCACGCTAAATGATGAGAGGACATTAAGAAAGGAGCTTGCAGACACCCATCCTGGGTCAATAAAATAAAGGAAATAAGGATAAATTAGCATGTGTCACACGGAAGTGAAAGATCAGAAATTTCAAACCGCGTGTTAACTGCTCAGCAGAGCCAGTGTATGCTTCAGTTCCGCTCTTTTTCTCCCACAAGTTTTTTCCAGTGCTGTAGCTCTGTACCTCCTCTGCACTGAAGAGCTTTGAAATGCTGATAAAATAACAACATTTTCCAACAGAACAATCTGAATTTAAAGCTCTAAAACAACATTTTCAAAGCAGGATTTAATAAAAGGCCCCATAAAAAGCCCTCAAACATTAATAATTCGCAGGCATATTTAAATAATATTTAACTACTTCCTCTTCCACAAAATCCAAGTCAGATATATATTACTCAGTGTTGCAAAACAGAAAAGGAAGGAAGAAACCATGTGCAGCTAAAAACGAAAACAAACAAACAAAAAAAACCCAAACCAAACTAACATGGAGGGGGACACATGTAACAGAGCTTTCTAGAACAGGAGGATAGTTTGCTGATTTGGGGAAAGGTGTTTCAGAACCAAGTTCTATCATCCAGAAAGTAGAACAACCTAATTGAAAGCATATTCTGAGCAAAGTGCTATTGGTAGCCTCAGCACGTTGCTGAAGATAAAGACTGTTGCAAGCAATTTCCTTATCCTCCAAGTGAACAGTTTTGTCCATATTCAGACACGGAATGCTTAAAGGTTTTGGGGTAGTTTCCACAGAATAATGAATTCTCACCCCAATTTTTGATGCAATGGGAATGATGGAAGCAGAAAAGGGAGAAGAGAAGCCTGAAACATTAACATATCTTAATATATTAAACTTTTATATATATATAATAAAACTAATTTACTACATTTCTACTAATATTCCTAATGTAAAATCAGGAAAGGACCAACGCTGATTTACAGAACTGTAAAAATTATTGTATCGTTTTCTGTGTTCAGAAGATTTTCCAGATTTCTGAAGGAAAAAAAATATCCCCACTTGTCTTTTAAATGGTTCTCATGATTCAAGAAGACCAAAGCTGATGACAGTTCAAGGAACTTATTTGAACAAAACCCATGCTATTATTCTGCTTCTAAAAGAAACAGCAATAAAGAAACATCTATTCTGCCATTCTCAAATGTCAAAGGTGTCAAGGAACGTCACCACCAGAAAGGTTTTCAGCAAAAAGTCTTCTTCCAAAGTTTTTGCCAAGAAATTTGACAATTAAATGACATTTAACGAGACTGGTGAAAAGAAACAGGCACACATTTTTAACTATGCTTTCAATTTTCCCTTTAGCATTTAGTACTTTAGTACTTCCTAGTTTTGCTTAAACTAAATAGGATTTCTTGATGTTGTAGTTTAATTTTCTCAGCAGTTTAAAGGCCACAAAGGTCTGAAGTGCTTATTTGGATCAAGTCCTTTACTTCTTAAAATTTAAGGCAGTCTCTCTCTCCACAGTTTTTAATGCTCTATGAAAAAGCACCCTTATAGGAGGAAAAAAAAAAAAAAAAAGAAAGGTTTTATTTCAACAGCAGTCAGGAAGAAGAATAAGGCACATCGTCCAGAAAAAAAAAAAAAAAAAAAAAGTTTTTAAACTTTTCCCAGTATATTTAAAAAAAAAGCTCTCATTTTCCTTTTTGCAGTCTGGGGGTGCAGATAAACACTGGCTGCTCAGCTGTGCTCCCATCGCAGACACTGAAGTCCCATGGACAAGCCTTCCACTTGGGAGGTCCCAGCTCAGCTGAACACTGTATCTCAAATTCACACTTGAGTTCCTGCTATGACTTCTCAGCAGTTTAAAACAAAAACATGCACACAGACAGAGGCAGAAAAGCCAGCAGCTTTTTTCAAAGTTGAGTCTATGCTAAATGCATAGCACACAAGCTCAGCCACAGCAAGTCCATCGATCAAGGTGTCTCACAAGCTTCAACAGGCAATCAAGACTTATTTTCTCCTATCTACGCTGTTTTCTGTGAAGAATACAGAAAAGGAAAAAAAAAAAAAAAAAAGCATCAAAATTGCAACCTGAATGAAATTTAAAAAGCCTTCCATATTGAAAAAAGGAGCAGGACTGAGGCAGGCTTTTCCACTGTCCCATGCAGAAGCCATCCTGCCAGTAGCTCTGTTCAGTAAGACTAAGCCCTACCGTGTGGGCCACCTGCTGCACTGCAGAATGCGGGCCACCAAATCCTGTTGCATCCAAGTGCTGTGACAGTACATCCCCCCAAATGGCTGTGCCGCCCCTGTGCCCTTAGCTCTGATCTGAACAGGCCTCTGCGAGGAAGGAGGAGAGCAGTTTGTGTTTGCTGGACACAAGGGCTCTAGTCCACACCTGCTACAAGGGCAGCAGTGTTTTTTCCCTTGTGAGCAGTCTCCAGAAGCAGCCCTGCTGTGTCCATCTGTAAGCTTCCAAAAACAGGGCATTAAATGGCAGCTGGTTTGTTTCCCAGTGAATTCTGTTTCAGACCTACACTGGATACAACTGGGCAGCAGAATACAGCAAACAGAGGCAGCAATCCCCATTATCTCCTTGTAGCTTGTTAGCAGATTTTGCAGGATGGTGGAATTAGATGTATTTTACTGACATTTTTTCCTACCCTCATCTTTATCTCCTTCCCCTTCTTGAGTCATACACACACAAACTCCACTTGCTTTTTCCACTCAATTTCCCCCTTAGGCCATTTCAAATGGAGGCACAAATTCAGATTTTCCAACGCAGGCTGCAGTGATGAGCTTTCTGGCCAGCTTCTACCCACAAAATGACACTTGCTGCCACGTGCCAGGTGTATCATTGTATGTACATCAGCTTACGCTGGTAGATTTCATAAGACAAGATTCGGAGGGCAATTCTACAGCACTCAGACTGCTCGGGTCTGTAATGTTGTAACATTACAGAAGATCTGAGATCCAGTTCTACAAACTTCCTGTGTCAGCTGGAACCTCTCTCTTCCTCAATTCCCTGCCCACAAAACTTTCGCAACACATTAGGCACTGCATGTAGAGTGACATCTGAGCCTCCAGTCCCTTTTGCTGACGAAAAGGGCTGAAGCGATGTGAAGGAGAGCTGATCATTCTTCAAGCACACAAACATCTTTAAAAACGGGAAAACGTCTCAATAATAACAAAGCAGGTTGTACAGACCTTGCCATAGGGAGTGTCAACATATTTTTCTGTTCTTCCTTCTAAGATATCTGGATCATCCAGGCCAGTTCCACCGATAATTCCGATCTTAGACAGAAAAGTACATTATCAGCCTTCTTGAAATTATGCTCTGTTTAACCATGTATCTGAAAAATTATCCAGGCAGCTACAAAATATATTTTCTGCTTGAGATAGGACCAACATAACATTATATGCCCAACACAGTTTCCCAGAAAAGAAATTTTTAACAATAGATTTTAAACAATTGTATCTAACTTGATCATTTCAGACACTATGATTCCCCTCTTTCAAGATGCCAAATTTAAAAACCTATGGAAAATGCAATAAGATGTGACAATGAACCATTTTTTTTTCCAATAGAAAAATAGTGTTTTTCGGGAACGTCTCTAATGAGTGACACATACCTGTATAAAGCATCCTACAACAAAGAGACCAGCATTGTTTCCACAGGGAGAAGCGGTTCTGTACATAACTGCTGAACCGAATGCCAGACAGTACTATATTCTATTATTCAAGCAATTTTTTCCCAAGAAATTAGAAGGTTTTTGTGTTGACTAGCAAACACTTAAGGACTTCCCTGCTTCTGTAAGTAGTTTCTGTACATCTTCAGAAAAGGGGGAGAGCTCAGCTGCATCTTCACAAATGAAATAACAAGAATGAGCCGACAATGCCAACTGCTCTGAGCACTGCTAGGTTTCTCTGCACACACACAATTAGTTCTTGTGGAATGTAAGAACGCATAAACACTCATCCAACATTTCCCCACTGCAGCATCAACATTTCTCTCCTGTGTAGATATGCTGGGGTCAGATTTTATTCAACTCGCAACCTTCCCCTGAGCAGAACTGCCAACAGACTCATCCGAATTTTCCTGCTTCTGGGTCACCCGTGGTAAGCACCTTGTTTTTGGCTTTCCAGGGCTAATGCCATTTTCATTCAAGTCAAGCTCTTTCTTGAGCTCACTGCATTTGCAGTCTTTGGAGGGAATGGCTGCTGTTAGTCACATGGCCCTTCACCACCCCAAGCTTAGTAACTGTATTAAAACCTAATGTCATCATTTACCACACACTGCAGTTTGTGTCAATTTTTAAGTTGAAGAATTTATATCCTGGCTGAGTTGCCTCTCAGCATGAAAAAAAAAACAGAACAGTTTTGAACAATTGTGGTAGGACTTATTACTGCACGGATCCAGCATTTTTTACTATTTTCAAAGTACAAAATTTCTCAAGTAAAAACTCCAGACTTCAACATAAAACACCTCTCTTCCAAAACACACACCCAGCAGCCTCTTATTTTGACTTTTTCCTAAGTTTCACGTTCATGAAGATCTCATTGATCCCATATCACAGTTAGCTACTGAACTGCCCTGACAGCAGAGCTTACAGGGTCGTAGTAAATGGAGCAACACCTTGGCAGCAGTCAGTCACCAGCAGTATTCCCCATGGCTCAATTCTAGGGCCAGTCCCGTTCAACATTTCTGTAAATGATCTGGATGCAGGGCTAGAGTGTATCCTCAGGAAGTTCACTGATGACACTAAGCTGGGACGTGCTGTTGACTTCCTGGAGAGACGAGAGACCTGGCAGAGGGATCTAGACGGACTGGAGCACTGTGTGATCAGCCACAGCACAGAGCTCAGCAAGGTCAAATGCCAGGGGCTGCACCCGGCACAGAGCAGTGCTGGACACAGGCACAGACTGGGAGACAAGCGGCTGGAGAGCAGCTGCAGACAGGGACCTGGGGGTGCTGGTGACAGTGGGGTCAGCATGAGCCAGCAGCATGCCAGGAAGGCAAACAGCATTTTGGGGTGCATTAAACTCAGCATAGCCAGCTGTATTTACCGTTGCTGTGGCCTCACCATAAATGTTGCACATAGCTTAGGGCTGCACAACATAAAAAGGATGTGAAGGTCCTTGAAAGCACCCAAAGGAGGGCAACAAAGCCAGCAGGCATGCCCTGCGAGAGGCTGAGGGCACTCGGGCTGTCCAGTCTGGAGAAAAGGAGGCCAAGAGGCGACCTCACTGCTCCCTGCAGCTCCCTGAGGAGGGTAAGCAGAGCAAGGTGCTGGACTCTGCTCCCGGGAACTGAGGACAGGATGCAGGAACGGCACAAAGCTGCACCGGGGAGGCTCAGACTGGGCGTTAGGAAACACTTGTTTACTGTCTGACGCTCCCAGAGAGGTGGCTGATGCCCCATACCCGTCAGTGTTCTAGAGGCATTTGGACAGTGTCATCGCTTTTGGTCACCCTGACGTGGTCAGGCTGTTGGTCTTTGTGACCTTTGAAGGTCCCTTCCAAGAGAACAGTTCTGTTCTAATGTGTTCACCACGGATTTAGGTTCAACAAACAGAGACTGTGTGGTCCTCTTCGCATGTCAAATGCTGCCCTGAGAAAGCTGGCCACGGCAGATAGTGGGGAAGCCGACACCCGGAGGCAGCAGCGGTACCATCTCCCGTTGTCTTTTGCTACCCCCTTGTGGAGTGAGAGGAATAGAGCAGAGGAAAATACCAGTGAAAATCCACAAACCTCAACCCTGAAAGTATTTGAGCATTAGGGAAGACTTAGATCAATGTCTGTAGTAATATTGTTTCTCATGCTGCTTATTTATCACAAACATTTAGACTAAATGTTAGAATTATATTACTCAAGAAAATCCTGAAACCTACATAAATATTATGATGAACAATTACTTGCCTTAAAAATTGTATAGAAAACATGCAATAGGAGCAGTCACAAATGAGGAAAAGACCATCTCCAGCAATGCTTATGCTTATATTCAGTAAACACTTAAGATTACTATAGTAACAGAAGTCAGGATCAAAATGGGAACTTTTGTTCTTGATTCTCAAAAAAAAAAAAAAAAAAAATCCTTCAACAACTTAACAAGTTTTAGCTTGGTATAACACTTAGTTGCTTTATTAGTGCTCTGTGATTTAAGATTGAGAATATGCAAAAGGGAGTGCTTAGCTGCCTTGTTTCTATGTCTGGCAAAGCAAAAGGTGTTGGGACTGCGAAAAACAGCGAAATGCTAGATAGGAGCTACAGCTACACAGAATGCTTTGGGCTGGAAGGGACCTTAATGCCCCTCCAGGCCCACCCCCTGCCATGGGCTGGCTGCCACCCCCCAGCTCAGGTTGCCCAGGGCCCACCCAGCCTGGCCTTGGGCACCCCCAGGGATGGGGCACCCACAGCTGCTCTGGGCAGCCTGGGCCAGGGCCTCACCGTCCTGTGAGTGAAGAATTTCCTCCTCACATCTGACCTAAATCTCCCCTCTTTTATTTGAAACTGTTCTACCTTGTCCCATCACTGACAGACCATCCAAATATTCTCTCTCCCTCCTGGTTATAAGCCCCCTTCAGGTACTGGAAGGCTGCACTGAGGTCTCCCTGGAGCCTTCTCCTCTCCAGGCTGAACACCCCCAGCTCCCTCAGCCTTTCTCCCTAGCAGAGCTGCTCCAGCCTCTGAGCATCTTCATGGCCTCCTCCGGATGCACTCCAGCAGCTCCACGTCTGTCTTGTGCTGGAGGCTCCCAGCCTGGATGCAGCACTCCAGGTAGGGCTGCAGAAGAGCTCCTTAAGAACACACATCTGATTTTCCTCCTGCTAATGCAATCCCCGGGAATATCAACTGCACCTGGGGGCAGTAGAAAATCTGATTCTATTGTAAGTTCCGCTTTACGGACCTTCTGTGAATTATCAAAGGGAACGCAGCTGCGCCAGGGCCAGCGAGGAGACAGCCTGCTACGGGAGCCGAGCTCTGCTGCCACCTAGCAGCCCGGACTGAAGGCAAGGCACGGCAAAGAGCAGCTGGCCCTGGGAAACAAAGTCACCTCTCACCAGAGGCGCGGGACTGGATGCTGCATTCCAGACTTTGCATCCTACACGGCGACAAGGAGGACACAATCTCAGCTACAGGTATCATTCATTTTTAAATGTTTTCTGGAATTTAATTTTAAATAAAAGGGCATTATGGTGGTACTAAACATAAAGTGTTTTACTGTACTACAATCTGGCTCCAACATTGGGATGAAGAGCAACAAATGTGAAAGTTATCAAAGCTTCACACCAGTACTGGTGCTTATTTCACCAGAAAACAGAAAAACAAAAGCATTTCTCTATGGAAACCTAAATAATAATCACACAGATGCTAGCAATGGGCAGAGAACTAACAGCGCAGTAACTTGAGTATTTACCAGTGGTTTTAAGTACTAATGAAAGCCTGGTCACCACCAGCGATGACTCTTTCTGACAACTAAAAGGCAATTAATTTTCGTGTTTTTCTCTCTCCTATTTTGGATAGAATGAAAAGAGGGAGAAGGCAGCACTGAAAAGGTTTCAACTCAAGGGGAAGAAGTAGTAAGCTGCAAACGACTTACAGCTAGAGGTAACAATCTGTGTAAAACAAAAAGCAAGCTTAGAAATTACTTCTGCATAACAAAGTAACATGGAGACTTGCTTTATCTCAGAAAACTGGTTAATGTTTCAGTCAAAATACAAATCCAGACTTCCTGGCCCCCCACCCTCACCCCTGAGGCGGGCTGTAACCCTTCCAAGGAGGTTTTAAACAGCACAGATCGGTTTCAGTGTAATTTTATTACCGGCTCCCTCTCACTGCGACTGCAGGGTATGTGCACGCTGTTTTCACACGCGCTGCAGGCCCCTCCACCATCAAACCTGACACGCCGAGCGGGAATTCCCGAGGAGCAGAGCTCTCCGTGAGCCTGCGGTTGGACTACCGGTTTTCATTCAAA
>VXAV01006530.1:15431-39144 GCA_013399715.1 Alectura lathami
AGGGTGTTAAAATGGTCTTTTTGGAAAAAAAAAAAAAAAAAAAAAAAGGATTAAAGTCTCAGCTTCAAAATACACTTGTGACTTGGTAATTGTTCTGTGTGAAGAGTATGAACTAGAGGACTAGACAGAAAGGGAGAGTAAAGTGTATGGATGTGAAAGCATGTTAACTCACAAGCTANTGCTAATTCTCTTACAGATGTGCTAGACACAACATAGAAATCTTGAGAGGCAATTTATCACCTTCATAATTTCCTGCAATACAAAGAGGAGGGCTGTAACTGGTCTTCTTGCAGGAAAAAAAAAAAAAAAAAGCATTTAAGTATTAAATTCTCAGCTTCAAAATACACTTGTGACTTGGTAATTGTTGTGTGTGAAGAGTATGAACTAGAGGACTAGACAGAAAGGGATAGTAAAGTGTATGGATGTGAAAGCATGTTAACTCACAAGCTAGAAATATGCTTTAAAGGGATTATGTTGTCTGTTGGCATAATATTTTTTCTCTTAACTGAGCATGTAAGGATGTAGATCATTGCTCAGTGCAAACTGGTGCCTCACTATGTGGATTCATCTATGACCATACAATGGTGGACAATCAAAACCAGCTACATGTATATGTTAAGTAATGAACTCACCAATGAAACCTAAAAGTCAAAAGAGTCATAGGAGAAAATTTTCTAAAATTGTATTTATATTACACTTATATTCTGATATGATGTATAATAGCAAGGTGGAGAAGCTGGTAACCAGGGATGAAAATACGAGAACCACGTATTCAGTGATCCATAGTCCTAGAAGCCAGAAGTAGAAAGTTGGCATGCACATACTCTAACTTCTAACTAACTGAAGTTCCATCTAGGTTTTCAGCCAGCTTGTGAATCCTCAACCAAAGACCTACATCTAGATTATCTTTCTTTTCTTTATACAAATGTAAGCACTTCATCTCTAACCATTGGGGAAGAAAAAAAAAAAAAAAAATCAAGCCTCTTTCTATTTAGCATGTACATGTGAAAAGAAATCATAGGATGCTTGACATGTGACTTTCTCAAGGAAAAGGAGTAGGAAATAACTAACCCCTAAACCTCATGGTAAACATTAACATTCTAAAAAATAAAAATAAAAAGAAGAGAAGAAGAAAGAAAAATGGATGAAACTTGAAACTTGGTTTGTTTCAATTTCTCTTTTTTAAGTAGCTGAATAGTTGAAGGCAATGCACCTGTCCATCAAAAGCAGTGAAAGCTGAGAAAGATTAATCTCAGACTAAAAAAGGATGAGATTGTTGTCCATTCCAAGAACATTTTTTTCTGAAAAGAAATCTGCTTTCCATCCTGACTCTGTTAAGATTCCTGATTCTATCAAAGGTATCTGGGCTCTGCAAACAAGTAGTAAGTGAAATTACTTTCCTCTAGACTGTGTACTCCTCCTGCACTCAGAACCAGGCTCAATTGCTCCCGCAATAAGGATGATTCACTCTCCTGCTGCCTTTGACAACAGAAAGCTGAGGTGAAGAAAAACATCACCAAGTCTCTTATTTATTTGAAATAATCTCAGCCCTCTAGGAAGAGGCCCCAGACTAATACAGAAAGATTCCTAGGCCAGCAGTGATTTCAGTAGACCTGAGGACAGGCAGGTCCACCAGCGCGGTGCAGAGCTCAAGCAGGGCCACGCTGCAGCACTGGGGACACCAGACCAGGGCTGAGCGCACCCAGTGACCTGCTGGGAGGGAAGGAATAATCAGTTCAAACAAAGAAAGAATATAGTAATACTTTTTATGATGAGCACATATAATCAGGTCAGTTCCTTCACTTCAAGTCACAACCCAAGCAGCCAAGTAGCCAAGAGCTCAGATGGAGGTGATGCTGCAAGCAGCTGTGCAGCACCAGGTTGCTGGGTTTTTACCCATTTTTTCTCCCATTTGGAGAGAAGGGAGAGGAAGAGGGACACCACAGGAGCGGTGTTGAATGTCAGGATATGGCTGGTGGAGGGAAATGGAGGCGATAGTCACGGTCCTCCCAGTCCCCCAGAGGCAAGTAAGGTTCAAAAAAAATTTGAGTTTTCCTTGACTAGGCATAGGATTGCTAAAGGAAATTATTTTCATCCTTTTCATCGTCAAAAAAAAAAAAAAAAAAAAAAAAATTCCAGTAACAGTGTTACCATGGAAACTGATTTTAAGAACAACAAGAAAGCCTTTATCATAGCGACCTTATTTTACAGAAAAGCAAACCAGTAGTGTCTCATTCTCTAACTGGACTGATAACTCAGCCAGATGACCAAAGAACAAAGCAGTGCAGAGCAGCAATGCTATCTGGAGCCACAGCAGCATCCTATCACAACACCTGTTCGACCTCCAAAATCCTGCGCAGAGTGCTGGAAAGAAGGTTTCTCCTAAGCCACAGCTGCAGCAGGGCATCTCCTGAGCACCAAAGCCAGGCCTGTGAGCACCACTCTGCCATAGCTCAGCCTATCATTTCCTCGTTTCACTCAGTTTTACTCTGACTGAGGCTTCACCATGATCAAATAGAAAGGCACACATGGCTGGCTGAAGCTAGACAGATAGCCTCCTGCTAACTATGGGCTTTTAGCCACCTTTTTCTGTTTCACTCCTTCCCATTGCTGCCACAGAAATGAGGAAAGATGAGAGGCGCTGGCTGCCCCAAGGACAGCCATGATGCCTGCTGCATGCCCGAATAACAACGGCCAGTGCTGGAGTGAAGCCACTGGCACCTAACTTTCACCCTCGTTAAATGGAAATGTATATATTCCCCCCAGATTTCCTGTCCTGGGAATAGCCATGTGAGGCTGCGAGTGATAACACTCATCCTCTGTGAGGAAGAAGCCTGTTTTGCACTCACCTGGGATTCCAGCATGAGGCAGAGATAAGAAGAGACAATTCTAAGGGCTCTCTTCTACACATAGTGCTAAAATGCTGACTTCAGGTCCAGATCATCATGGATTTCCCCCCCCCTCATCTTCAGTCTTCAGCTTTGTAATAACCTCGTTTTTGCTGCTTCTCCTAGAGCTTCGAAGGCTGAGGGACAGGAGGCCGGACATGCGCACCATCTGTGCTTCAGACCTCAAAGAGCAAGAGGAGCTTGCTCTTTTAAAGCAAGTTTTAAAATAAGGGGAATAATGGACACAGAGTTGCCCACATGTGGACATCAGAAGTTTTTCAGGCAAATATGGGGCTGCTCTTGGTGCACCAGGAGTGAGGAGCAGCACCTCAGTGCGCAGGCCCTGGAGCATAGGTGGAAGCCAGCAGCTGGACTCCCCAGCAGCTCCAGCCAACAGTGTGATGGCACCCAGCTGGTGGAGCAGAGAGGCAAACACCAAGCCTTTGGCAGGAGGGATTAAAATAAATTTAACTCAATCAGATGTGGGTGCTTTTGAAAGTACTCAAAAATCCAGTCTGCAAAGGTGCACGCTGCAGAAACGTTTTGGTCCCAAGTTGGCTGACGCTTCTAAGAAAGCTCTTCCTCTACCAGCTCCTGCACGAGGCTGATCTTGGCAAAGATTACTTCATTTCAGTAAAAGCTGAAGCTGTGTGTCCCAGCACCACTGCCCTCCTTCATGCAGAAGGTGACAGAAGCACTGCATTAGCATTGGCTCAGTGTCCAAAATTAAAGCCTCTGAAGTGCACTACGTTGAAAAAACCTGCACTGTCAGACAGCTTGCTTGACACCAAATGGTTTCTTTCAGCAACTCCATAGTACACCTGCAAGCTGCTCCCTCTGATTTTTACTTCATTTAAAATGCTTGCTGTATTGGTTTATGGAGCAGAAGCACTCACACCAGAGTAAAACGATACACCTGCCAAGCTGGATGCTGTCGCTTGGAGGGCTGGCGTAGGAAACAGCGAGTCAGGAATTAGTGCTTTTCATTTATGATTTTCTGATTTGGAACATCAGGACAAGACAGGGAACAGACAATGTCCACTCCCTTGGCTCAAGGCTGAGAAGGCCAAGGCCTACACAGAATCAAAAAATTGAAATTAAACTCCCCTTTTTCACTTCCTCGGTTCCTACCAGGTTAACAGCAAAATCTGCGCATTGCTCATGAGCACTTCATGGAAAACTCTGCTTCAGTAAATAGCATAAATATTGAAGAACGAATAAAGAAAAAGAGAGCCTCAAAGCGGTGATAAAATGTTTTATTAAAAACTGGTTATTTTGAAGCTTTGATTTTCAATTATTTTAACCCAACTCCAATCTAAGGACAGAACAGTAAACCAGTACTGCTATAACACCATTCATTGAAAGGACTAAAACAATTTAATGGTCTCCAAAGACAGACGCGAAGCTGATTTGCTCCATGTATCAGATCGGAAAGAATACTCATTCACTGAACGTCTGGCAGTAGTTACACCAAAAATGGAACTTATCACACAAGCCTTTTTTCCTCCTTTTTTCATTTTCCTTGTTCTTTAAAAATAAAAAATAAAAAAAAAATCTGACATTGCTAAGTACATATACTAAATTGAAATCAGTGCATAGTGGAAAAGAAAAAACAAAGCCTCTTTCTTTTACCAGATGAGACTGCTGTTTTGAAGTTCCTGGTATCACTTTATTCTGTACCATTTCTAACATATCTTTCTCCCACACATACAATATTAATGACTATGGAAAAACAAACAGGTCTGCTACCAAGCCTTGAATTTTTTTTTTTAAATCACCGATCTCAGGAATTGACTGGCTTCTTAAGAACATTGAAATGTATATTCTTGAAAATATTTTATAAGAGAAAATGGCTTATGGAGAAATATAGTTTATTATGATTAATAGATGTCCATGCACTAAATAAAAAGTAATGAAAAAGCATTTTTGCCGTTGGGATCATGTTTTTACCAAGTACAACAGGCAAAACAACAACACCACCACACTGACTCAATAGCCAATTAAATATTCTGTAAAACTGAAAACAAGATATGGAAATCTGACTTATCTTCCTTCGAAAATCCTCCAGACTGCTAGAATCAGCCAGAGGCATTATTTTGCACGGCCAGCAACGGTAATGCAAGAAAACGTAATGTGCTTGACTTCTTTCCTGTCCCCTTCTCCCCTTCTTTTTTTTTCCTTAAACACACATGGAAAAAAATCATTTTTCTCACTGCAGGCTCCAGAAACGCAAAGAAACAGTTTCTGTCCCTCACCATAAAAATCTCTTCAGAGCCCTGCAGGCGTTCAGCCCCAAGGCAGGTTCAGGGGGTAGGCAGCCCAGCTGCAGGTGAATCCATGCAGGACCCCATTTCTGTGTGCAGGCAGTAGCTCAGACCACCTTCACTCCCAACATTCCTCTTTCCTCTACTGGCTTTCTTCAGGGCCATCATTTTGAACAGCTTCCCTTCTGTACTTCAGCACCAGCACCGTCCAGTTTTATCATCTGACCTGACAAAGGCACTCCTCAGACTGTTCCAAGGATGGTGGCCAATACACTGGTAAGAGTTTTTTGAAACAGAGGGCTGGATTTTCCTTTAAATGAAGTTTGTCATGGGGAAAGCCTCTTCTCGGAATGACATGGGTTTTCAGGAAAAATAAATAAATAAATGGAGAAGGAAAATTGCCCGGCAGGTTTTGGTTGAAAGCTGTTGTTCACAAGCACTTGACTGGGTATGATGTTTTTCCAAAAGCAAACTGTTCATGACCAGGTTGGGTGTGGTATTGACCAGATGGACTAGATGATCTCCCGAAGTCCCTTCCAACCCCTACTATTCTGTGATTCTGTAATTCTGTAATTATTCACAGGGTGAAGACTGTTCATGTATTTGTGGGGCATTATAAAACTTCTAAAATGACCCTGAATGTTTTAGAAGTACTTGTCGTGGTGTTCAGACATTTCTGCCCTGTACACGTCTTGAAATTCAGCTTTCTGCAAGTATGGCTTCGAGAGGTAAGTCTAACTTACAGATGCCTGCTGTCCCACGTGGCTCTGCAGGGGCAGGTGTGTGCTGACGCGCATGTTAACAAGAGGAGTAAGACCGACAGCCATCTGTACAGACTGCAGCGCCTTGCTCGTCCAGCTTATGTTGTTTCTGCGAGCACACTTGAAAGGGAAATGACAGCAGAGGAATGGAAGAGAAAAAGCAAAAGGAACACAAAGAGGAAACTGAAGAAAAAGGCTGCTGCTGCTTCAAAGGTACATCTCTGGAGCACGTGAATTTTACAAGTGTTGCATCTCATCAGCAGAGAACTACAAACGGAAGAATTGAGCCACCTTCACGACCCTGAGCGCTAGCCAAGGACTCGGCTCTTCAAGGCACCAGACATGCACACTTCTGGGGCACGCTGATTTTCTGTAGCAGGCAAGATACCCCATCGCTGTCACAGTTGACATTTCGTGCAAATTCTGAGTGCCACAAAAGCCCAGTCCAATGACCACAGCTCCGTGAGCAGAAGTAAGGAAGTCTGGCTGCCAACAGATCATTTTCCTAGATACTCATTCCTTCCCCTGAAATGATGCACATCATCCCCAGCACTGCTGCCAGACCCCTGCCAAAAATTTAGTCGCCAACAGTCACCAAATTCTTCCAGGTCTTTTACAGGCATCGTCGATATTTCTCATTCCTCCTCCCATCCCCATCATGCTCTGTCCCTTCAAGAGTCCCTAAACTAGTGCACAGGAAAGGGAAAGCCTGTATTTATCAGGCAGCCAGCCAAGCAGAACAGATAAACTGTGAGCTCGCACTGCAGCCCCTCCAACTACATTTGGCCAAAATCTACTGTGAAATTTAAGAATGCTAGAGGGAAAAGAAAGAGAAACGACAGCAGATTTAATCATACAGACTCTTTCTCTGCCAGAAACAAGGTAAAGACAAGCACTAGCCAGACCATCTGGCTGCTGGGCACATGCTGGGTGAGAGGAGGACTCTGCTTTAAGGAGCTCTTGCACCCCACATCTCGGTCACTGTGATGGGTTGGGTTTATTTTCCAATCCCTCTTCTGGAAAGTTTCACTTCCAGCTCTGCTGCTTCGTCACGGCAACGCTGTGCCACTTGCTTCACAGCCTGGATTTTCCCTTCCAAAAGATGTAGGTTACTGCACTCCAAGGTTAAGAAAGCAAATGTAATGACATTTCAGAGAGTGCACTAATGAAAGATTTAGCAGCGGAACCACGTCAGAGCTCAGACCCCTCTGACTGCTGACATTTTCATGCTGTGCAGGCACCACAAAGTGAGCTCTAGGGTTTATGCGTGGTGGTGTGCAGAGCATGCATGTGGCTAGCTGAAAGAACAGCTGAGGAAGAACAGGTTGTTTAGGGCAGGTACACTCAGCAAGCTTTCTCTACACAGGTTTACACAGGTAAGATTTTTAAGTAGATTGAGTGCTAACAAATATTTCATCCTGGGTCTAGGTTTGCTGCACAGTGGCTAACCAATATCAGGACCAAACAGTAGGCTTACCCAACACCTCTGCCTGTTATTGTTTCTATAAACTCATCATAATATTGCCTTGAAAAGTTGGACCTGATACTGCTCCTGTAAGAGCTGTGGACTGCTAAAAGTAATTGCCTTTGGTCTGTGCACTTTGCACTAGTAGCTGTTTCAATTTTAAGCCTGCGTTGTAGTAAGGGCCTGACCTCCTGTCTTAGCTGTAACAGCTGAAAACATTTACCTTACATGGGCAAAAAAACGACAGGGCAGAACGAAAAAAAAAAAGAGGAAGACATATATATATAATAGCAGTGACATAACCACAAGAGTGACAGCACAAGTGAGCATTCTAAAACCACCACTTTCATGTCAGACTCTTTAGAAATATCCCAGACTTCATCTTGGGGGGGGGGGAAAGGAAGAAACAAACTGGGACATAAGATTGGATGAACTGTTTTCATTTTCATAGAATCCTAGAATGGCTTGGGTTGGAAGGGACCTCAGAGATCATCTAGTTCCAACCCCCCAGCCGTGGACAGGGCTGCCAGCCACTAGCTCACGAGATCAAACTGCCCAGGAACCCATCCAGCCTGGCCTTGAACACAGCCAGGGATGGGGCAGCCACAGCTTCTCTGGGCAGCCTGTGCCAGCGCCTCACCACTCTCTCAGGGAAGAATTTCTTCCTCTTGATATCCAGCCTAAACCTCCCCTCTTTCAGTTTTAGCCCATTCCCCCTTGTCCCACCATTATCCACCCATGTAAAAAGTCGGTCCCCCTCCTGCCTGTAAGCTCCTTTTCAGTATTGGAAGGCCGCAATGAGGTCTCCCCGGAGCCTTCTCTTTTCCAAGCTAAACAATCCCAAATCCCTCAACCTTTCCTCCTAGGAGAGGTGCTCCAGCCCTCTGATCATTTTGGTGGCCCTCCTCTGGACCCGCTCCAACAGCTCCACATCCCCTCTGTACTGGGGGCCCCAGGCCTGGACACAGTACTCCAGGTGAGGCCTTCCAAGGGCAGAGTAGAGGGGGACGATCACCTCCCTCTCCCTGCTGGCCACCCCTCTCTTGATGCAGCCCAGGATGCCATTGGCCTTCCTGGCTGCAAGAGCGCACTGCCGGCTCATGGCCAGCTTTTCGTCAATCACAACGCCCAAGTCCTTCTCCGCAGGGCTGCTCTCAAGGAGTTCTTCTCCCAGTCTGTACACACACCTGGGATTGCCCCGACCCAAGTGCAACACCTTGCCCTTGGCCTTGTTGAACCTCATCAGGTTCTCGTGGGCCCACTTTTCCAGCCTGTCCAGGTCCCTCTGGATGGCATCCCTTCCTTCAGGGGTATCAACTGCACCACTCAGCTTGGTGTCATCAGCAAACTTGCTGCGGGTGCACTCGATCCCACAGTCTAAGTCGTCAATAAAGATGTTGAAGAGCACCGGTCCCAACATGGACCCCTGGGGGACACCGCTCGTGACCAGCCTCCACCTGGACGTAGAGCCATTGACTACAACCCTTTGGCTGCGACCCTCCAGCCAGTTCTTTATCCAACTAACAGTCCACCCATCAAATCCACATCTCTCCAGTCTAGAGATAAGGATATGGTGCGGGACCGTGTCAAAGGCCTTGCACAAGTCCAGGTAGACGACATCCGTCACCCTTCCTTGGTCCACTGATGCTGTCAGTGCTATTTTAGCTATTTTGGCTAATAGCCAAAAAAATCTCAG
This sequence comes from Alectura lathami, assembly GCA_013399715.1. Taxonomy (NCBI): domain Eukaryota; kingdom Metazoa; phylum Chordata; class Aves; order Galliformes; family Megapodiidae; genus Alectura; species Alectura lathami. The sequence continues at coordinate 24,506 of VXAV01006530.1, forward strand.
GAGAAGGAAAATCATTTTAACTGCTGGTCATTTTAAACTCAGCAGAAAACAGTTCTCTCCTTCTCTAAAAAAATCCAAGTGAACATACACTCCAAATCACCTGATCATATAAGGTTTCACACTGCGATTTAGAAGCTTCTAAAAGTGAGCAGATGCGGTAGACTGGAAGCATCTTGGAATATTTTAGACATAGATTGCCTCTGTTTGTCTCAGAACAGATCTGTATTTGCTTTTCCTATTGAAAGACACCTAAACAAAAAATGTGTTACCTTTCTCATGGTTCTACAAGATAAAGGAATTCCACTACAGGAATAAGGCATCAATTTCTGATAACAGAGCTCTTCTTCACTGCCTCTCGCTAGCTGGGAAATTTCTGTTCTGGTTGTTCCGAAATGGGATCCTTACAGGAAGGGAGACATCCTCCTGCCAGGCAGGCTCACTAACCAGCATCAGAAGCAGGAGACAGAGCACAACTGCATGTCTGTGTTCTATTCTGTTCCTGTAAAACAAAACCAAAACTGTACAAAAATACATTGCTAGAAATTCCTTGTGCTTGAACTAGAGCTTTGTGTCCAAAGCATGAGAGCTGCATTTGAGGCTTTGAAAGTATTGCTCATGCTAGTTGTCTGCAGCATCTCTAAGCAAGTCTACCTTATGTAAATTTATTTTTTATTCATTATATGCGTTATTATATTCAATAGCTTTATTGCTGTCTACAGTGCTTGGACACTACAGACAGGAAGCCACAATATTGCAGCTAACTTACATAGCTTCATTCCCTTCTTGAATTTGGAAAGCGGCCAAAACAGCAAATATTCATCCAAAAGAAAATTTTTTCCCTGCAATATAAGGCAGGTGTTCCAGGTACCAAAGGAAGTCTTTGTGCACCAGCAGCTCCAGCCCATAAATTACATGAGACTCCTTGATGAACAGAATGAATACTCCTCCATGTAAGAGTGGCTCTAAAAGGTAAGCATCAAGTTCTTGCACTCAGCATTCCTTAACATGAACAAGTCTTTTGGGTCATCGTTACCTTGTGTGAGGCAAATCAGTGCCCTTCAAGGCAGGTGTGCCGAAGAGCTTCTCACACCTGACAGGTGGTACTGAATAAATTAATAGAAAAATAAAATAAAAGACATTTAGCCAATAAAGAAAAGTCATTTAAAACAGATGGCCTATAAAGACCAAAAAACAGCACAAGAGTAAGAATAGCCAGATAAATGACATGGGTGTCGATACTTTGTTCTGGCCTTATCGTTTACCTTTGGTAGATCACACTCTGCTTATGGAGTAAAAACCAGATTTGGCAAGAAACGCAGCATTCAACTCAATACTAGCCATTTGAATTGAGCTTTTACCAGCTCAGTTAGTAATATATATTTGATTGACATCGATACATTAGGAATCTAGTCTTTCCAAACACAGAGGAGATGTCCCTATTGCAACAATGTTGTAAGCAGGGTGACGTTTTACCATGTGCCAGGCATCACATACATTTTCCCTAGGCAACAGATACCTTACTGCTCTCCCTCTATATGAGTAAAATTTTCTGTTATCTTCCCCATAATTTTGCTGTCTTCATATAAGTGAGATGACTATAGCCAGGGGCATACCTGAAATCCTTGGATTTAAACATCCACTGAGCTGCTAGGAAACTCTTTAACTGGAAAAATCACGGGAGACAGCTTCTGAGCGTGTTTCCAGCTAAATGCCACATTTTCAGCAATACTCTCAACAGTGGTTACATAAAAGTCAGACACCTTCTAGTGACACATGCTTCCACCGTGCAGAGGCACATCTGCCTTCAAAAAGCTATAGCTTATGTCCTTGAGTTACAGCAGAAATGCGGTCTTGCAGTCCACAGCTTTGGGAGGTACACGACCAATCTGTACCTTCCCTCCTCTTGTTGCAGCTACACACTGATCAGAGCTAGAAAACAGAAGCAAGTAAGAAGTGAAGTACTTGTGAAAGCTACCAAACAAAACTGAGACCTGTTGCTATTTTGGCGGGCTGCTCTTCTAGCTTGGAATTGAAAAATGTACGCAAACCCAAATTGCCCTAATATGTCACTAAACTCTCAAGCAGCTCTAGCAACACAATGAAGAACAACTTGAAATCAGACTTCAGCCTTTCTGTTCACATCCTTACTGTCTCAGTGTTTCCCACTAAAGGATTATACCCCTTTTGCATGCCATTACCTAGAGGGAAAAATTCATGGTACTCCACGTTGCCCAGTGTTATTTCCACTGCATTTCATCCTGTTCAAAAGCAAATCCCTGGAGCTTCTAGGTCTCTGCACTATTCCCAGTTACATGACAGAAGAGTAAAGTCCAGTCTCAGGACTTTGTGATAATTATTCCTTATAATCCCTGTTATTCCTAGTCTGTCTCACACAAGCAATGAAGTGATTTACTGTCCAGAGAACAGGAGGAAAAAATGAAATGCAAACATTTTTAGAATTTTATTAACTTCAACAAAAACTATAAATTAAAGTGCGGTCATCTGGTGAGGATTCAGACACATTTAATTGTCAGTTGAGCAATATTTAACAAGCTATGTACAACTGTGTCAGACATCAACTGCTGAACAACTAATCGATGTAATCAAAATCTTCTGGGATTCCAAAACTTTTATCAATTCTGCTCTCTTCAAATCCAAATTTACGCTTGGCCCAGGACTTTATTGCAAAGATGTTATCTGTAAACAGAATGGAAAACATTCGGTTTTGAATGTTTAGCACAGCATGACTTGCAGTCTTGACTACCACAAAATCCCTCCATTGGAACACTCCCTGCACATGTGAAAAAGGTACGTGGTGGGGAACACCATTACCAAGTAGATTCAAAATAGAAAACATGAGGCTTTTGTTAATAACATTTTTAGTCAGTACTATGTAAAATGTCGTCTTCTTTGGAGGTTACCTTGATCTTTTCTTTATTCTATCTATATTCTACAGCATGCAAGGTAATTCTGCTGTTAAATAGCAAAGTACCTTCTGCTGGCTGGGGCATAGTTCCCTTACTGAGGCCTTGGGAACAGTCTGTCACCCACAACAGAAAGCCCTGACAACAGCACCCCCAGAAGTTATTTTCAAAATACATAACATTGTTTCCCCATATGCAGTTAAAAAAAAAAAAAAAAAAAAGAAGATAGAAAATAATAGTCAAAAGACTATTACTATAAACTGCTGGCATAACAGAGAATAGCAAACAGTCCAGCAGAAGATGAATTCTAAATAAAAAATTACAAACTATATTCTAAATAATTAAAGAAAAAAAAGTAAGGACATACATATTGCTTGCTCTGCGAAATGGAAATACAAAGCAATAAAGCCAAGCTAAGCAACAAGAGAAAATTGAGTTAAACGTCCATACAAATGTTACCACTGTAAACTTCTTGAAAACTGTGCAGCACTTTCCCTGCATGTCAAAGCTGATGAATTAAGTTAAGAAATGCCTACTTTATATTAGCATCCATCATATGACAGCAGCAATACAGTTCCACAAAGCATTCTACTCTTCAGAAACAGATGAAAATTCAGAGAATTAAACTTTCAGAATACCTGCAATGATGACAGTGTCAAACTAGCCACGGCCATTCCTGGCCTTTTTTAAAAACAAACAAACAAACAAACAAACACCACACAAAACAAATATCCTAACAAGGAGTAGGTCATTTACTGAAATTGCTCTCCTGTGAAGCTGTCCTAGGCAAAAGAAATGTATACACACCAGTCCACCTGTTGGCTGCCTCCTTGGCTACTTTGTTTGTTTGGCCTGAAAGAGAGGAGCGGGGTAAAAAAAAAAAAAAAAAAAAAAAAGCATAAATCAGTCAAATCATACAATAGTTTTAAGACATGAAGATTACATTTTCATTGATGTCACTTTTAGGGAACCACAGAATATAAGGAAGTTATTCGACTATTTCCATACTCCTCAGAGTTTTAATATTCCATCAAGCTAAGTTAAAGAAAAATGGAGCAAAGGAATCTAAAAGATACCTTAAGAATGGCTGTGAGTTTCTGAAGTGTATTTTAAAGTAAAATAATCCTAGTTTGGTTTGCCTGGGGACTTAATTGTCTGTACCCAGACTGGAACTAAATATATGGCCTGAAGATACTGGAGGCAAATGAGATTGAAAATACTTTATAATCCTCTCTATACTTAAACTGTCCATCACATCAGTATATATGACTACACAGATAAGCAAAATGACAAAAGGAACAGTCTGTCACTGGAATCTGCAAATGTATCGTACAGCTTTGGAAAGTCCCCTGAGCTTTGAAAGCCCCCTCGCTGCTATGAAGGCAAAATAATGCTCCTGGTTATAACACTTGGCTTCCCTCCCTTACCACTACCCCAGATTTAAATACATAATAATAAAAGCCATTCGTAACAACGGCAATTTAGACAGCTTCCATGAGGCAAAACAGTATCAAGAAAAGACACCCTCTGAGATCACCTTGCTCCCATTAAAATAAGTACTGAATCAAATCAAACAGGTTGGATTGTAACATGTGAATTTATCACAGTCATCACGGTTCTCACGCCTACACATAACTTAGTTATTCCCAGTCAGTCTTGTTAGTACTTGCATGATAATATTCGTTTGAATGGTCACCACAAAATTTGTCTGCAGGGGAACTGAAGAAGTGAATATATGATCAGGTATCCATCGTTACAAAGAATATACTCCAGGCAAAGTTAAATTACCTTGGAAAAAGCATCTGCCAGCACTCAGGAAGGTAAGTACTCATTATTCTACCCTTCAGTATGCTTCAGTAAGTGAGGTGAAAAATGTTTAAATGCCAGTAAAACACAGTTTCAAAAACAGCACAGCTTCTAAAGATGGCCTACAATTAGAAAGCTTGGACATACCACAAACCAAAAAAAAAAAAAAAGTGGGTGGGAAGATGGCATTTTTACTCATTTGCATGCATTAGAAATTCAAATTATTCCTTGCTTGACAGAGATATTCCTTATTTTCTTTGCTGACTTCTTGTTGCCACCTCCACTTCTTCAGTTCCATGAACGTGGCACTGACAGCACACTGGCAGCCAAGGGCATTTTGAACAGTACTTCACCTAACGCTACACAGAGCAAGCTTGCAGAGTAGGGGCTTTTACTGGTCAAGACTTTAAGTGTGTTAGCGATGATACTGCATTAAGCATTTTACTTGAAACTCTCAAATTAAACTGCAAAGTTGAATCTAACTCCAGGTAATAAATTTTGAGCAGCAAGAGGTTAGAATCATATCAAGCTCCATGGATCCAGGGCTGCAAGGTGACACCACCCTGACAGTCAGGGCGAGCAGACTCCCTGCACAGCACCAGCTCTGGCCTACCTCAGCAGAAAGCAGCAGAGCAGCCGAGTCCCATGCTTCTGCATCACACAGCAGCTCTCACCTCCTGCAGCTTGCAGCACGTGGCTCTCTGCTTAAAGCACACTGACTGTACTGTACAATGGATTGAAATACAGTGGCAGCATGGTGCACCATCACCCTTCAAACACTGCTTATGCATGCTGAAGTGTACACATGTAATCACATGCTTTTGAAATGTAGCTTCTGCCTCTGTCAAAGAAAAGGCTGAGGTGACCAACAGAGGCAGGCTGGGCAGGGGAGTGGTTAGAGTGGCTGTTGGCAACAGCTGTGGCTAGAAATGAAATCATGGTAGCAAGGGGAGGAAGCTGTATGGGGAAATCCCACAGCGGGTACCACCTTTAATGACTAAAATAGCAGAGAAATAAAAATAACAAAAAAGCTCACAGCGTAAGTACACAAACAAAATGGCTAAAGATTTTAACCACACCCTTCTTTCCACGTGCCACCTGGCAGCCATAGTTAAAGCAACAAATGGAGGCAGAACTTCAAGATAGAAGAGGTGACATTCAAACAGTCCTGCTGGATGTCAAAGGCTGCCCTGGAAGCTGGGAGCACACGTCCCCCACGTTACTCTGCTGACAGTGGGCTCAGTGCTGGGGAAACAGGAGCCACTGGTAACACCTCAGGCACATGACATCTACAGGAAATGCATTCACAAGAGGCTAGGGCAAGGTTTTGCTGCTTGCAGTTTCCCATTTGCACTGCCTGGCACGTGACAGTACCACGGGGATGCAGGTGTGGGTTTATTCTGTCATGTTCAAAGTTGCTTAAGCCACCAGGCATACAATAACAGCAATAACAGCTATTTTGGCAAGTTGCAAGGCACCCATGTGCTCCTCATGTCCAGCCTGACCAAGCTGATGCAAACAAAAGAGCATGCACTGCCTGATCATCCAGTGAGACTGTCACTGCCACTAATGCAGGATGGTGCTGCAGTCTGCCTAATCACTGACTCCTTCTCTTACGGTAAAACCTTCACCTATATTTCCCTTCACTTTTTTTTTTTTTTTTAATTTAGAATCAGGGAAACACACCTCTTCCATCTTCAGAATAGACTCTATCATTCTCAATGCCTATGGGCTGAGCACTTAGCTATCTGATAACAAGATTAAAATGACCTAGGATCTAGCTCAATTCTTGCCTATGATTTCACTGCAGGATCTCATCTGCCTGCTGCATCTAAGACATTGCCTGGAAGAGAAAGGAGAAACATCTACTGGCAGACATGGACATGCATCACCTGAAGACACCAGCTGCATATATGTGTTATTTCTGGAGCACAAATCTTATGGGGAGTGGCTGAGGGAACTGGGGCTGTTCAGTCTGGAGAAGAGGAGGCTTGGGGGAGACCCTACTGCTCTCTACAACTGCCTGAAAGGAGGCTGTAGTGAGGCAGGGGTCAGCCTCTTCTCCTGGGTAAGAGTGATAGGACGAGAGGCAATGGCCTTAAGCTGTGCCAGGGGAGGTTCAGGTTGGATGTTAGGGAAAACTTCTTCTCTGAGAGAGTGGTCAGGCATTGGGACAGGCTGCCCAGGGAGGGGGTGGAGTCTCCTTCCCTGGAGGTGTTCAAGAAACATGTGGATACAGCACTCAGGGACATGATTTAGTGGGCAGAGTGGTGTTAGGTTGACAGTTGGACTAGGCGGCCTTAGATGTCTTTTCCAACCTTAATGATTCTGTGGTTCTATGACTAGCATCCTTCAGGGGTCCACGTCTCCATCACAGAAACTGAGAGGCGTGAAGGAGTCTGCACCTGGACTACTCTATGGAAACTTTTTGTAACTGCTTGTCAGGACTTTCAATGGTTGCATCATGTGTACGTGTGTGCACATAAGGAGGAGTAGAACAGATACCCTCCACACACCCACCTCATGTGCTGATGCAATTCAAAGCTGTGCTGCTTCTGACTGCCTGTTCTCCAGCTCCACAGGATCGCACAGCCACCAGCCTCCCACACAGAGGGGTAAAGCACATATTTACTTTGATTCGTGTGACAACACATCAGTAGACTTACCTGCTCCCCTGCCTGCAGGCTACAAGTCATTCACTGGGCTGAGGTGCACTCCTGTGTCCTTGGCTGATCAGTTCCAGGCACACTCAGCATTTTCTAAGCAGGTAAATGGGAGCTTACATTCTCTCTCCTCAACCAAACGAAAGCAACCACATCATGTACAGCAGTGCCGGGCCTAGGAGCATGGTGGCCTGCACAGCTCTTAAACCTAAATGATTCTATGACTCTTGCAACACTTACGTCAGCAAAACACACCTGGAAATATGCCATAAACAGTGGAACGCCAAGGGTCAAAAAGTTAGTTTTGAGCAGTCCTCCTGAAAGTCTCTTCCTCCCTCAACTCCAGGTATCTAGGAGAACTGCTGGCAACTCAGGAATTCCAGATTCTGGGAAATGAACGGTCTTCCAAAACAGCCTCCTTGTCACAGGGACAATCCTCTGAACTCTTAGAGGAAAGCAAAGTTAGGGAAAGGAAGACCCAGCAGCACTGAATGTGCTGAGAGTGGAGGAACTGCGCTCTTCAATGCAGGTGAGCAACATCCTGCCAGCCGTCTAGTGGGTGGCAGCCCTGCCCACGGCAGGGGGGTTGGAACTAGATCTCTAAGGTCCCTTCCAACCTAAGCCATTCTATGATTCTGTGACAAAGGATCAGACCAGGAGGCCAACCAGACAAAAGGGAATGTGGAACGGCAGCAGGAGGTGCAGCAAAAAGCCTCCTAGGGCAAACGGGGGGCACCTGGCTGGGAGCGGCGTCCAGCAGCACAGAACGTCAGGGCAGCAGTGTTTGTGACAGGTCTGAGCTGGCAGCATAGAATGGCTCGGAATCAGCGTGGTCAGGCTGTACTGCTTCCAAGCCACTTTCAGCATACTGCAGAACCGCAGCCGCCTCTCCCCTCTCGACTGCTCCTTCCCTCAGATTCACTGCTTGTCTCCTGGAGGGGGTGGTGGTGGGAGTTACAGGCCCTACTTGTGTTCCAAAGTGGAATGGCCACTTGAGGGTTTTTTTAAAACCTCAAGTGTTTCCGCAGGAGGGGAAAACCACCACATGCCTCATCAACTCCATATATGTGCTCTGGGAAACTAGGTTATTCCTTCTATCAGATTTCTGATACTTCCATGTCTGTAATACAACTGCAATAACAACCGCAACCACCGCACAAACACTTTCCAAACCTACTTTCAGGTTCTTCCTAAAAGCTTTTTCTAAGTCCTGTACACAAAGGAACTCTATGGAAGCAGTCACTGAACAATATTCAAGAATCACACTGTGAAGGTACCATACTCCAGCTCCAACAGCTATACTGAAAAATCTCAACAGCCTGAACCAGCTCACAGCTACCGATAGACTCGGAAACAAAGAGAGAACTGTAGCCTTCTTTCCTTTTCTAGCTTCTACTCTGGCATTTTCAAAATAACATTAATGATTATTATGAGCAATGTTTTTATGTATAAACAACATTTTGGGGACCAGTCAGGAACCTCAATTTCTACAGAGTAACAAAAGCTATCTAACGTATAAAACCAGCACAAGCTGGAGTCAGTTTGACCTATCACAACTAATGCCACAAGAAAATCGTATGGATTTCCCTCTTGAAAGATGTCTGACTGCAGAGAGAACTAGCACCCCTTCAAGGAGACAGGCACCCACCAACCTGCGGGACTGTTAGCAGATGCATGCAAAATACAACTGCAGGCTTCAGCATGTGGCTGAAGGAGTAATTTTCCAGTGTGAATTGCAATTCTTCTGCATGAAACGCAGAGAACAGCTGCAACTATTCTCACAGGCCAGCGAGGATTATTAGCCAGCAGATTCCCAGTCTCTCTCATGAAACTGGTCAGGGTAAATAATTTGCATTAAGAGGATTTGAATTCCAGTAATAATTCCGCATCCACTTGGACTGAATTTAAATATGAAAAATGGCAACAACCAGAAAAGTATATGAACATAAATCCCCAATGACTGATTATTCACTGTAGTTTACAGTTATTCATTTGCCTGCTCTGAGGCTGCCCTCACTTTCCAGGAACGTTGCTTACCTTGTTATCACACTGGAACAGATTTATGTTTCTCTGACTCTTGGAAAAGCATCTTCACAACATCCTGTGATGCACAATTGCAAAAATCTTACCCATTAATGACAATGTCTTGTGCAAATAAAGATCTTGTCTCTAAAGACCAGGGCAAAAGGTGAACATAGAAATTATACATCTGCCATCCACAGAGTATAAAAGCTAATTACCAAGCAACTCCTACCGACATGTCCATCCACAAACCAGACCCTGATCACACAGCGACGTGATCAAGTGGCTTCTTTAAAAGCCCAAACTTAAGCATCCTTGAGAGGAAGTAACCCACACCACTGTCAATAGGGTAACTCACATCAGGGCAAAAGCAGTTTTAGAAGAATGATCTGTAATCAGGTATTAGTCAGAGATACCTGTTTAACATTATATGCAATCTTTACCTTCCCCCATGTTCCCAAAAAGGAATTTCTACCTATAAGCAGAATAAAGGGCTCTTCTTCAGAAGAATGAGAACACATCAGAATTTTGTCAGCTCCTTTGAATCCAAAATAACACAGCATTCTTCCCCCATACACCAGCATGCCACATACCACTTTTACCCATGATATTAACCAACAATTCACAGTGCTTCAGAATTCAGAACAACTGATTTCAAGTCAGTGAAAAGACACTGCTTCCATTTAAGCAACATCACAGATTCAACAGAACTACTTATACTGACATGTTGTTAAATAACAAAAAGCAGTATCTGTTTTTTTTTTTACATTCAGACTCTGAAAAAATGCTTCACAACTGCAGGAAAAAAATAAAAAATAAAAGTGTTGATTATCATGGCTCCTACCTAAGGATCTACAAATATTTTGAAAAGCATAGAACGTAACACGGTAGTCATTCACGATGGAAATCATTCAAGGAATCTTAACATATGAATGAATTAAATTAGCATTTCTGTTTCAAGAGCTATGCGTACATATATGTATTTATATGTTTGAAAATAAATCTGAGCACATGCATAGGCTGCTGCCACTCATTTATACTGTGAGATGCAGCAGTGCGTAGTAAAGCTACCAGTAAGCTGGTCCACATCTCTGAGAATACGTTTTAAATGGTCTGCAACCTTTGTTTGTTTGAAAAAAGTGTCAAGCCTCATCAGCAAAAGCTCCCTCTGTCCCATACGAAAAGGTCACACTGTCAAATTTCATCAGGATGTACACAGTGCCTCTTTGAAAAACGTCCAACAGAATTTGTCACAATCGCTACCAAAAGCCTCCTTCCTCTATGCTAAATAAGATGTTCTTGAAGTTTACTGTATTCATGTACCCACAGAAAAAGACCACTTATCTTTCAAGTATGCTACCTGAAAGCCCACACTGAACTCCCAGTTGCATAACTAAAATGCATCTATTCTTAGCCAGCGAACGGAGGGAAGCAATGTTCTTATACTAGGGAAACAAGCACACCAGCCTTCTGACTCAGGGCTCCCTCTCAACACCGTTTTTTCCTTTTCTTTCTCTCAGTGGACAACCCCCCCACCCCCCACTTTACTGTGCAAGTTCAGCTGTGCTGATGAACTGCCTTTCTTACGAAGGCCTGCAGCAAAACGCCTGGAAGGCCTCTCAGGAGGTCCTCTGCTCTCTGTACATGACTCAACGCATTACCTACACCATTCCTGAGGCGTCTGTCTGTAACCTGTTTGAAGGTTTCCAGTGCTAAAGCTTTTCCAACCCCCCCAGGCAACCTAGCTTTGTATTTAATTATTGCCACATTAGAATAGTTTTTAATCTCTCTTCTTTTTTTTCCCCCTTTCCTGCAATTTAAANAAATGTAAGCTTAATCCTTGTTGCTGAAGTCTCAGTAACGCCAACTTGAGTTGGAAGTTTTCATACTTACTGCTGGCGGTACTTCCATTTCTGTATCATGGCAGGGTGATTTTGCTTCACAACATGGCTGTCTTCTATTGAACCTGCAAACTTCCATACCGATGGCATCTTTTCCCAGCCCTCCCCCCTCAGCCCACTGCTCCAGACCATTTGTGTAACGCAATATCCTTGAATGCACGTTATGTCCTTGCACTAGGCCGCTACTGAATTTCATTCAGTGCTTCTCAGACCATCTTGTGATTTGCCATGCTCATTTTGAAATCTCACCTTGTCCTTTGTTCATGCAGGCTAGACTAGTGTCATGTCATCTGCAAATGTGACAAAAGCTTATCTTCTATCCCATTATCCAGCTCCTTAATATAAACTCCGAGCAGACACACAGAATGACAGACCCTATTAGAAGCTCTTCGATTCAGCCTTCCTTTCTGATGCTGAATTACTAATGAATACACCTTGAGCACAACTACAAAATACACTGAGATTCACACTACTTCAGTTTCAAGACTGTTTCCCTTCTTTCCATTTAACAGCATCATGCAAAACAGAGTCAAAACACCAAGAAAAAACTTGTTCTATTCTACAAAGGTCCTTCACATTGGCAAAGATAAAACTTGTGTTCTTCTATGTATTTCCAAATTGTTTCCCTTTTCTAGTTTTTTTCCTCCTTCCTGTTCTTTCCAGTGAAACTAGCTCACAAGATGCTCGAGTGAGGAGCAGAGATACAACAGAAATACTCTCTAACAAACCACCAGTACCATGACTAATTTTGCAGTGATACCATGGGCCTTGCAAAACATCTGTACTGAAATACCACAGAATGAGGGACCTACTTGAAAGACATTCACTGGTAATACACAGCCCTAACAGAGATAAGCCCATAACGAAAACACATCCTACCATACAATAACATATGAGATTTTCTAACATGCATGATTGGCAAAACATTTTATTTTTCCTTTAGGCAAGGCCAGGGAAGACTACATTTGACAGACCTGCAACTTCACACTGAAGACAACAAGTTAAAAATCCATAACACCTTTCCTCATCTCATTTTGCATGTGGAAGCTTTGCATGCACTATAAACCTATGTTTTAAAAAAATTCCATTCAATATCACCATAAGTTTATCAAAACAGTCTGAATGGACAGTACCATGCACAACTAACCTTGTACATCTAACACCGCGAGATGATCAAAATACTCACTCCGCAAAAGCCTTTTTGTCTTCTACGTAAGTGATCTATAGATCACTTCCATTTGAAGCTGCTTGCATGGCTTTAAAACACAGCCAAATGGATCGCTGCCCATTCATTTCTAAACCGAGGAAGATCATAAACATAGTCACAAGCAGCCATTTTCCACATCACAAATTTTATCAAGTGTCTACCGTTCCTAAGCAGCTCAGCGACTTTTGCCATAAAGATTTACTAGCTCAGACATTAAAATAATTCCCACATATTTCACCCGTCTGCCCCTCACCCAACACATTTTTTCCTGCCATTCCAATATAAACAAAAAAGTGGAAAAAAAAGAAAACAGAACAAAAATAACCTTGTGAACTTTCTCATTTAATTCATAGAACAGGGAACTTGCCAGAGTAGCTAGTTTATTTAAGCAGGGTGTTACACATGCTAGGTAAAGATCTGATCTTCCAACTGCCTCTTTTCTGAGTTTCTAAGAAAGACTCCACTGGCAAAACACAAGTGATTAATTTTTTTTTTTTATTGGTTGTTTTCTTTGGCTTAATCAGCTAAACTTCAGCTTCATTTTAAAGCAAGTCAGCATAAGTTCAAGCTCTGCAGGAATAATAATCTTGCTAGAATGTGCTTGAGTATAAAAACATAAATATGCACGTGCCTATAACAAGACAGTTTTTTCACTGCAGAGTAACCTCGGCTGGAATCCAAACTTTAGGCCAAACATGGTGCATCCAGAGATACTCCGTGAAATACTGAGAATTAGGGCTTTTGCTGAAAGCCAGATGACCCTCCTAAACTTCAGGCTCCCCAGTTCAGTCGAAAGCCCCACATGTCACTCCAAGCTTTGCACCTCTGAAACGTATGTGAGGATGCACCTCAAGCTCGGGCAGTCTGTCCCAGTGGTCCCGTGCCCATAATTCTTCATGGCTGTCACACTCTCCTTTCTTTCTAAGTGCCAGTAGCTGCTCACCCATTAGCCCACTCCTGATCCTCATCATTTAGTGCTTCCCAAATGGTTCTTCTACACTGTTCAACTCGTTGTGAGTTTGGGAAGATTCCCTCTGAAAAGTTTTCACCTGATGTACTCCTAGCTGGAGTTGCTCTTCAGGACAAGCATCACAAGAAAGACAGGTCCGGTGGATGATGACAAATTACCATGTATATGAAAGCAATCTCAGAAAGGCAGTGAAAGTGCTCATCAGACAGCCTGTTCAGTGGAGAGGGAGATTCCACAGACCTTGGGAGAGCCTGCTACAAGACGAGGATGCATTCACCACCAGTTCCTAACTCCAGCTGACAACTCTGACTCATTTGCTGTTACCACTGGAGAACTGAGGTGCAGGAGCGAAGGGCTAAGGTGGGAACTCTTTAACCTACTTTAAAAGAGTCAGGGAAGATCCTTAAAGCACCACTTTATGGCCTCCAGCAATCCCAACCAGATTCTGCTGTGCAACTGGTTGCTCTGTTCAAGGAACAGCAAGTGCCTTCAGTAACTGAACTGCAGGCAAGCCTCCCTTGATTTTCTAGAGAAAAAGAAAAGTTAAACGGAGGAACAAGCAGAACTACTGCTTCAAGTAGCAATGTCTTCTTGCTCGCGATGATTACCTGAGGAGCATTTATTAGTTGCAGATAGCCTGACAGACAGGCATATAGGCAGATATTGTCTGCTTCCTGTAATATCTCAAACAGATCTGCAGGAGATGAACACATTAAATATGTAATTCTATGAAAAATGAGACTAAGTTAAAAAAAAAAAAAGGCAGGGTACCTTATTTTAAGTCTGCTTCTTCTACATACTTCACTCCAAATACAGCACAATTTAACCCTCTAAGGCTAACATAAGTGTGGGTGGAGACTCTAATCTAACTTCAAGAGAATGACTAATGTCTAATTGCAGACTCTTTGTTAATGGTATTGATGCATAAACCATAAAAAGCACAGCTTGTCTCTCAGATGCCAGGTGCTTATTTCATGGTCAGTAGCTAGAAAACATCCTCTTAACTGAAAACTGAACATATTGGATCTAGAGGCGGCTGAAAAAACACTCTCTCAATAGGCTTGAACCTACTGACCTTGGTGGGATCTAGAGTGGGATTAAAACTATTTGGAGACATTCACTTTTCTAACTGAATCATTGCTTTTA
>VXAV01006530.1:42180-52833 GCA_013399715.1 Alectura lathami
ACACTCTGGAGCAAGAAAAGTCTCTTCCCCAACCCCATCCTACCCAACCCCCACCTTCTTTTTCCTCCAAATCCTGTGAAATTCCATCCAGCTTTGACAAGGACATTAACTCCCCCAAACTGACATTTCCATCCAATCATTTATATGCTGCCAGCAAATTTAGACAGTACGACAATGACTGATGAAACATGTAACAAGGCATCAACTTTTTAATTGAAGGTCAACAACAAATTATTTTCAGAACACTGCTGTACAGTCCCCCGGGAAGCCTACAGGTAACCCAACAAGGCTCACGTCACCAACTCCATTACACGCGCACCTCTCCATTGCAGAAGCTCATGTGGACCTTCCACACACTCTAAAGAAGGGGAGGCCATGCCTGGAGCAATCAATGATTACATTTCTTTCTCTCTTTTCGGGATGTTATTCCACGTGTTGCCAGCTAATGCAGTATGTCCTACCATTCAAGCTGCGATTTGTCCCCCTTGTGCCTAGGATTTAGAGACATGCTCACAGCAACTGCTTCAAAAGAGAGGCTCCTCAGCTCCTTCAGTGTACTGCTTGCTGTAAGGATATCTCAGCACTTCAAATACCTGGCACTACAAATCCTTCCGCTGTCAGTATCTGCCTAAACGTACTCATTTTTACAGCTGGAATCAGCTGGAATGTGTCTGCTATTTGTCCTCAGGAGAGCACACAGCAGAGGATTTACAGTACTGTAACCTCAGGTCTCAAGTTTGCTTATTCCCTTGCATACCACTACATCCTTGGGGAAAGATAATGCAGCTGACAAAAAATGTCACAGCTCCTCTAAAGAAAGAGTATCTGTCCAGTTTTGGGGTGTGCTGCCAATTGTGTTTATGTTCCTGGCTTTCTCTCAGCACATTTCTAAAGCTGTGGACTCTGCTGGAAGAATAAGGAAAGAGAAAGAGTCTGTCACGTCTTCCCAGAAAAAGGTCTGTGCCTCATCACTCTGCAACGGCATTTTGGCATGACAGCAATTGAATATGCAGTGGTGTTTGGGTAGCAACCTGAGAGCCTAATAAATAAAACATGAAATTTGAAGTAGAGAAAATTCAATAAAATTTCATGCATGCTTTTCATTTTTCTTGTTAAGGATTGGAATATAAAGTATGTTTCAGTGCTCAGTTCTGCATTAAGTAACAAAGTCACTCATTATTCCTTGTATTTCATTAGAATTAAAAGCCTCAACCAAAAGCCAGAGTTTCAGAGAGTAGGAACATTAATACGTAAGTATGTTATTACACTGTTGACTAAATAAAATTGACTGCCCCTAACGAAATGTTATATTTTAAATTGCCAGCATGGGACCAAAGGCAAATGGGAGCCAGTGAATACTCTTCCTGCACACGACAGGGTTCAGATACAAAATTAATATGGTTCCAGAAACAATGGTCCTGGTATTAATTCTATCATACCAGAATATTTCAATTTCAGGACTGTTTGTAGGCTGCTCAGGTGCTGGCAAACTAAATATCAATTTAAAAACCCCTCACCCTATACAATATGGCAGAAGATGAAAAGAAATGGTCAGTGTACCTGTACTGTATCACTTACAGCTTTCCCAGTAAATGCAGCCACTCATTGGCTTATCTCTGCACACCAGATCTTTAGCTAAAGAAGTGCAGACTTTTTCCATGCAAAAGTTCTCTTTAAGCAATGCACAACTTACGCATTTCTTCAACAACGTCTGGATCGCATTCTCTGTATTTGTCTATTTCTGCCTTTAGCTGCTCTTTTTTCTGCCGAAGGGCAGCAAGCTCCTTCATCAGAGCTGCACGTTCTGCCTGAGGATTCAAAGCATGTCGGGAGATAAATAAAAAAAGAATAAAATCAAATTATTGCACATAACATTTTTCAAAAAACAAAGAGATACATTCAAAAGATGTTTTCACTACTGCTTTCCATCAACCAACCAACTGAGCATATTATGCGCCCACAAAACTCTTAGCAACACTCAATGATACTGAATACAAATTGCAAGGAAGAAAACTATGGTTGAAATGGATAAGCAAAAGAACAATTTCCTACAACCTTTGAACTGAGTGGTTTAACAAATCACTCTTTGCTGTTGTGCTTAAAGGTTAAAGCACATTTAGGAGCACTAGCCCTGTCATTAAAGACCGCATTACAGAAAAAGCTGCCATCCACACTTGCACCTATCTGAATACTGACCGTCTCCGAATGCCCTCGTAATGGACTTCTCTCCTTGTTTGTTCCACATCGTTTCAAGCAGTGGTCTCAAAAATACATTCAAATATTTATGACATGGTAGCGTTTGCTGGGAGAGTAGGCACTACCTACCTCAAACATTTTGCTTATTAATAAAAATCTGCGGACACCAGACTTGACGTGAGCACTCCCACAGCCAACTCAGCACATATTTCTCATTCAGCCTGTACTTACAGCCAGCCTCTGTACTCGGCCAAACACTGGGATATTCAAAGAACTCGTGCTAGGGCAGCAGGTAGCCTCAAACAGTCAGGTAACACGAGTTTGCCAATGGCTAAAAACCTGACAGTTTACAACCCCCACAGCAGCCTGGAAGTCTGAGGCATTTTCAAACTTCCACATTCCCAGTACTTCTGCCAACAGTCTGGATTAAGCCCATCCTGCAAATGCAGAATGGAAATCAAAGGCTTCCAGATGCTGTGGTACAGAGAACAGCTGCTCAGTCCTACATCGTGATCCAGATTTCTCAGGACTTCTTCCTGATGTTTAATCTGGAACCAAAGTGTTGGAAGCATCAGGCAGAACAGGATTTCCAGGACCAATAGCTTCTTGTGACTTGGGCAGGCCATGTGGTAGAGAAGGCCAAGCCTCTAACAGTGCATCTGGAAACCTGACAAGCACAGATATATGTGAAACCTGCCCGTGTTCCACTGATTAGGGCCAAACCCAGAGAGTTTCAGTAAAACACTCTGGATTCTAAGATATGGTGCTTTCCTACAAAATTTCTACAAAATTTATTTATTGAACAATTTAACCAGTTTACACCGAGTATCTAAAGGCAAATCAACTCAGAATACCCTACAAAATTTTGCTAACTTACTACTTCATATGCATGTTAAATGTAAAGCCTAAATATTATTTAGGAGTGTACTTTAAGCAGCTTCAGCATGCGAAGAGCACCAAGCTTAACTGACTTCTTGCAATAGCAATAATCCAAAAAATAAGACCCCCAACACCTAAGTTTGCAGTTACAAGATCTGGTAGCCATTGGACAATTCTGCACATACCTGTGAGCAGTTAAATCTGAAGAAGCCTGGACGATTACCAGACCCCAGGCCCTCAGGCAGACACACATTTTCTCACTAGCCTTGGAGCAGCTAGTTGTCACTATTTTCCTCATTAGTGCATGACCAGCTAAGGAAGATTCTAACATTTAGGAACATGTGATTTTTTTTTTTTCCTTTCCCTTCCTCACCCCCATTACTTAGATTTCCAACAACTCATTTGCAGACAGTAGGTACTTGGATCCTTATTCCCTAAGAGGAGAGCCTCCCCCCACAAACCAACTTACAGTATCTTCACGTCCAATTTTTGATTTCTCGATGCTTTTTTGTAAAGCTTCTTTCTTCTGACTGCTTTCAGCAAACTGACAAGGGAAACAAAGAACAAAATCAATCCATTTCAGTGACATATATTAAGCATATAAAACATACACACATAAAAGCTTGCATAAATAGAAAAATATTTAAATAGGAGAATATACACTTCTAAGTATATCTAGCTATATATACTTATAACTTGTGTAATAAAAATAAACTCAAAATAAATACAAAATCACCCAAATGTAAGTCCAGGGCCCTGACCCACAGAAAAGAATTACAGGAAGCAGTATTTACTCCCCATGCCACATAATCATGTTACGTGCTGCGTGTTCAGCATGGGACCAAAATCCTGTTTCTCACCACAACCTGGCATCTCTACGGAAAGGCCTCCATGACATGGAGGCTTTGGATGAGAAGATTTCTTTTCATCCTTTTCCAGCTCTTTAATCTCTTCCATTGTCACTCCCTTGTTCACTGGAAACCGTGGCAATAGCTGTGGCAGATCCACCTGTCCAGCTGCTGATACCAGCCTTCACAAGACCTGCCATTGGCACTGCCCCAATCCTTTTAGCATACTGGTGAACAGCAATCTCCATGGCTTAAAGGCATGTAAAGCCTACACAGCTCCCCTCCCTGTGCTGCACTCATAGGGTTAGACTTCAGAGCTGCCTCCCTTCAGGTCTGAGGCAGAGGCATCTTTCAGAGGAAGCCACATCTCCTGCTGGCATGAATGCTGCCTGCGTTGCCCTTTCCCTCCAGAAGCAGTCACCTGATAAGAGAGATCTCTCCCCATTAACCTGCTGACCGCCTTGAACCATGTCCACCCAGTTTAGCTGGGAGTTTTCCAGGGACACTTTGGAAGCCCTTAAGCTGAGCCGGATGTACGACTCACCCACTGCTCCTCAGGGTCAGACTACTCAGTGCTAGGCAGAGCTTCTTGAAATACTGAGAATGCAAAAAGAAAGTCTAATAAAAATATATTTTGGCAACTAGTTACTCTGTTTGAAACCAATACAAATGAAAAAAAAAAAAAAAACAAGAAAGTAGAATTCTTAGCAAGTACTAATTCTTTGGCCTAGCTTTAAGATGTTCTGCATATCAGTCAGAAAACTGGCACATCGGATGAATCACAGGTATGATGGAGGTGGCTGTCAGAGCCTTCACTTCATTCTTAAAAAATCCTCCTACTTTTGGCAGTGCCTCCCCCCAGGAACTCGCACATGATGCCTCTGCTTCTTTACTCCCTTTCTCACTGATGATCTCACTGAATGGAAGAGCATTCCTAGACATCTCTTGCAATTCTTGGCCTTGATAATTTAATCATATCTATATTCTTGTGCAACTGAAGTGCCAAGACCGCATTAGTCTTCTCATGAAAAACCATTTCTACAGCGTGGTGCTCTCAAGGTGGACTACACATAGTCACCTTGCTTGCAAGGATTCAGCCTGTTCATACAACACAAATAGAGCTGGGTTTGAGCTACAGCCACTTCTCAAATTCTACTTAAACTCATCTCCAGAATCTATTTTCAGAAATAAATACGTAAACGCATGAAAAACACGAGGCAGCGCGTATTGTCAAGTCTTGAGATATTGGACATAAAGGCATAAAGAAACTCCATACTGCTGGTCTCTATGGATTAGGTCCCACGCCAGCTGCAGTTCACTTGGTTTTGGGGGTGGGGGGGAGGGTGTTTTGTTTTTTTTTTTTCAAAACTGCTTCCTCTTCCTGGATAGGTATGTGTTCATGCACGTGTGAATACACACACAGACAAGAAAGCCTCCTTTCAAAAGGGATGATTTACTCTGACTTCAATTTATACAGGAATTAGATTAATGGCAATGCATATGTGATCTGAAGAAAAGTATGTCCAGCTGTTTACTCACTGCTCTCAGTGAAAGTAACCACAGAGGCAGTGTGGGATTCAGTATGTGGCTTGAAGTACACCAACATCTTAATTTTGGTGAAGAGTTAACCAGTACTCTTTCTGGGCTTTCCACAAAATTCACATAAAATGAAGTGTGTTAGTCCCCACATTTTTCCTTACACAGTTCAGAAGAGGACAAGTAACTGGGTGAAGTCTGCAGTTTACAAAGCTCAAAGAAAAACATACCAGAGCACATATCATTCAGTATCTGAACAAAGAATTTTTCTGGAACTAAACTCACAAAGAAAGCAGAGATGCTAAAGAGCTTATCTAGGTCTACGTACTGCACGTGCAAAGAATAAGACAATGCCGTCTGGAACAGGGAGACCATAACATTAATTTCTCCGTTTTCCATATTCATAAGGTTCTTTATGAACACATCTGCATTCTCTAAGATGGAAGAACAGAGCCTTTCAGAGAGATGCAATTAAGTAACAAAAGCTGGGTACCAGCTTGGAAGCATGTTCCCCTGTATGGCATCTCATTATTTTCTTGGTCCTCTATATTCCAGAGCATTGAATCACGAAGGGAGATAAACACTGAGACCTACAGAAATTTCTTTGCCAGCTCTACATTCTGACCTATGTAATGTGCGTGGTTACCATGCCACAAGGCTAGAAGATCTTCCTCTGCCTAAAACTAATGATAGCTTTTATACAATTTTATTGAAGATATTTGCTTTCTTCTCCTATGGGTTTTTTTTTTTTCTTAAAGTTTTCTTTAAGAAGTTCTTTAAGAAGTTCTCCTTACACAATAAAATTGTCTTCATGTGTCATAGTGGGTATTCCTATGACAACAAAGATGAGGCTAAGGGAAGGAGTTGCAGAAAGAGAGATTGAAAAAGCAAACAAACAGGATGAGAATGCAAAGGGCAAAGAACAGATGGCCAGGGTCTGCACAAGGAATCTGTGAGGATGGGGGAAACAGGAAGGCTTGGATAGCGAGGCGAGAGCACTGCTGAAAATAACCGTACATGAAAGAAGGAAAGATACTTAGTAAGGATAAACGAGTCAGATGGAGGAAGGACGAAGACAGATGATACAATACTTAACAGAGAGGTAAGGGCACATGGCACATGACAGGTTATAGGGCATTAGAAGAAAAAACAAATTTGCAAATGCTGTGTAGGTATGATAGCAGAGCATCACATCTGTCCAAATACCTTCCTTCCCAAATACTCACCTTCCCACTCACCAGCTCTAGAAAGATCTGATTGCAAAGGAGCAGAGTAGCAGATGGAAGATTTCAATCCTTGCAGCAATCCTACGACATTTTTTAAGGGAACTGACAAATAATTTCTCAAGGAACATTAACCACCCTGAGAGAAACCTGACTCCTGCCAATAGCTGTGGGATTGATCCGGAGGAAAAGCTACTTACTGCCTCCCTGCTACGTTTCTTAGAAGAGATGTCTGGTCTGACACACGAACAACCTGCCACAAGTGTAACTGATCAGATGTGGAAAACGGGTACAGAAAGAGCTATTCTGCTGTACTGGAAAGTCTCATGCCTCCAGCCTGTCTGTTCATGCAGACCTCCTCACAATCAGCACATGATTAAGCAAGGTGCATAAAAGCAAGAGAAATCCTACCTAGCAGAAAGCTGTTCAAACAAGGGATGGGGGTGAATGACACTAAGTGATTCAAGCAAAAAGTCAAGAAAAAAAAAATCTCCACAATAGTATTTTCAGTGTTTGCATAACATGGCGGGAGCCTGCAAGAAGGCAGACGATGGAAGCAACTACCACCTATAAAACAGGAGAGCTGGGAAAACATCCTGTTAATTTTACAGACCGCTGTGGTCAATTGACTGAGCACTGGCCTAGCACGGGCACTAATTCTGTCCCAAGTTCCCCAGAGCGATGCTCATTCCTACTTTGCAAGCATCTTATGTTTAGCTATACGTTTGTGCAGCAATTTGTGCATGTTAAGCACTGCATGCTGATGATAGCCATCCCTTCCATTGCAGGCCTGGGGTCTGGTTTGCATCAAGGAGTAGAGATTAGACGTACATAGGTAATTTATAATGCGTTATGCACGCACCGCTGCTGGGCTCCACTGTGGCAAGTCAGCAACATACATTTGGAAGAGGAACGTTTAACCCTGACATGCAACAGCAGCAGGTTTCAATTCTCTTCCTCCTCAAAATTTGCCTGATACTGCTCTAGCTCTACACTATTGGTATTTTATTCTCCAGCAAATGCCTTTGTTGGGCCTATCCCTTCTGGTTCCCCATTCTCTACCACCCCAACCACCAGCCTCCCACCAAAGCTCATCTTCCCAGCTTCTGAAAGCATCTCCAGACCCAGTGTCGGCTGCGCAAAGGCAGGCCCTCGTACTGGATGAGGATCAAACTGAGGTCTCGCCCGCTAACCACGAGCGTTCACAGCAGCAATCCCACTGTCATTATGGCCTTAAGGCGGAACAGCACATGCTTGGCTTTCTTGCTGTCAAAATACTCGACCGAAAATGGTATTGAACACTATCGCTATTGTGCTCCCCACTCAGCTGTGGCACTGCAGAGGAATTCAAGACATCCATTCTCTAATTGTTCATAACTTTCCTAAACTATTTCCTATGCTTTGCTTCAGGCCAGAGGGAGAGGTTTGCTTTCAGCTTAAAGAAAACCAGTTCAAGAGTTTTAGGGTGACATTTGCATATATTTCTTTCCCATGTTAAATCTATCTCACCGCTGAAAAAATTAAGTGGAATTGACAGAAAGCATGGAGAGAAAGTATTTCAAAGCATTCCTCCAGATTTTAAAGAAAGATTAAAAAAAGAGAGAGAGACTGATAGTAGAGAGTAAAAATGCAAAGATTAACAGCCAGAGAACAATGCAAACATATTGAAAGCAGACCCGTTGTGTTAAAACAAAGGCACAGAGCTCCATTAAAGGAAACCACTCAGCAATTGCTGTTGACTAAAACAATAAAGCTTAAAAATAAAAAGTCACATCAATGTGCAGAATTGTTTCCTAAAGTACTGCACAAAGTAAACATACAACTACTTTTTACATACTTACTTGCCAGGGCCTCCAAATGCACAGAAGTAAAACACCAGGCTGGCTGATCCCACTGCTAGCGGGCTCACAGCAGAGCATGGTACCCACCAGGAGCCCCAACACTGTCACTCTGCTCCCAGGTCCCACATGCACCACCCACCACGTGCCATTTTGCATACATCCCATGCAATGAACCTGACTGCGGCAGCAGCAGGTCCCATGTCCACTGGGACTTCAGTCAGGGATGTGTTGCATTGTTAGTGAAGCACAAAGAGAAAGCACGCACTTACTGCCTAAATACAACTAAATGACTCTTTTTCTTCTTGTAAAACATTTCTGGAGAAATGTTCAATGCAAGAACTTTCTTCTCTTAATGCATGTTACCAATTTTACCATAAAATATTATTATCTTTTTTGGTATTAAATTAAAATATACATATAAACACATATATACATATGTATACATACAAATACATATAAAATTACGTATTTTAATGCCATCTTTGAAAGAATCACTTCAAAATCTTTCTGCAGGTTGGAAATAAATATAATTTTCTAGAGAAAAAGCAGACCCAAACCCCCCAAAGAAGTTATATTTGCTATTCAAAATGAAAGGCTGGTGCATGGACTCTTCTAAGTGAATAATACTTTTTCTAAAATATCATGAGACTATGTTTGCAAGCTATACCTTTTTAAAAAATTGCTGTAGATGTAACAAGTGGGTGTTTTTTAATTTTGGACTGTAACTTACGCCAGTGACTAAAAGAAGTATGAGAAACTCAAGCTAAGTGAAGGTTTTTTTCAGAGACATTACCAAACCGGTAGCTGGCTGCAATTGCTTTTGGACAAAGAAAACTGAAGAGGCCTGGCGCATGGAAGATATAAATGAGGAATTCTCTCTCCATTGGAACCTTCACCCACCCATGTATAAATCTTCTATTGCTAGTTGCAGTTCTTTTAAAGGTCATTCATGTATAGTAAATCACTGTACATTTAAAAGCATCTTTTAATTCAGTTATATTCCATCCATTTAGATGGAAAAAAAAAATCATTCTGCTTTGCCCTAATTGTTAAGTTAAAGCTTGCTCAGAGAAGACGTCTTGCCATGAGCTTTTGTATTTTGCATTATTCATTTGCAGCACCATTTGGTAAGTACTAGTAACGCAACAGAATAAAACAACACCTGCACATGACTGATAGAACCAGAAAAAAAAAAATTAATAACCTGGACATGAATGATGCTTGTTATGGTTTGTAAGTGCATTTACTAAGCCTACAAAGTCCAAAGTGATAGTCAGCAAGTCTGTTCAAAGCAGACAGAACACTGAAAAATATTTTCCCTTGGAAAGGATAAGAAAGAAAAAAATTCTAATTTTCCCCCAAAGAGCTTTTAAGCGTTGCTATCCTAACCAGCTGGGCCATATACTGACAAGGTCTGCAGGGACTAAGCACAGAGTCCAAGTCAAAATACAGTATTCATGTGATATTCCCTGAGCTCAAGTCCTTCCCAGAGATTACAAAAAAAAAAAAAAAAAAAAAAAAAAAAAAAAAAATCAAAACTTTATTCTATAAACTTTAAAAAAGCCCAAATTCTATTGTGAGATATTATCAATAAAATACATTATCTAATGTCAGAGTTTTGACAGCACTCTTGTATGTTAATTCTTTATGCCAATTTCACAGTTCTTAAGCAATGCTCAGAGAGATAACTACATCATCTCAAATTCCAGATAAAAAGAGCACTCTTTGATGGAACTACAGTGTTCTCAATAATTAGCTGCTTGACTGTGACAAGAAAGACCTTCCCCCTAAAGCCTCCCTGTTTCGGACTGGCTTCACGTATTTTGGTTCAGATCACCAGTTTCACTGCAGTGTTGGCATCAGGAATACGATTGAGCCGGCAGCCAGTATGGCAAGCCTCTTCAAAAAGGAAAGGTAAATGGTGTGATGACATTGCCTAAAAAAATTTAGTTGCACAGAAAACACCATCAGAAAAAAAAAAAAAAACCACAGTATTTTTTCCTGCATTATAGCGGAATGAATACATAACATACACTAGCATGGCATAGTAACAACACATTCTTTTTAAAAGGGTGAGTTTCTTGCTGCAAACCTATTTTATAACACTTACAGTTACTACAGGGACAGCTT
>VXAV01006530.1:68369-87227 GCA_013399715.1 Alectura lathami
TTTCCCTCTTTTTTTTTTTTTTTTTTTAAACACAGAAGCTAACCACCTGTGAACCTATCACAGTTTTCTTGGCTTGTGACCTGTGATGTCCAAGTTTCCTTTCCAAACATATTACCTATCTTGCTGTATTATGGAGATAATTTTAGGGACGGTGAGTACGAAACCCATGAGAAATAAATTCTCAACAATGAGAATAACAGAGGAAACAAGCTTTATTTTTATTATTTGAAATTTTTGTGCGTGGTAAAGGTACACATTTGACTCTGATTTTCCTACATTTCCAAGACAGAGTAATTTTTATTTTTATCGTCGGCTAAAGCATCAAGAATACCGTGGCACACAGGAAGCTAAAACTACGCACACACACACACACACACACAAACACTTTGATGCGCATCTTTCATTCTTGACCTTAAGGAGACAAAGTTTGTATTTAGCCTCACAGGGATTTAAAAAAAGGAAAAACAACAAAACAAAAACAAGTGAGAATAATATTTCATCATGAGTTTCAAGAGAGTGCAAGACTTACATGTCCACAAAAATATACAAAATTGACTTACAAAGGTGGAATGTACAAAAAAGTTTAAAAAAAAAATAAGAGAAAAGACTGGCTTTTGGAACCGGAGAGCTGCAGCGTATCAACTGGTCGAGATTTCTAACAGGGGGTACCGCCATACACTGCGCAGCTTAGGGAACATTCCCATGTCATAAAGCCAAAGCAAAAGTGTCAGGGTTAAGGCCGTGTTGCTCACGAACATCAACTGAAGTGCTGTACATTCATCAGAAAGAACACAACCAGTTAGGAACCCTCCTTCCCCGCAGCACAAATACCTTTCGCACACTCTCCACTAACAGACCCAAACGATCGCTGCTCGCAGTTCGTCAAGAAAATTGTCAGTGTACATCATGATTTCATAACTAGCTGTCACCCACAGCTGGAAGTCCTTTCTTTGTAACAAACACAACACATTGGGCACTTATAGTTCTCATTATGGCAACACTAGATCCTTAATTATAAAAAATATTGACGAAAAATTGAAAACCCTCTAGCTTTTACAGAAAAGAAGAGCATTTACTAATAAGTAGCTCTGCACCTACATTAGACAAATACTTTGCTTTAAGCCATTTCCCTTTTCTTATTCAGCTACACTGCTGCTATTTTAACCTATGTAAAAATCCCCTACTCTTTGTAGTGGATTTGTCTGAACAGATCGTTTTATTTTATTCACAAAATAATGAAATTACAGTTGGCTAGTTCGTCCTAAATACTCGAAATTCCACAAGATCTGATAACCTTTTGAGATTACTTTTGAGTTGAAGAGTAGTTAAATGAAGCGCGTACTTTTGCCATTCATGCTGCGCTGCTAGTCAGTTAGCATTCCAGGGAAGTCAAGGGAGCATTTGGTTATACCTGAAATCTGGCAGCAGAATGCCCGTAAAGCCTTTAATAATTGCTAGCAACTCAGTAAATGAAGTAGTGCAGTCCTGATGTTCACTTCACTGAATGGGAAACAAATCTGCCATGTTTTTGCAATGTTGATAAGCCAAGCATTTGAGCTAAGCTGACTTCGGAAGCACGCTGCGAAAGCAATGTGTTTCTCAGTTTTCCAGTGCCAGGCAGATACGGTCAGACTTTGGGAAGGAACAACCTATGCCTCTCAATTTGAAATTGTAATTGGCAGCATTTGCTATCAGAAGGAAATCCAAATCCGTGCCATCTTTCAGGTGCCCTAAGTGCTGCTCTGGTGATGTCTGAAACGTCAGTGAGACGGAAAACCCATCAGACTGTTCAATCCACACCACTCCTAATATCCACTAGCGTGGTAGCAAGGGGGTTGTGTGCAGAATTCCCTGTTTCAGATGGATATGCCGTGGGTTGACATAGGTTACATAAAATCCTGCTGAACAATGCTGAGCCAAATGAACTGAAAATCTTTTGAAGAAAAAGGGATGCATGGAATAGTGCAGTCTTAAGTGTATGTTTTGATGTCTAGGTTAGGGTCTGATTTCTGCCGTCCTCAGAGTTCCTGGCAATGGAGGATTTGGCAATGTTTCTTCAGTGGAAATCATGCAAGTTTAGTAAAATGTTACTATAAAAATTCACATTTGGAACTAGATTTGATTAGTATTATCATAACTGACAGCAACAGTAGATCTCATTTTCTTTTTTATCTCAATGAACCAATGCAACCTCTTTTCTGTGTTAATGAATATAGCCAAAATGCTACGTACCTTTGTTCCTTGATAAACTCACCATTTAAGGGGGTTCCAGTGTTAAGAAGTTGTTTGTCAGGTTGCTTATAAGGACACTTAGAAGCAAATTACTTGATCATTATAAAATTTGATTTACAGCTTCGTTAAATTTTGATGGGACAGCTTATTGTGTAATATCTGAAGTAGCTATCATCTTTAGAATTATGGGACAAACTCAGTTCAAGCAGAGGCTATTTTTTCCTTTTGGTAATAACAGATTTGATTTTTAACATTTCAAAAATGTTACTACCGGTTTCTTAGCTGCATTATATAGTCCAAACTTCAAGCCTTATATACAGAATATTTACTCCAATGAAATAAGAAAATGTATTTTTGCTTGAGAGTTTGTAAATTGGTTCTATGTGCAAAAATAAAAATAATAATTAAAAAAAAACATGGAAAGAGAAGGAGAAATGGTGATAAAAGAAAAATGACAAACACTACACTTGAGAATTTTGGGGTCTGCATTTTTACAAGTCAAATGCATCTTTACCAAAAAAAGTCATTTTTTTCTCAAATTTGTTGAAACGATATTAACCTTTTAGAAGTAAGACAAATACTTGTAACAAGTAATCTAACAAAGATTTCTTTCATTTTTGCAAATATGCTTAAAACAATCCCCTGTTCACCCAATGCCCTTTTGTTTCAAGGCCTTAGAAGTAAGAAAGAAAAGTCTACATCCCAAACTGTTTTAGGCATTGGCAGCATGCTCACCAGCTCCTCACATGAGGTGAAAGAGTGAGCACCACTCTACCCAGATTAGGCTGTGGTAGCAATTAATCTTTAGACCATTGGATTTAGAATTAAGAATAAAGCCAATGCTACTTTATAAAGGACAAGTACATGCCTAAAAAAGACAGTAAAAACAGAATCAAGTCATATGATTGTAAGCATTTCCATTAAATTAATACTTCAACAAAGAACACAATGGAGAGATCCGGCAGGAAGGAGGAGGGACACTTTTCAGAGTACTGCCATTGTCAAATGGCACACATATGTTCTCCAGTTTGCTGAAATAACCCACATTTACTTTTTAAAATGTTTGTGTCAGTCAGTCATACATACATACATACATACAAGCAAATCAGAATAAATCTCACAGTCCTTATTTTATCCTCTAACAAAATTCCCTTTGATGAAGGACTTCAGGAATTGGTTCAAATTCATTCTTATTTGCAATGGTTTTTTTTCTCGTGTAAAAAGAAATAGCTTTGGTAACCCTTGGCTCTCCTATACAACCTCTGTTTACCACAGTTCCTTTGGTTGTATTATGTAGGTCCTCCATAGGGGTACCTGTCTGGCTTTCTGTCCTGTGTGATGCTGCATTTTCTTATTTGTTAATACAATGAGTTGCCTTAAGGAAACATGGCAATGAACACAT
This sequence comes from Alectura lathami, assembly GCA_013399715.1. Classification (NCBI taxonomy): domain Eukaryota; kingdom Metazoa; phylum Chordata; class Aves; order Galliformes; family Megapodiidae; genus Alectura; species Alectura lathami. The sequence continues at coordinate 72,004 of VXAV01006530.1, forward strand.
ACGAAAGAGTGGCACACATGAGGTTATTTGAGTTGATGTTGTAATAACCCTGACCCTAATGAACTAGTTTGGTGTCAAAAGGTCTGTCATTATACAGAAATTCAGCTCTCACTAATGTATCGCTACAGTTAAGCTTTTCCAGAGCTTTAGAAATGTCAGGTCTCTGCAAAGTCCTTCCAGCGCATTGAGCAAGAGGAGGAGTGAAGAACAAGCACATGAAACAATCCTTCATTAATCCCACATGAGTAGGGAATTTGCATTGATTCTCATAGTGCTAAACGTTGAGCTGTGTTAGATGTGACAGTTAGAACAAGACCAATTTTGTGTGACTTAGCTTTATACTAAAAGGACCTACTTGTTATAGATAGTAAGACTGAAGAATGTTAAAAGTGTAATACCTACCATGATAATGAGATCTAGAAGATTCCCAGGATCACCTTTGGGTGAAATAATGCATAACAATGACACTTTTTCAAATTTGGAAGCTCTGAACAGGAGCTACCCTTCTCAGTCTTCAAAAAGCTCTAGGGGTGTTTCCCCAAAGTTTTCTCATTCTTGCCTAACTAGTTAATTCCAGTTCCATAAGTTTCAGTTTGTGTTTAATATCACATTGTCTTTATGAATTAGGATTCTGCATATTAACCCTTAAACAAAAAGTTCAGTGAGGAACGTAAGAGGTGCAAGTTCTGTGTAAACAAGATTACGTTTGGGAAAACATGGGAAGTCCATAACAGACTCTTTCATTGTTAAAAATGAACTCAAAGTTGGAGATATCCTGCCTTGGATCTCTGGGACCAGTCTTCGCTTAAAGGTGGACAATTATCCAGCTCCAGAGCTCATTGTTACTGCAAGTATCGATAGACCTTGAAGCAGTGATTTCCAGAGTCTGCAACTACAACATGGCCATCTGAAGTAAGGGCCAGACCTTGGGGGCCATAAAGTGGGTCAGCGGAGGTGTTAATGTAGGATAAAAACGATCCACTTCCATCAAAAACCTTTAGGAATGAGAAAGCACAAAAGAAATGTTACCAATCGAAAAATCTAGTGGACAAAAGTCTGCTTTCAGTTATACGATTATTCTTATTTCTGAAACTGTTGACATACACTGCAATAAACATGGACAAAATCTGATTTGTTATGCTCATAATATGCAAGTTTATATACAAATATATTTCCTTTTTAAAAAGAACTAATTAAGGCTAGCAGGATCTTCGGCAAGAAGCAAGCATGCAATGAGGTAGTAATAAAAAAATGTACCTCAGCTACTCCTTGCTCTAAAAATAACCAGCTAGAATAAATCAAACTCAGTCATGAACTTGACCAACACCTTGTTTTCCTAACAAACATGACTGCTGTGGCTAGCATGACTCGTAGATTCCCACACAGGTGAAACCAGGAATTTGTTTGCACTGTTGTCAATACTTTCTGAGAACAACTCACGAGCAGCTCCCTCATTTTTATATTCAGTGAAACAAATGCATGCACGTAGTTATTTAGTAGATATTTTTTGGCAAATAAGAATGGAGTCTGTGATTAGCGCTCAAAAGATTTAAAAAAGTGCAACTCAACATAAAAGCAGAATATTTTCACAACATTTAAAAAAGATGATAAAAATCTGCTGCATTTGCCTCAGCGTCTGTACAGATCGTTTGCTTTCCATATTTTCCACCATGTCTCCAGTCTTCTGTAATGGTGATCACTATAAATCACTGTCATCTCAGTAAAGCTTGTCTCTTAATTCATCAAACAGCTTTTGGGAAGCTACTTGGAGACACGAGCGCTGGTCATTGTATAAACATCATGCTTGCCAGCGGTCACTGGAAAGTCCATGGTCTGACACCACCACTTCTCAAAATCCCGCTATCCTGCTTCCTGGGAAGTCTGGAGACTGCACTGACCAGAGTTATCAATCCATTCGTTTCCCTAATCAAGCACCCTTTGTTTGAATTACACAGATCTCTACCTGTATTCGGCTGTTTCCCCAATCTGCTACAATAATATTTCCATTAGAGTCTACAGCAACTCCAGTTGGTGCATTAAATTGTCCATTTCCTTCTCCATTTGATCCAAACTTCAGTATGAATTCTCCCTCCTGGTTAAATACCTGTATGGGTTAAAACAAAACCTTGAGCATGACATCGCTTCAAATACTACTAATCTACTTCTCCCAGTTCACCTATTAACAAAAGTGGGAACTGAAGAATTCCCAGCAACATTCCTCCCTTCCAGCACTCATTCCCTCTCTTTCTCCCCCACCCCCGCCACCCTTTCTCAGTGTGGGCATTTATAATTCTCATTTTTACTCCTTTCACTTGAGAAATACTTAGCAGAATCATATGTTTACATTGCAAGGAGAGGCGCGAAGTCTTGTAGCAGGGGTCACTTACATCTGCATTTGCAAAGAGCTAGTAAGTTTACATTTCATCGTGTTCACGTGATTGAAATGTTATGAAAATTGGAGTTGTGAATACGAGGTGAACTCAGAATGAAAAAAAAAAAAAAAAAGAACTCACTGACAAGAGTAGCACCAGCCTGCATCCTGAAAACAAGTTAAGCAAAATGAGAAGCATTCCTATAATGAAAAAAGCAAAATATTTGGGAAGTCTGAAAATGGAATAAGGGCAAAAACCGGCCTCCACTCTTGTGTCTTCCCTATAGTAACGTACATGGCCTCAGAATGAAGATGGGAGGAAAGGTGTCCGTCTGTCCCTCCTGCTCCATTACACCATGCAGTCTTTCCCTTCTCACTTAAGAGCTGATTTAGCCCAGACACACAGGTGGGAGGCCCCAGGACCCCCTCTGCAGCTTGTGCATCCTGAGCTGAGAGCAGAGCGCCAATCCAGGGCTGGCAGTCAGTCCTATGGAAACACGACCGAGCAGATGCACTCTTCTTTGACTTTCATAACCTAACAAGTATTAAGAATCACGGCACGCTGCACTCTGTGTAGATGGAGCTCAGCAACTGCATTACCTGTGATGGCGAGTAACAGGTTTAGACAGCAGAAGGATGGAAGAGATCAATGAGTTATTCTGCCAGCAACCAAGCAGCAGGACCAAGTGAGACACAGGATGTTTCATTTGCACAGAACCACAGCCATCTCCAACTGTGTTGGTCTGTCTTGGACCCAGGCCCAGCTGTGCCACAAGGTGCAGCTGTGTTCTTAGGGACCAGCTGTGGCCCAGCCAGGAAGATACAAAGACCTGACAAGTGCCAAGTGCACACTGAGGTGCTGAGAATGTGGGAGATGTGAGGAAATCATCCTATTCTCCAACACCCACAATGGACAGACAGAAAGCGTTTTGGGGTGGAAATTAATGAAGCACCAGGCTGGTGGCTCCGATGAGAAAAAATAGTAGGAAAAGAGTCAACTAGTAAGAAAAAAATAGGCAAATATATTGCTGTCTTCCTGGGTTAAAATGGGGATGGTCAGTGACAGAATGAAAGATATTGGGTAGGATTTAGCACAGGAGAAGTGAGGAAAATGCTTGAAGGTTAATGGCAGGGGGAAGACAATGTATTGCAGAATGAGGATTCAAAACACCGATGGCAGAAAGACGTTTTGAGAGCTGTAATAGTGAACATTATTTATTTCTAAATGCATTTATTATTTAAAACAATGTTTACTCAGTGCTGTTTTCCTCACCATCTAACAAAAGTCAACAGCATCACCTAGTTTATAAATAACTCTCCAGAGAGTCAACAATTAGCTGCGTTGATTTAGAGAATGCTACAAAAATAAGAATCTTTTCCAGTTAGTACCAAATTGCAGCAAATAATATTTTTATCCCATTGAGTCATGCCAACACACACAGGACAGAACGCTCTGTTCTCATTAGCAATGCAACTCATTTAATGCACTAAGATGCCACACTTCTTACATATCTTCACTTGCTTTTGTTCATCTTAGCTGGCCCTTGCTAACACTCTCCAGGCTTACTGCTACCCAGTAAGCCCTGCTGGTGGAGAGATAATGTATGGAGTTACAGACCTCCTGCTGCTGAACCACATAAACAATCTGCTTCAGGGCTCCTGCAGCAGCCTTGGTCTCTTTGCCCTAATCCAAACCACATGAGTTGCTATTTCCTCTCTAATTCCAAAAGCATACAAAAGCAAGGTCACTGTTCAGAAGACAGACAATTCAGCACCACTAAGGACATCAGGTTGTATAAGCTCAGCAGCATGCAAACAGAAATTTCATTTCAGGAAAATATGTAAGGTTTATCATTTAAGTTACGAACACTGGTTAACTGAACTAAGGGTGCATTTATGTGTTCAGTTGGAATAGGCAGTCATTAGGTAAAATCACAGAGATTTCACTGGTGGGTAGGATCGGCGTGTGTGGCATGAGACGTGTATGGCAGCACCCTGCTGCCCTGTGCTGCTGCGTGGCAAAGGAGGGAAAAGGAGTGCAGAAGGAGACTGAGAAGGAGTGGCATGGCCTGAAAACAAACAGGCAACTGATTTCTGAAATGGCCTGTAACTCCTGGATACACATTTTTCACCACATGGCATCTCAACATACATCCTTGTTCTAGTTTATTACTGGGACAAGCAAATCTCCCTCCCTGTCTTACCGCAGCTGCTGAACAGGCCACGAGTCAGGGCTTCCCATTGGTATTAGGGCTAGTGGACAGTTCTGCCCCGTGCCGGATGCACTGGATGAAAACTGATGGTCTGCCTTACACAGCTGTTAAGACTATCAGGTCAGAAATGGATCCAGGAATAATAAAGCTTATAAATATGGAATTAAGGACTGACAGGTATCTTCACTTTGTTACACCTGGATTCAACTAGAAACGTGGGAAATTCAAAAGCACTTATCAGCTACCTGAAATATCAAAGAATGATAAATAACAGTTTTTGTATACAGCTAATAAAGAAATAACCAAGGTGAGATTATTTATCTTGGGCATAGCATCTGCTTAAGCAATTGAATTACAGAACATGATGACAGTGAAAACAAAGGCAGCTGATCACATCTCCTTTAAGCAATGCACCGCATGCAAAGGTCTCCAAAGGTGCATTCCTTTTATCAGGCCTCGTACATGGAGAGCACGATCTCCTTGTTTTTAACAATACTTTATTTTCCTCAGGAAGTGCCAAGATAAAATAAAAAGCTTTCCAAAATGCCATGAATTAACAGTACCTTGACAGAATGGTTATGAAAATCCGTAACGATAATTTCATTGTTGCTGTTTACAGCTGCAAAATGAGGACCTGCAATACAAAAGGAAAAAAATAAAAAAACTCTAAATCAAAATACCAGTGCTTGACTTCTGACAATAAACAGTCAAAAAGGGACAATCAATTTCAAATTATTATTAATTTCATGTTTAAGAAGATCAGCATGTCTTTTCGTAAACAAATCTTTTTCAGCCGTTCATCAGCTAGTGGTGTCAGTAAGTATTGTTCATTCCTTACTTCTACACACAGATGACTATGTAGATATTTATATGCTACAAAATGTGGAGTGCTTAGGGATAAAGTTGTGTATATAATGAAAATAGTGCTCAAAAAGTGAAGTTTAAAATGAATTTTCTATGCTTTGTTTGCTCACTTCTTACAAGCATTCAAGCAAACAAGTTTTGGGATAAATGCAAAAGTTACTTAGGAGGATATTGTCAGGGAAAAAACTGCAGTTTTGTTTTACTTTGTGTGTTGAATTACGTACACTAACTTGAACAAGAGACAATCGATAACTTGAAAACAGGAAAGCATCTGAATCAAAATATTTGGTGCTATCTGAAGTTATTAAACAAATCAGAACTCAGTTTCAATTTCCACAGTTCATCAGTATAGAGTATTAAAAGGGTGAAGACCTTTACACTGCTAACTTTCCAGGAATGACAATTCACTTGTTCTGTGTAGCCTACCACCAGGAAAACATGGTACATTGTTCAAATGCTCTGTTCCAGAATACTTGCACACCTGCGTTCAGGAGGTATGCTTACAAATTTTAAGATGAAAGAAATGGGATGTATCCAGAAATTTTTGCTGACATAGATACATGGACATACATACAGAGTTTTGCTTTTGCCATGGCATATTGAAAGAGATCTGAAGTAAGATAAGAGCATTTACATCATTTAACCTATTTCCTTCTTGCACCGTGAGCCTGTCAGTACATCAGACCAGTCTATAACTACTTACATTAAGTGACCAGACACCTGCAAAATGACCTGCCTATGTAATTTGGTGTTTCTATTTCAAATTTTGAAAGATCAGCTACTAATTCAAAATATGTATCAGGGTTTTTTTAAAAACGTAATTGCATGTTCTGGTTCAAAGACATCATGTCAAGCAGTCAGTTGAATATGTAAGTGGCAATTCCCCCAGATTGGCATTTTCCATTTCCATAACTGTGTCTCCCTGATCTCAATCTTAGCACTGTCCCATTATGCCCATTTTGTAATGGGAAGATACTGCTTAGGGCATGGGTTAATGTGCACCTAATCACTGGAAACACAAAGCATGATGTCTGGGTTGATTATCATGAACAGCTTAGTGCGGGCATTACAAAACATAAAATGCTAGTTAAGGTCAGTCGTTTCTGAATCACTGACCTGAAATGCTTGCAGGCAAAGAAAGGTAGATAAAACAGGCTAGGTACACCTGCATTTGCAAAACAGATGTTGCAGTCTTCCTGGCCAATTAAACAGTGAAATGAATGCAAGCTGTATGTTTAGTAGAACCTTTCCCCTCTCAGGAAAAAAAATGAGTAGGATATAGCGTCTTCAACATGCTCAAACATCATGCAAATGTGAGCAGAAGAGGCAAGAAAAGGGGATTTACATATTACCATCAAGTGTACCTGCAAACTGCTTGTCACCATTCCCTCGGCTGCCAAACCTGGTGACTATTTTCCCATTTGGCTGGAAGATGAACACACAGCAAGCTTTATTGTCCACCACAATGATGTGTCCATTACGATCCACAGAAACGCCTTTAGGGCCCATGAGCTTTCCAGATCCAATTTTGGCCTAAAAGGGAAAACACAGAACACAAAAACATGTTGGCATGATAGAAATAAGTTAGTACAGTTCCAAGATGTCCTGTATTACAGGCACACAGCAGCAAGGAGGGAAATTCTTGTCATCAAGAGTTTGCCAGAAGGAAGCGGTTGCTTTATTAGCTCATATTGTGTACTTCTTCATTTCATCTTCACCTGAAAAGAAAGATTGCTTTCTATATATCCTTTCTAGAGTGGAAAATTTGCCACCTGGGCTGACATGCATAAAAGACCTCTGTCCCCTTTTGCACACAACTCCAGAGTCCAACAACCACCTGGTTATGGACAGGGAAACATGCCTTTACATCAAAGCACTCAGAGCTCACTTCCAGAGCATGGGAGCTGGGTGGGATGTGGGCTGTGCTGTACTCTGTTGCCTTTCTTGGGTGAACGAGACATGGTGCCGCTCCTGAGAACTCTCAGAAAGAACGTGAGCAGAGCTAACGCCCAGGCTCACCTCCGTGCCTTCCACCAGATCCACCTAAATCTGCTTAGGCACATGAAGTGTCAGATGCAAGCTGCAAAGGAGATAGGATTGTGCTGCCAAACTGCGAATAAAGTAATCTCTGAAACACTAAAGAAATCAAAGTTTGCTCATGTCTGAGGTGAAATAAAATTATTTCCATCAGTTTAAAGAGGACTTGTAACTACCGAAACCATCTTCCAGTATAATCAGCAACAGGAAGGGAACTGTTTACAATATTTGACGTTGTACCAATAGAAAAAGCTTCAGTGGAAATGTGGTGGATTTCACACAGCTATTTGGAAAGGCTAGAGAGCTCCCAGTCAGAGGATGTTAGATGATTGTTTAGTAGGTGCATAAACACTGGGGCAGGCTATATATAACATATATGTATTTTTCAATATAAACATCATTATAATATATATACACCATTATAATATAATTATCATATATATAGTTATATGAAAAGACTTTAAGTGGGCTATACATATACATGGGTATTTACACCGCTAATTCATGTATTTTATCAGACTATACTTTTGCCTTTCTCTTCTCTTTCTTTTCTTATTCCTCTTCCTTTCTCACTCCTAGAGGGGCAACTGTTCAGCTCAGTCTTGTGTTTTGGATTTTGTCATACTTGCTTTCTATTATTATCACCAATCACAGCTCATCTTCAGAGTAAGGAACTGTGGGAAACTCCAAACAGCACCTCAGCAGCTCAGGATATTCCAGATTGTCCTGCTCACAGTGTGACCTTGTTGGGAAGATGGGCTTGTAACAGACACGAATCACAGAAATCAATACATTACAAGAAGTCTCTCAGTTACTACTATGCTGCGTATGGTATAAACGTGCAGAATGGCAGCACTAATCAGATGATTTTCCTCAACCTGCAGATGGCTCCTGACTGAAAATGTGTAGCAACAACAGAACTGGTCAGCGTTAGATGCCTCTTCCTGAGCACGAGAAAAGCCAACAGAAGCTAGAATCAGCGCCTCTCCTTCCAGAGAATCACAGAGTGGGGGCAGCTTAAGTGATGGACAGATTTATAAGCAGTTACCCAGTTTGGCTCCAAAACTTTGGTCTGCTGCCAGCCTTTTTACTGTGCTGGACAGGCAATTATTGACTGAACAAGCTGGGTTGAAATTATGGATCCCTGAGCTTGCAGATCCCATAGTAATTTGTCAGAAGTATCCTACAAACTTTTGTTCATCTCTGCTGAAGAACATCATTTTCTGTTTCCAACCACATTTAAATTAAATAGATACTAAGATATTCATCTTCTTTATGAAAAGACCATTTTTCACTGTGTTGCCTTTGCAGGGTGGGACAGATCACCTGGAACAAGCAATGCATCTGCCTTCTCTGCCCCTCTCCTTTCCCTGATGCAAGTGGTGAGGAGCTTTTCCTTCTATTCAGCACTGGTGAGGCCACACTTCCAGTACTGTGTCCAGTTCTGGGCTCCCCAGTACAAGGAGAGGTGTGGACATACTGGAGGGAGTCTTGGGGCAGGGGGTCCCAAGATGCTGAAGGGATTGCAGCACCTCTCCTGACAGGAGAGGCTGAGAGAGCTGGGACTGTTCAGCCTGGAGAAGAGGGGCTCAGGGGAGATCTTAGTAATGTGTACAAATACCTGAAGGGAGGGCGCAAAGAGAACAGAGCCAGGCTCTCTTCAGTGGTGCTCAGTCCCAGGACCAGAGGCCATGGGCACAAACTGGAACTCAGGAGTTTCCCTCTGACTGCCAGGCAGCACTTCTGTGCTGTGCAGGTGCTGGAGCACTGGCACAGGCTGCCCAGAGGCTGTGGGGTCTCCCCTCCTTGGGGATCTCCAGAAGCCACCTGGACACGAGCCTGGGCACCCTGCTCTGGGTGGCCCTGCTGGAGCAGGGGCTGGGCCTGACGGACCCAGAGGGCCCTGCCAGCCTTAAGCACTCTATGATTCTGTGAGTGGCTGAAGCTCTATTAGTCTGTGACTTATCAAGGCAGGACACAGGGCATGGAGAAGATCCAACATCTAACTCATTTGGCTCAGTTTCCAAATGTTTTTTAAAAAAACAACCACATCAGTACCTGAAGGAGCTCAGCTGTCCTTAGGAAGCCCCATGCCCCTATTCCATGGTGCATTCTCATGAGTGGAGTTGCAGGTAAAAGCAGGAGACAACCCAAAATAAAGCAATCTAGATTACCTGAGGCTGTCTCATATGAAGTCAACAGCATTACTACGCAACCTCTGTCAGTCTCAAAGAAAATCTAGGGCGTAAATCTTGCAGCTTCATGTCTATGCTTAGCCAATATGTCTGTTTTATGTTCAGATACATATGCTCTTATAAATTGCTCAATATTTAGACAAAAAACACCTAATTAAATCACACTAAAATATCCCCAGGAAAAAACTACTAAAAGTGACTTTGTGATCACTGAGGGAGAGATATGAGCACATCTACCAAATATATTCAGGTTTGCATAACAACAAAGCAGCAACAACACAAACCAAATGCAAATCAGTAGATTTGTTTCCTTTGAGGTGATTAAATCATATTGCCTTCTTTCCTCAGGGATGCCTCTGTGTTTGTCTGCTTGTGCATTGCACCACCTCCTTACCATCTTTCCAGGATTCCTATGGAAAAATGACTCAGACTCATGAGTACAGTGTCTTCCTGACCATATAAATACATATGAAAAAAAAAATTCATGAATAAATCATGTACTGCATTAATGGGCACTCGGTGCTGAGAAGAGTAATACAAATTACTATTCTTGGGCCAGGATTTAAAATATAATTTGCAGGCAGCAAATTATGCCCAGCTAGGGTCTGAAGTTTTTTTTGTTTTTTTTTTTTTTAACTAAGAATCTCTGTTTCCTGTTTAGATCAAAATATGCTGATGACACATCACTGGGTCTGGCTGAACATATGCTTTGTGTATTTTTATTTCAGAAGGTTTCTTAGAATTGTAGGTTTGATTATTTAAAACAGAACATTATGAAACCCAGTCACTCCCTCCAGTCACTCCTGTTAAGTATATGAATGGAAGTATTTTCAGACATTTGAAATGAATAAAGTAGAATGAATCATCTGAATCCTTAATACAAACAACTGAATTCAGTCAAGGACATTATGTTCCTTATTTTATAGCCTCTTATGAAATTAGATTGGTTTTCAAATATGTGTTTATAAAGCCACCTGACCAGAGTGGAAAATCTCTTGTGAGATATTCCTAGAGGTTAAAAAAAAAAAAAAAAAAAAAAGCTAGCCTATATTCCTATGTTAAAAAAAAAACTCCACAAAACAAAACAACTATATAGTCTTTTTGCCTGTAGTAGTAGGTGTGTTAGGGCTTTATGTTCAACTCTGCCAATTTTGTTGTTTTCAGAAGGGTTCACAATTGTTAGAAACTAACTTACGAGCTTGGAATATACCTTATTTTCCTGTTTCAGAACTTCCCCAACACAGAGATTCAGCATTATCACACACTGTGGTGCCGGAGAATAAATGGATTTATCATTCTTGTGACTGTCTTAGTTGAACTGTGATCACTTACCACACCCCACAGAACTACTTCTATCTAAACATGCAGCCAGCTGCAAGCAGCTCCCTTCATAGTCCTTCTAACAAGACAAAAAGAAATAAAAGTCTGACAGATAAAAGATTTCCTTCCATCTTTCCCCAGGCATCATAACTTGATGAGAATAAACTTCTTTACTGTGAGTGTGACAAAGCACTGGAGCAGGCTGTCCAGAGAGGCTGGGGAGTCTCCTCTGGAGATAGGTGAAACCCACCTGGACGCTTTCCTCTGTAACTTACTCTAGGGAACCTGCTTTAGCGAGGGGCTGGACTAGATGGCCTCCAGAGGTCCCTTCCAACCCCCACCATTCTGTGATGTCTTAACCTGACTTACAGTTCTGTTTGGCTGACAACAGGCTATCTTAGATGTGACCCTTCAAGACCTGAAAGAAAGTAATCCTCTCCGCAGAGGACCACAAATTGTTCTTGTGGCCCTTGTCTCCAGTTCCTTCACCAGGTCTGAACATCACCATTGGCACAGAGACTGATACTGCTGCTTCAATATGCATTCTCCCTTTGGCCTAGCAATTTATATATCTTCTATTACAGTTTTCTTAGGTGATTTGAAAGTAGTTTACAGAGGAAGCCAGCACTGTTATCCAGCTTTTAGAGATGAGGAAAATAAAGCACAAGCAAGTGAAATGAAAGATCAGTAGTCACCTGTGAGACCCATAGCCTCGCCAGAAGCAGAAGCCCTGGTTTCTAAGACCCTGTCTGATGCTTTATTGTGCAGAGGATAACACAGCCTTTCATTTTAGCAGACTCATGTTTTGGTGCAACCTTAGCTCAGAGTTTGTCAAGCTCTGCATTATGCCAGCTTCATAGAGAAAATGGAGCTCTGCCTCTGTTGCTGCCAGCAGCTGAGGAAGGTGACTGTTTTTTGCCTGGCAGAGGCTGCTGGGTGAGTCAGCCCAGTTCTGTCATCAGAGAGATGGCTGGGCCTGGCTCCAGAAGAGATTTGCCTTCTGGCTCATATGACTACTAAAATGCTGCTAAACTAAAGGAGAGTAAATAAAGAAAGAAGAGAACAACAACAAAAATGGTTAGATTAAGTTCAAAAGAGTCTCCTGATAATGCTGAGTTAGCAACTAGCAGACCATCTGTATCATAGGTGATATACAACGTCTTGCAGGCACAATCCTTTGAAGTGAAACACCATTATCCCTGTGTCTTTCTGTATCTGTCTGTGTATTCCTGCAAGCACTGACAATCAGACAGAGCCCCTTATGTTGCTTTTCTTGGATTCCCACAGGCTAGATCTGTTACATCTGTCCTGGTGCTTCAACTACATGACTATGCCTTCCCTCCATGTATAAAATGCTTTTACACATATTCTCTTATTTTTTTCTCTTAAATATCATCTGTTGCATGAAATCTAAAAGTAGTATTTTATATCATTAATGTTTTGTCTCTCATTTAATCAGTCTAGTCCCAAGAACTATGAAGTCCAATGCATTAACTTGTATTACCCATAAAAACATTGTTGACTTTACATAGCTCACGCTGTCCAACAAAAACATTAACTAAAAACAAAGCTAGGCTCCATGTCAGAGGAACTACCTGAATTTATTTCTTTTCAATACTTGTCTCCCTGCTGGCAGCATATAGCGCACAGGGTCCTGGCTCCTCCAGAGCCATGGCCTTTTCCTCCAGAGCTGACACCATCCAGAATGCTGGATTTACAGCCTGTTTGGAGAAGGCAGGAAAGGGAGCCCTCCTTCCTCCATGTCCAGATCAAGCCAGTTCACATTAAAGATGTTAATAATTATTTATACCACACTTAGATTACTCAGAGTATTTGGATCCTTAAATAACTACATCTTTGTTTTTGTTTTGGTGTTTTCATTGCGTTGAAGGACTTCAGCCAAAGCCAAGGTCTTCCTATGTAGCTGTACATTTTTAAAACTACTCAACAAGGAAGATCATGTAATCTCTGCAAATGCAATTTTTTTTTTTTTAAACAGTTGCATTACATATTAGTATTGTTTTATTTTAGCTTTGAGTCTAGGTAGGATCTGGCTACTTTTAGAAGCATAGAAGTGTCTGTTTCTCAAATGGGGGACTCTGCAAGCAAAAGTTGCTATTCGGTATAGCATTTGTCACTTTGCAAAGACTAAGAAAGGAGGGTCATTTGTTGGTAGCCACATGAGCACGTCAGGTCCCAAGCTTTTTGGTCATTAGGCTGCCAGAAAATGCTAGACAGGTGATTTCTCTCCACTGAAGGCTCTAGAACTAGGTAACTGGTAGAAATTTGCCTGCAGGTTTTTCATCTCACCGAACAGTGTGCTGCTAATCTCTGCTAGAGATGGCTGTTTCTAGCATGCATCGCCCGACTTGGTAACATCCAGTCAGAGAACAGCACCAAAGGGAGGCAACCTTTAATTCTCTCTGTAATTCCATCTGATTGCCAAACATGATCAATACTGCAGGTTTGCAACCATTAGTATAGGACAGTAGCTCCCCTTTTATTTTACTCCTATAAAAAGCATCAGGGCTCCTATGACAATAAGAAGTACACTCTTCTCAGGACTTCTGAAACATAAGACATTGTTTCCTGACTTTCAGTTTTTCCACTGCACATCACCCCACATACAGTACACCTTCTGTGCTATAGCACTGGAACAACCTTCTGTGTTGCTCCTTCCTTGCACATATTACCAATAGGACCATACAAGGAATTATGCACTTGATTTGTTGATATGCATGGAGTAAACAGAGGAGATCACCATCAGTCTGCTTCCTTACATTTCCCCTCCATATGTCAACGAAGACTTGTCGTAAGTTTTTATGTCTGTATATATACACAACTTTATATATAATCAAATTACTAATGATACGAGTTTGTTAATCTAGTTCAACTACTCTTGATTACATTAGCTGTTCTCAACTGTAAGTTGCAGAAAGGCAGCCAAGTACCTAATGCATAGAACTGTAGAATGGAACATATCATCTCTATTTGATACTACATTGGCAGTACAGCTGAGGTCTCTTGCTATTTATTATACAACGTGACTGTGTCATGGGTTCCCACATTACAACAATGGAATTTGGACTAAGTAACAAACAAACTATGCAGTATCTTGACACACACACAAAAAAAACCACCAAAACAACACAAGAGTAATTTGCATTCCTTTATAAGACAGAGAAAACTCAGGAGAGCTCATATGGTAACACATACCTTAAATTTTCCATCTGATGAGAATATGCTAACCCATTTGTTATCATAATCTGCAATAATGATGTCACCACTGGGATGCACAGCCACTCCTGTTGGCCGCTGCAGCTGGCCAGGAGACCTTCCTCTTATGCCAAAGCGACTTTTGAACTGGCCATCATTGGAAAATATCTGTAAGAGAAAACATTTGTTTTACAACTAAGTCTGCATAGTAACATCATCTGTTTCTTGGAGCTTAAATTTTAACAATTCACTGATGAGCACTGTAGTCAGGAAGAGAGTTAGGAACGTGAAGTACTTTTACACAGTCCATATTCGAAAATGACATGACCAGTTTAAGAACAGACCTCCACCTCAATTCTAGTTTCAAGATAAGGAGGTTCTCAGCACTTCCTCTGCACAGTCTCTTGAATGATCTCACAGTGATTTACAAGCATTAGTAAATTATGCTGCACAATGCCTCTCTCAGACAGTTGGAAGGAAGTGGTGTTATTCCCACTTGCACTTAAGGAAGGTGACAGTTCTTTGCCTGGCAGAGTCAGCCCAGTTCTGTAATACCGACTTACATAGAACTCATCAGACATGAGGAAGCACTGAGTGTCTTCGCCACCATCAAACACCAAGTCTTTTGAAGAGATAGAAACAGAAGCTAAAAGAGAATTTCAAAATGTAATAATTTGACCTAGGAATAAGTACTGAGCCACTTCCTGAGAGATGCTTTAGCTACTCAAAAATCAGTCCACTGCTTGCATTCCTAAGCCAGGTAATTAGACATTGAAATTCTTCTGAAGTGGCCACATATTATGAAGTGTGAGGGTACTGATGAGTATTTGTCTCTTTGAAAAAGCCTGGGAACAAGTTCTTATTGCCTGTGGCTTTCTGGTTCTGACATACGAAGAGCAAGCCACACAACTGCTGCCTTGTTCATTGCTACCGCATGGGCAGCCTGAAGAGTGATGAAGTGATGACAAACTGTGAATTGTAAAAAAAAAAAAAAAAAAAAAAAAAAAA
>VXAV01006530.1:92870-132783 GCA_013399715.1 Alectura lathami
AAAAAGAAGGCTGGGGATATAAATTATTGACAGAGAAGAGGAGGATGCAAGAAATACCCTGATACCCTGTTCTTTTAAATAATGAATTACATGACTGTACCAATGTGCAGTCAATAGCTTGACCTTGAAATGTCTGGATAGAACCACATGCCATTTTAAAAGCCATGAATATCACGGAATTGCCACAGGATGCAATGCCCAGTTCCCCATGAATGAAAGCACTTACCTGCACTAATGTTGCATTAATGCTCTTTCTTAACATTCACACAAGAACAATCTCCTGCTAAGAGTGGATCGATTTACTTGTGCATAAAAGCCCATATGTCAGCATTCCTACAACTGCATGCTCCATATACTCAAATGCCCATAGGAACATTACAGCATGGTTCTCCAACACAGCTGTATGAGCCTCTGGCAGCCCAAGTACAAGCTTTATCTTGCACAGTTTAATACAAAAATCCAGATTTGGCCAGCGCTGTCAGAGGAACTCAACAATGGGCTCAAAATAAAGATACACAGTTGTGCTAGAAAACAGCAATGAACTTTATTTTGCATTACTTCATCAACAAATGAACCAAACCTCAGCTTTCCCAAATGAATTGAAGCTGGAGCTAAACAAAATCTTAAACCCCTGACAGCAATCCCTGTGAAAATGTCAGAAGTTTTACCGATGTTTATTAAGTACACATATTTTGGAAGGTGTGAAAAGCTAGAGCGTTACAGCTGCAATTGCTTAAGAGACTTTTCAGATGATGCATACATAACTCCACAGGGGCATCTCTATGTAGGATCACTCTGTGAAATGAGTGGCTGAGAATGGAATGTGGAACGGGATGAAGCATTACCCTCAGTTCTGTTTTTCAATAAAATAGTGAACCATATATCCTAAATGTGGGAACTCCTGAGAGGTTTCATCAAGCAAAACCTCTGAGACGTGTAGCTGTAGTTCTGAGTCTTTTCTTTGGAGGGGGGTAGGGCAGAGTGAGGAAGATAGGGAAAGGGGAGGAGGAAAAGCTCCAAATTAAAGCACATAGTCATGATTGCATCACAATGAAAAGAAAGGGCACTACACCTTTCAGAAAATATTCGACTGTTATAGAGTTTATGGTGTAGTGGGGAGAATCACTGACAAAAACAAACTAGAGCCATGCCACTACTTTGTGGTTAGGTTAGAAGCTGCTCACTAGAAGCAAGGGACACAGAAGCTGAAATTGCAATCTGAAATCATGTTAGTCCATACTGAAATCTTTATAATAAGAGTATTAACAGTTTTTAAAGAATTTCAGGAGTTTTTTTGTAAATATTTACTATTAAATACACTTACTTTACCATTTGACTCTAGGAGAAATTTTGAAAGATGAGTCAACCAGGAATAGTGCCAGCTTTTCTGACTTGCTCCTATCTGCTACAGACCTAGAGAGACCCTTTCAATCTGAATCTGCTTAGCCAGCCCAGCATATGCTCTGCCTAGCATAGACCATGTCACAGCTGCTCCCAGAAGAGATCAGAGAGATGTCTTCTTTCAGACAGGGTTCAAACATTATTCTGAACTTGTTTAACCTTGTCCCAAAACATAAGATCTAGGGTACACCTATACGTACCCTCTGCTGCTCTCCTGCTCTGCAGGACTAGCAGTGAAGCCTCATTTGGGAAGAGCCATAGGCCCTTTTCCATTCCTGCAGCATCCCAGGGCTGATCACTCTGCCCTGCTCAAGGCTGTCTCTCTCCATGGGATGGCTAACAGTGGCTCTGCTCATGCTGACCACAGCAACACATTTTGCAACCAGAACACCCTCCTTCAGAGGCAGGGAAACATCTGGGTACTAATTTAGCACAAGTCACCTACCAGCTTGGGACAACAAAGCACAGTTATTGACAAGGAGGGCTGGCTCAACTTCAGTATGAATTGTTCTGCATCTTATTTCTAACTTTTGACCCCAAAATCACTATAAAACTTAGCATAAGTGACAGTAAGACAAGATATCACTGACTGTAGAAAATGCTTTGTTATAGTTAGGGTGTTATTTATCTTACAAGGAAATGCACTGGCATTCCGGGAAAGGCTGGCCATTTTATGAGCAGCTCCCTCCGAAGCTTGCATTGTACTGTCCTCCCAGCAAGCAAACCACGTGTGCTGAATGCATTTTCTGGTATAAAACCACTATGTTATTGCATGGACTGTCTATGGTAGTAAGGACTCCTGAAGAAATACTAGCAGACAGAAAATTAGATAGAAAGGGCTCATGGACTGACAAGTGGTGTCCCAACAAGTTTCCTGAAAAACCCTCCAGGATTAACCACCTTCCGTTCTCTGCTACAAGAAGGAAAGCCGCCTTGTGGACTAGCGCTCAAACGTGGCACACTGATAAAATCCAGACTTGTACGTATCGAGTCAACCTTGCTTTTTTCTTTAGATGTACAAAGGGAAAAGTTGCTGGTTTTAACTATATAAGCAGATATAGAAATATAATAAACCATGGTACAGTCTTCAATTATGAATTGTTAGATAGCTTAAAAACAAATTACCTCAAAAGAGCTGAAAGAAAATCACAATAAATGACACCTACATGTTCTATTTTTACCAACCATTAGAAACCCACAAACTTAGAGATAATATTACACTATATAAAGGACTAAACATATTTTGACATTGGGGGGGGGGGGGGGGAAATAATAATGGAAATCCTAATTTGTCCTTTGCTGACATCAAGAAATAACTATCTTTGACTACAGGTTTTAGTATGTATAGATCCTGGTTAATTAATTAGATTAACCTCCAGGGCAATCATTTTAGAGAGGGAGTCCTCCTACTTTGCCTCTTACCATGCAACATTTTAAAGAAGTAATATAACCCAAATCTGCAGCATTAGTCTTATTATATTGCCATGTTACGATACCCAATAGAGTACAGAAGAGGCAGTAAAATCTTTTATGGAAGATCAAATGTATACATTTCTCAACCCAAATTCCAACTAAATATTTGCCAATAGAATTTCTGAAGTATGTGCTTTTAAAATTTATAAATGAACAATAGTTAAGGGGTCTAAAGGTACTATCAGGTTGCTCTGCTTACAGCTTTACCCTTAAAATATTTCAACTTTGGGAACTTTTCATCCAGTTTCCTTGAACTACTTTTACTTATGTCAGCAGTTAGCAGACAAGCCACCTACCTACTCTGAAGATCAAATCGTCTTCAATGGGATTCTCTTTTCTTTTCCCAGTGCTGTACATGCTCGCAGGTCTTTTCACAGCTTTCTGCTTCACGTGGCCGCTGCCAGGAGATTTAACGCGCCTCTTAACCCCCTCAGTGGTAGGGGACACATCTGCTGATCGGACCACTTTCAGTTTAAATGGGCTGCCCTTGATATGCTGATCATAAAGTCTCAGTGACAAAGTGAAGTCCCCTTCTTTCTGAACAGTATACAAAAATTCGTACGTGCCGTTTTTATTGTCAAGTATTTCTCCATCTGCCACGCTCCCATCAGGCGTGCTCAGCTCGGCCGTGAGGTAGGCGTTCCCGGACTTACAGAGCTCACCGTCTTTGTCCTTGGTGGTGATGGTCACAGACATGGGCTGTCCGATCACAGTCTGCCGCAGTCCCTCGCCTGTGGCCACTGTTTCAGAGGCAACAGCGTTGGTGGTTAAAATAGTACCCAGATTGTGAATGGACTTCTTGAGGCCTTCCGTCTCCACGATGAAGTCCAGCTGATCGTTTTCACGGGGCTGCAAGGGGAAGTCCCGCTCGGCCAGTTCGTTCAGCTTGTCACTCATTTGCTTCTTCACCAGCAGCACTTCGGTTTCAGTGCCGTGATTGAGGGCTTGGCCTGTAAAGTTGCTGCAACTTTTAATGCTCTCTTGTCCTTCAAGCAAGGTATCCAGCTGGGTTTGGAGGACCTGTGTGCATTGCCAAACACCAGATTAGCATCACGTTGCAAGAGTTATGCTAGCAAGATTTAGCATGCTTTGTACCTGAAGGCCTCTGTGGAAACACTATTTATAGTGCTCTATTTTAAAGTTTCATTTTAGAAAATGTACTGTATTGACTGTCTACACATTCTTGGAATATCATAGTGCAACACAAAAAATGCACCATTTTGAGTCTCCAGGGCTTCACAGATCCACTGTCTTACTAGGCTAAATTATTGCCCCACTTTCCTTTCCTTTTTTTTTTTTTAAATTTGTAAACCAACATAGAATTTTAAACACCTTTCCATCTAACTCTCAGTCACAGTTAATGAGATAGTTAATGGGAAGCAAGCTGTCTGTACACACAGAGATTTTAAGAATGTAAAGGATGGGTTGGGGATACTGGAGAATGCTGGGCTGAGTAGCCTGAAATTTTGGTGCGCAGCAAGCCGCTACTCTATATTTAAGTCTTAAAATGAGCTTTTATTCTAGCTTAATTCTGGCCCCCAGCCTAAAATCCTTAAAAGAGTATTGACCTCAAAATTGTTAGGTGTGGGCTGAGAACAAGGCTAACATTTTTTAAACCACTTTTGCAGTGAATTGGAAAAAAGATCCCTGAATTATAACAGCCTAACAGAGAAGTTCATGGGAGTCTGGAAAGCCCAAACATTCCAGCTGTCCCCCACACTCCCCACTGAAAAAATCCCCAAACCAAAGTACCCAGTCACACATGCGGTATGTTTTTCCTACAGAGAAGAACTAGGGCACAGGCATTATTGGCAATCAGAGAAGTTATTTTGTTGGTCATCACTGTAAAGTAACTATTTTTGAAACATTTCAATTGATTTTAATTAAACTTGAAGTCTCAGTTCCTCTGTGAGATACTCTTCCTTTGCTGATAAACACCATGTGATGATACTTTATTCTTAAGAGCATTTTATTTCTGTTTTTTATAAAGCTATCTGCTTTTCTCCACCCATTGGAGAAGAAAAAATCTTTTGAATTACTCATATGGAAAAGTGATAGCAACATGAAATCTATTGCAAACAAAAGAAAATGAGAAGATTTAGGGACTTTACCAAATTTCAAATTATCTGTTTCTCTAGATGCCAAAAAACCTCTCAGGACTCAGTACACGGCACTTCTGATCTGCCTTGTCTTTATTCCAGGGCATAAACAGTTAAACAGGCAGTGTAACTACTAAAGTCCCGGGATGACAAAACCCCATACACTTGGGATAAACCACAGACCCTGGAGGAAGACAATTTGCTGCTACACTTTAAAACCATTATGTTCCCAATGTAGTTTTCTTTCATTACAGACATGGAAAATATTCAGTCCTACCATAACTAATATTTTAGATGTGTTTGGAGCATTTTACACAAGACATCTCTCAGTCCATTTGACAATCAAAGCTGAGTGGCCAACTTTGTTTTAGTAAAGAGAAGCCCTTTCCTTTTTTCATTTTTGCAAAGTACTTGATCAGAATGCTGAACTATTTGGGTTTGAATTATTTTGCAGGTTGACTACCCACTCAAAGACAAAATTTGATTCCAATCACAATTTTTATACAAAGAAGAAATACCTCTTTTACTGCTTATGTGCAACTTCATAAAACTTTGGTTCTCTAGATCCTAAAATAGTCAAACATCCATTTAAACAACAGTAAGATAATTAAATGTCATATGCCATCTTGTGTGAATTTTGTACACACACAAAGTACACTTTCTTGCTAAGAAAATAAGATTTTGGGACATCTTGGATATGTTTAGACGAACTTAGGATCTTAGTCCAAATTTTTGATGCTAAAACCTCCTCAGCCTGCTGCTTAGCTCTAGTGATGACTAAATTCTGTGCCCCCAAGGGGACAGAATACCTGAAAGCACACTTCTTGTTCATATATTAGAATTCCTCCGTTTTCACCAGCCCATCCAGGAATGCAGCACTCCTCAGCTCCAAACATCTGGAGTTGCTTGAGCTGCTCAGTAATCACAGAGAATGCCAACTATTAGGCACTCTTGACACTCATGCTACTTTTAAAGGCTACTCTGAGGAGAGAGATCTTCCTTTATATAAAACAGCCAGCTAATGCCCAGGCAGACAAAGACTCAAGTCTTTCCTTTGCCTGATTCAGACTTATTAATCGTCAACAAAAGCCCTTCCCACCAGGGTACAGGCTTCTCTCTGAAAAGAGGCAGATTTCTGTTTTCTTCCTCTGAAAGCTCAGTCCACAATGCAGGGGGAAAAATGCAAGATTGAGTCATCCAGATGGGAAGTGGAAGAATACAGCTCTGGAATCTGTTGCTCTCTGCATTCCTCTGAGAAATGAGATGCCTCTGCAATCTCTCTGCATTTCAGCCTCTGAATTCTAGGATGAAATATATTGCCAGGCATTTGAAAAGAAAACAGTGCTTTAAAGCAAAATAGTAAGCCTTGCTCAGTTCCTTCAGGAAAAATTTTTTGGCCTGTATCTTCATGGGAGAAGAAACATGGGACTTCATGGGACTGCAGCCCGACAATTTCAGACGTTGCTTTCATGTTCCCTTATCGGTATCTGCACATCAGAAATGTGGGCTTTAAGCAGATGCCTGCTCAATGTGCTGGCGATTTTAGATCCCCACACACCATGCGCACAAGGTTAGCTGCCCATACAGAGTCTGGATTCCATTTTGCAGGCTGGGCACCCACAAGCAAGGCTGTGCAGCACTTGATTTCAGGAAGACTAAATTCTCCTCTGGATCCCTGACACAACTTGTCAAACTGGCATCCTGCATCATTTGTAAAAACTTGGTGATTAAATTCATAGCTTTTCATCAAAACAAAACATGCATCTTACTTTGTGTTTAAGGCCATAATTCACTTCCAGTTCCATAAGCAGCACACTCTTTCGCACATTTAAAGTCTTCTGGAGTTCATCAAAAGTGGAATGAATGTCATCTACAATGCTAGCCTTCTGGTTGGTTAACTGGTGTATGATTTCAGATATAAAATGAAGTGCTGAGTCGATCTCTGGAAGCCTGAGGGAGGGATTAAATTACAAAGATTGTTGTTTCAGAAGTCATAAACACATCGGCCCTTGCCCTGACATTTTATGATGAAACAATCTCGTCACCAGGCTGTCTTTAAACTTGGTCACTTTCCAGAAGTAAGTTCATTGTTTTTATAACTGCATAGTGATTTTGGTTTGATAAAGTAAGGCTAAGCTAGGGCCCTCCCCTGTGGAAACCCATTCCATTTTAGGCACTTCCAACAGTATGGCCTTGGATTCTCTGTTCTTTATGCAGATGTTTCTACTTGTGATGAAGGAATCAGACCTACATCACTTTTTTTTTTTTTTTTTTTTAATCCTTTCTGCAAGAGTAAAGTTTGTGCCATCTTCTAAGCACACAGTATTACTCATTTATTATGAAATTCATGACTGGCTAGTACTTTTCTCCTTAATATTTTAGTCTCATTCTTTGGAGGGCACATTTCTAATGGCTTCTGTCATTTGCAAAAGACTGACAGGAATCTTTTGCTCTTTTCTTTAATCCCTCAGTGCATCACACTCAATGGATTATTATTTTTTTTTTCCTTATGCTATCCTCACTATTCCTATTCTTTAAGTAAAGGCCCATAGCACAAGCACATTAAAACATTTACCCCAGGTAACAGAGGAGCCAATAGTAAAACCGAAAACAGAAACATAATCAGTGGAGACTTCATACCGTTTGTTGACAGCATCCAGCTGGACTTGGAGGGAAGCCTTGTGTTGCTCCACCACATCCTTGAGCGGTACCGTGGGATGCTCTGCATGTTCTCCTTCTGTACACTCCCGGCACATGGCTGTCTCGCAGGACTGGCAGTAAAATTCCATCACCTGGAAAAGTGCACCGCTCTAGATTAAAACACAGCAGCAGTAACACCAGCTCAAAGTACAACTTTCTGGGTCTTGAACTCATGTTAATATCCAAGCTCTTAGATTACAGTTCAAAATGAGACAAAGTTTCTGCTCTCTCAGACATCAAGAATGTAAAAGAAGCTTAAAAGATACTGGTTACTCTTACGTATTTCCTACCAAAACACTCTTTTCAATGCATTTTATTCTATCATAAAACATCCGAACAAGTAATCTGGGAAACAGAATATTGGACATCAAGGCTAGCCCTAACGTTATACTGTGTAAATTTTGGTCTCTTTATTACTCCATGAAATAACTCAAAAAATCAAGGCAATCAGGTCCCCTCACTAGCTCAAGCCTTAGTCTCCTTCACCTGTTTTTCTTAACAGGGCCACCTGTGCAACATGAACACAGCTGAGACCACCAAACATCATGCTTATTTGCTACAGAAGAACACCCTCAATGAATCAATGTGCTGCAGGGAAAAAGCTCCATATCCTATTACTAATCCCTTAAAACCATCAAAACCCCATATCGGAGATTATAATAAGAGTGCTGATCTACACTTGAAAGAGAAGACTGTTTCAACCTGTTATGTACGCAGTAAAACACTGTCTGGAGATTGAAAAATAAGGTCTTTATCTGTAAATATCCCCAGATCTGAATATATTCATGAAGGGAAAGGGGCAGAAAAGAGCTGTGCCCAAAATCATCATATGCTAGTCAAAATAATGTACACATATGCAAATTCAGCATGAGACATAGTTTTACAGCTAGAAAGTCCTTAAGCACAAAGTATTTTAGGCTGATTTCACAGTGTATAAGAAAGCTCACAGTATTTACTTCAAAGAAAGCTATTGGCAGCTCTCTTACATTCAGAGCATACCATCAGAATCCCAAACAACTTGGTTGATGCTTTTGGCACTCAGACCTCGCACCAAGGGGTGTGCTGGAGATGTTGGCTGACATTAGGTAGTTGCACGGGTAGAGTAGGACCAGCTGTTTTCAGGTGAGCAGAAGGATCTGTAACAGCTCCCTGCAAAGTAGCTGGCTGTTCCAAGTCTCCAGGAGAAGCACAATTTGCATGTGGCCTGTTAGCATTAATAGGGATTTTCCTCTGATAAGCTCCTTTCCCTCTTATTCCCATTCTTCCTTCTTATCGCAGTTCATAAGATACGAGATGCACACATGCAGTGAGGGGTTAGTCATTTGTTGGCCATTTGTGTAAGCCACTTCAGAGCCAAAGTAAAACCTGCCCCGAATAGACTGGGCAAGATAGAATGCATCAGCAAGAAAAAAAACACGTAGACCTAAACCATGGCAACTCCTATCAATGCTACTTCAGTAACCATGAACTTAGCAGTCTTACAGTAGCAGATCCTCTAAGCCTGGCAGTTATTTAGTAGGCTCTAAGATGTGGCACAGTCTCCCAGTACAGAGAAGAAATCAGCTGAACAGAGTTTATGGTTTAAATTCTTTATAAAGGCTTCAAAAATTTCCAAAATAAACAAGATTTTATTAGGAAACTTTTAGTCTTTTTATATGGCCATAAATGTTCATTTATTCTGAATCACTGTCATAAGTTCATCCTTGTGCCTCTTCAAAATGTAATGCTCATGTTCAGGATACTTTAACAAGCTCTTTACTTGTTTAATATTTTTTATATCTTGATACAAGGATAGAATAATTTTGGTATTTGTTTCCCTTTAAATACTTTATAACAAACATCATTGCATTTACAGCATCTCATTGGCAAATTGAAGTTTAGCCTAATCAACTTTCTTCCCATCTATTCAAGTGCCAGAGAAACACAAGGCAAAATGGTAAGAGCAAGCAGACCATAAAGAGTTAATGTACATGTCTGCATGAAAATTCTTTGCCTCAATCACATTCAAAATGCTTTAAGTGAAATAGCTTTCATTTCCCATGAAAGTCTTTGGATTGTGCCATAGCGAAGGAGAAAGAAAAGCTATTATTAATATGATTCAGGCTTGAAGTTTATAGATAAGCTGATTTCCTTTTGTCTAGCATTTCTAATCAACTAAGATTCCATACATTTTGTTCTTTTTTCTTTAAGTACACACATACATGTCCTACTGGCTTTTCCTTTCTCCCCTCCATTCCCAACATGAGCATCACATTTTGTGACATTCCCAGAAAGTTTTCATAACAGGTTTGTGTCACAAAACATCTCAGAAAAAACGTGTGCCTGAACCCTGCTTTTCCAAATGGAAGAGAGCTTTGGGGCAGGCATGGCATCCAGCACTGGCTCCCACAGTACTTCCACTGAAGTCACAAAATCGGTGAATGAAAACGTTCCCATCAGCTGTAATGAAACAAGTTAATGCCCACTTTGTTCTGAAACCCCATCCACCAACTACATCTTAAACCAGACCAGGATATTTCAGCACAATGATCTAATTAGAGACCCATGCATATCTTCAGCACTGTAATTTAACTGAATTTACAGATTTTTTTTTTCCATTTGCATAATCAGGGCTGCATGCCCTTCTGAAATGGATTTCACAAAGCCAAAGCACATTAATTCCAGCCCGTCCAAGGTCAGGTCTCAAGAAAAAGACTCTCAGAAATCATAAGCTTCATTTATCCAAAATCACATTTGAATAATCACATTGTTCATCCCCTGCTTTCCATTTGTTTGAATTAAAACAGCAGTGCAGAGAAAAAGAAGGCATTTGCTCTTTGCCAGCCCCCTTCCCCCATCTCTTACACATTCTCAGTTCCTCTCTCCCATGGCTGCTATGTATGTTAGATTTGCATGTTTGGGCTATCCCTGGACTTCCCCCACAATATCTGATAAAACTTGGAACCTGGGCTTCTGATCTCCTAAGTCTTAGCTTTTGCCTACTCATGCAGTAAACCCGAAAGCTTTAAGAAGACTTAAAAGTTTTGTAAAACTGTCGTGATTTAGACAACATACTCACATACAAGTGAACCACCCCAAGTCCCTTGTACGACTTTCCAATTTAATCAAGTATGACAATATCAGAGTCACACTACTGCTTCCTAACTGTATTAAGTGTTTCTGGCGAGGGAAACCAACATTTTATAGGAACTAACTCAGTTTATTAGTTCTAATGCTCATTAAAGGTAAACTCTGACATTCTGAATTTTTCATTTAGCCTCAATGACACACTGAATATTGCAAAGTGTAGAAAAGAATAGATTACAGTTTAATGGTATACACAGGTAAGTGACATATCAGGAAATACAGTAGTGAGGGGAAAAAAATGTTTAAAAGGTATTTTATGAGGTCAGTTCATCAAAACATCAAGGATAGGTGCTTCTTCATTTTTCTAAGAGAAGCACACAGGCAGTAAGCAACACTTGCACAAGTTCAGGAAACATTTTTGTGGACAAGATCTTAGATATGTCAAGTTGCCAAGCTATTATATGATCTTTTCAGAAAAAAAAAAAAAAAAACAAAAAAACTTCAAATTCAGAAAAATAAAAAATAAAAAGGCCACACCATCCATTCCATTTTAGGTACTGATGGACTTACAGTTGCACAGCATTCCCATCCAGGCTGTACCTGGCCTCTGACTGTAAACCAAAATTTCCAAACCAGGGTACTCATGCCCAATAAGAGCTGTAGGTGTTTAGCAACTGAGAATAAAGCCAACGTGTAGATAAAAGATAAGAATCTTTTCTTAGGTTCAAAGGTTCCATAGCATATGTGCACTACTGCCCCAACTTCACAAAGGCATTTTTGTGCTCAGCATTGCGTGAATGAGGAAGTATTAGTTTATAGTTCAAGCATAGGAAATGTATTTTGTTAAGGTACTAAAGCTGAGCGTCATTTTTCATAAGCGTACATGCAAAGATGCCATAACAGAGGATGAGAGGATGTGTGCAAGAGGCCTAGGATATACACACAGGCATGGAAAGCAAGAGTGATGGCAATGAGACCAGCTGGAGGGGAAAGTGCCTAATCTACAGCACCTGAGGAAGACCAAGTTAGAAGCAGACAGAAAAGCCAATGAGAAAATATCTATGCATCAGTTTCTTACTGATTTAATCACAGAGGTTTGAATTCAGCATGGCTGGAGAGACTGAAGAAGCTTATTTGAATAAAAACTTGTTTCCCAGCTAATATAAAGAAAATTTGGCAATGTTTAAATAAAATATACTAAATGCACATTTTTCCCTTGATTGTAAACCTACAAGGGACCTGACCCTACATACACAAACCAATATATAAAAATTAATGAAGAGAGGATACAGTGCAGAATGCCTGCCTGTTCTTTGCAGGCATTCTACTCCACCTACCACCTCAGTCCCCCCTCATTCACACCCCAGAGCCCCCTGCAAAGCTGCTACCAGCTAGGCAGTTGCTCCTTGCCACACAGTGCCCTCATGCTGTTTACTTACAAAGCCAGCAAGAGCCCATAACCTCAGTCAGGCCCAGGGTCCCCAACCCTGGTCAGTTCTTCCACGATCTTATCTCAGCTACTCCTATCACAGGGGTTAACGTGCGCATTTCAACTCTTAATCTCCCAGCTAACAAAGCTTTACATTAGAGTTATCTTGCGACTTTCCCCAGCTCCCTCCCAAATACTTACTGGAGCAAAAAGATATTCCCATCACATCAGTATCAGCATCTTAAGAGGCATGCTATGTTTCAAGACAAGCCCAGTAAGTTTATTTCAGAGCACTTACAGACCCACCTTTTCCTAGAAAGGTGTTTTCAGAGAGGTATATTTTAATTGTAAACAAGCTATTTATTTCTAAGCATGGCCAAAGAATCATCAGCTGATAATGCAAAATGCAAAACAGGTAACATATTTGTTTTGATGTTTTTCTGCATTTCACAACACAGCCACTGTATCAGAAAAGAAACGTGATTCATTTTAAAGAAATCCAATAAAATGCAAATGAAAGCTAGAAATGCATTAATGAGTAACCAGTACACGCATAGGTATAGTGCACATTAAAAAGTTACACTGGTTACTCATTAATCAGATTGTACAGCAAATCAGTCCTATAAGTCAACCTAATTGCAGCAGGATAGCAAGGGAAAAGGAACTGAGCTGTTCCTGTGTAAGAGCAACGATCAACTGAATTGTTCCTATACAACCTATATACCTAAATGGTGTACCAAATGAAGCAATTCCGAGAAAGTTGTCTTGTACTAGCATGCGTTTTTCGGCTTGCATAGAAGTTTGCAACACAGCATGGCTTAGCTCTGCAATATGCTCTACTCACACACTTGCATAAGCCTGGCTGTGAGGCAGATGCTGATAAGGTTACCATGAAACCACACAGGTTAATGTTGAAAATGCTGAAGTAAGCTGCAGAGTTGGAGCTGTTCTTGTAATAATACAGGAATACATATTCAGTTTGGGGGTACTTGCCAGTGAACACACTGATACTATTCGAGTGTGTATGCTGGGCAAAGAAAGCAGATGGTGGGAAAAGAAAAACAACCACAAAGCAGCCTCCAAGGACTGATACATGAGATGCATAAAGCACTGCAGGTATACAGAAGCACTTTGTTCTGAGGCTGTGCTGACGCAGCGCATCCTAAGCCAGGACGCCCTTTTGCTTGGCACTACGTTAACATGCTCACACAGCTTTTGGAACTGCCTCACACCCCGCTGGGTCAGAATGCAGTCAGTTCTGCTTATAAGGTGCCTGCCTCACGCTGCCTCGACCAGCCCACGGGTTCCCACAGCAACACCTGAGTCTACGAGGAAGAGAGGTACGAGAACCCATCCCAAAGAGGCAAAGGTCCAGTGCTTGCAGGGAAGCAATTTTGACCAAATGTGCTAAAAGGCAGTATCACCCAAGGTAAGGTGAAATAATGTCCTGACTACTTCAAGATGCTCCACTAAATGCATTTGGGTATTGCTAATTTTCAGGAGACATCTGTCTTTGCTGACATATTCTAACAGTGAAGGAACTTGCATCATTCCAATTCCCCCCCCCATCTATTTAAAATAAAACACCCACAACAAACTGGACCAGGCAGTACATATCAGTACCTGTGCTTTTCACAGGAGTTCATCTCACTTACATTTCCATCATGATTGGGGCAGGAGAGCGGTTTGCCCGCAGCAACAGCCGTGACAGTCTCCAAGATGGAGGACTCCTCAATGCTGTTCTCCGGTGTTCGCTGCAGGACATCCATCAGGTTGGTGATAAAGAAGTTGTTCTGGAGTGCAGAAACCCCTTTCTCTGGCAGAATGGAGGTCTGGCGGCACACGGGGCAAGAAAGGGTTAAGCTATGGGCTGGAATGTAATTCTGTAAGCACCTATGGGGAAGAGAGGTGGAAAGGGAGAAAGAGAGAGGGAAATTATTATCAAAGAGGAAATCGATTTGAAATAGCACTACCTCAACTTATAAAAGGAAAGGTAAATCATATTTCAGGCTTCAGAAGTAAAGTATTATGGGATTTTTTTTTTACCCTTAAATCGTTTTCCCTTGCCACATAAAAAAGGTTCAATAAGCTGACATCATTGTAAGAGTTATGTGCCTTTCTATGAGACATTCATGCTGAGTGGATCCATCCTTTGAGACGTGTACCACATCCTGCTCTTAGGATAGTAAAAATGATAAACTATCTGATAGTGTTTGACAGACACGAAGTTATTGCATTAAGCCTGTGTCCTTAACTGAGTGACCGGTGGCTGACCTTTGTTTTCCCAATACAATCTCCTTTATTAACTTCTATCTGCAGGTTTAGCGTTTCAGACGTAAAATCTGGTCCCAATGAAACCAATGGAAAATTTTCCATGTATTTCAGTTGGGAAAGTTATTTGGGAGTTAGCCAGAATCACAGAGCTCATTCTGCTTTGCTCTTTACTACATAGAGAAGCATGTCTTAAGTTAACACAGCTCATGTTCAGGGGAGTTGGGGGGATTTTTTTGTTTGATTTTTTGCTGTGTTTTGCATCTTTTAGGAAGACTGAATTTCACAGAATACAAATCTGACACAAAAGTTCTGTGATCCACAACATGCAGCAGTTTGTGCTACTTCTGGCCTGGAAAATCAAGTTAACAACTCTGGGGCGTGCAACTGGCAATTCAGTACAGTCTTGTACGGACAGGAGTCTTTGCAGAAAGTTCTTTGGGAGTCTGAAAGGCAAGCAGTGCCACACCACATTCTGCATGAGATGCCAACCGAGACAGTGTGACCTCACATGGCTGTGCGGCTCTCATCCACTTCCAAGGGCTTTGCTTGCACCACTCTTCATCCTCCCTTGGCAGCCCTCCTTCTGACCCACAGTAAAGGGGGGTCTCTGTGAAAGGAAAGCTTAGGCTTTGTGCATCAGCTGCACACTGGAGGAGTTCTTCCAACCTCTCTCCATAACCAGATCAGTATAAGAGGATTACAGTGAAAACCAGAAGCTGACCTTAGGATTTACACATGAACTGAAGTCAAGAAACTTAAGACATGATGGTGAAAATCTTGACTTCACTGACTTCAGTGAGAGTTTCACTACTGACTTCAGTAAAATCAGTTTCCTATTCCTCTACAAAAGACCATTTCATCTTACATACTCACAGATCCATAATTTTTCTTGCATCTTGTAAAATTAAATACGTACATTGCAGTTCTAAGAAAGAGGTCAAAATCTCCTGAACTAAGAGGTCACACAAAGCATATTTTACTAATATTTTCCTGATGTTCAATACATAACCCAAAGAGTTGCACCCCATCATCAGATCAAGACCTCTAATCAGTAATTCTTCAGATAACTTTTCTGCAGATGCTGTATGCTTGTCACCATTTGAATAGGTAACACAGCATTAAAGTATCACCAGGTATATTCATTGCATTCAGCTGAATACAGTAGGAGGCAGACTTCAGGTTTTTCCCCATCTCTTTTCAGAGAGTTTTTCCACTTCAGTCAACCAAGCTGCAGAATAATGAGGACACTTAATCACCGGTTATTAATAATGTATATGTCATGTCTAACCCTTCGACATTAAAGGATTGGATAATTATTTCTCTGCTTAGTAAATCAACAAAGAAAGGTTTATATTGTTTCTAATTAAGTACTAATCAGTGTAAATTTGAGGTTATTAATTTGAGATCCAAATTCTTTCTGCCACCTTACACACTGGTGTAACTCTTCATTACTTTCATGGGATTTACTTTCTATTTACTCTTGCATAAAGGGAATATATCCCAAATATTTTGCTGCTTTCTCTTCTTTCTGCCCAGCATAAGTTACAGTTTCTACATCCCTGCTGCTTCAGCCGTCCCAGACTTCACTGTCCCTTAACATGACCTTTAACAACTAAAGAGAAAATTCACTGTCCACTAAAGGATGCAGAGTTCTGTGCTTGTTACAAGACAAATATCCACTTAGATGCAAAAAGAAAGGACTTACCTTTCACAAAAAGTGTGAAGACAGGGAAGTACTTTGGGATTCTTGTAACGGTCCAGGCATATGCTGCAAATCAGAAACTGCTTGTCAATCTGACGGACCACAGGACTTGGGATGTTGGAGCCTTCACTGGCCATCCTAGACCACTGACATATGGGTCCTGTTCCCTTCTACCCTGCACACTGCTGGAGTTCGGTGGCAGGGGAGAAAAAAAAAAAAAAAAAGAAGAAGAAAAAGAAAAATGTCTTAAAATGTCTTATAATCTCTATAAAATAACAAAATCAATAACAAATTCACCCATACTTCATCCTGATGCAGGATTTCATATTTCCATATAAAACAAACACAAGGGAGAATTAAAAGTCCAAAACCTCACTGATGAGAGCCTGGAAACCAGCCTACACCACCATCCATAACACCTCTATCTGAGCACGCATTGTGGAAACACACAGTGACTCTGTACCGTGCGAGTTACAGGGCTGTCTGGTTTTAAAGACATCCCACGATAAAAACGTTTTTGTGCCAGCAGGCTAAGCCAGTGCTAACAACCATTGGATTTCTTACATCTACAGTACCTCTGGCAAAATGCTTAAACTGGAACTGCACCAGCCAAATGGCTGCATCACAGATGGAGTTTAAAAACAGTTCACCTAACATTTTTTCCCTGTTATCAGTGCTGTTGATGCCAAAGATATGGTAGGTTTGGACTTCAAGAAGCCCCTGAGAAGGAAGCTCCAGAGCCAGCCAGTCCCTGGGAGGGGAGTGTTCAAACCCCGCATCAGCAACAGAGGGAAGGGAGGTGAGGTAAAAATCCCCACAATAAAAGAAACTGAGCAAAGAAGAGACAACTGATAGCTGCTGAGAATCAGCAGAGGTAGGATGAGGGGTGCATGAAGCACATCCAGAAAATAACTGCAAGAAAATGGCATTCCAGAAAGAGCAGTAAGCATCACTGCAGTGTTTGAAGTGCCCTCATAACCCCTCTCCTCAGCACTCCTAGCAGGCTGGGCACGCTCAGAGGTGCTGGCTGCCCCTTTGGAGTCAACCACGGCCGATCCATCCCGGCACTGAGGCCTGCCTGTTCTCCTGCCCCATGCAGGGACAGGGCTCCTGCTCCACGTCAGCAGCAAGCCAGGCTGGCTGCCTGTGCCACAATGCACTCCCTAGGTGGTAACTTCTTCCCTAAGCACTTTCTACACCAGTTCATGGTCATCCATTTCAGATAACTCAATATTTGGCTGACAGGCAGTTCAGGCTTTCTAAAACATAAGTGACAAGCCCTCTGCTGCAGGTGCTGATCACGCTCATTCAAAGGTCACTCGATTCCACAGTGATTGGCATTTATCAGCAGTGACACGTCTGATCTTCCCGTGCTGAACACAAGCAAGCTGCTCCGCCAGGGTTAAGCTGCTCTTCTTGAGCTGTGTATTTAGCTGTGCAGGTATGGCTTACTGCACCGCGCCAGTGGCTATTTCTAGGATAACAACAGTGACCAAGGAACAGGCTGTACTGACCTCCTGGTAACAGATCCCTAGGGATTCACTTCTCTGCTAGCAACTACAGCAGCACAAAGTTAATCACAGTTAAAATGCCCAAAACCAGTAACCAACGTGCAACTTGATGCACTGAATTTACAGTAGGCCCTTTTGTTTCCTTTTTTTCTGAAAAGGGGGAATCTGTAAGGCTAAAAATTGCTATAATATTCATGCAATACAAAGTTTGTTCATGATCCAAAAAACATGTGGTTTCAGAATTCATCATTTGTTTCCCTTCCTTCCATTTTTTTTTTGCCATAGTAAGATAAAACATGAATATTATGTAAACACAAACTGATCTAGCTATGTAAATGCCATAAATCACACATAATAAACCTTGGGGTGTCAGTTATGAAAGCATGTTAATTTTTAAACGCTGGAGTTAGAAATGGCTTTACAAGAAGTGGAACGAAAATACTCAGCTTTCACAAATGGAAGCAGAAAGAGAACACTATCAAATATGCATGAATGCATTCAGCTATAACATGCAGCTCTTCAGTGGTGTGTTTCAAGAGAAATCATTTCACCATTGCTGGAGTTGCATTTGCCTCCACTTTCCCTACCAAAAGGGAGGGGTGTGGGAGCCCAAAGCGAACAGGCAAGATTATCAGAAGCAGGACTTCTTATCAAGAGCAGAGTTCCCAAACTGGACACCGATACGTTATAAACAGTGCAACTATTTTATTTCTTTTTTTGTTAGAGACTAAGCATAGATTATTAAAAAAAAAAAAAAAAAAACAGCCTCCAATATAGCTGCCTGCCATTAACTAGAAGAACGTTCTCTAGCAACCAAACATGATTTCCTGTAATTTCTTTTTCAGCCACCAAGTACAGCTACACCAGCAAATAATATCTACACAAGGAAAACTCCTGTTGCCTGAAAAATGTCATGCCCATTTCATCTGATGGTCATCCTCATTTTCTGAACTCCTCCATCTCATTGCAAAGTCTGGCAATTCTTAGCATTTCATACGTAAGCCTCATCCCAGCCACTTTAATTTCAAATGTTCACACTTAGGCAAAAGAAAGCATTAATGAGAGTTCAGAAGTAAGCTTCTAATATTTGTTGTTTTGTCTGGAATACAGCAGGCCATGATCATCATTTATCCCTGTGCTCACATGAATCAGGCTTAAAACATGTACCTGAAAACAGATTTTCCTCAGCACATTCCAAGCTGTGGCCACTACACAGTTCAATAATTGCTTACACAAGTGGTTCATTTTTAAAAGTTTCTTGGTTATGTTATTGCCAGGACTGAACATCAGATCCTGCAGCCTCCCTGGGCCAATTTCTCCTTTGATGCAATTTTGCTAAATGTGATGTATGGACTCAACATTCGACCCGTTATCTCAATGAAAGCAACTGTATAACCACAGAATGGCTGAGGAAAAGTTGCAAATTTTAGATGATGTCCTTGAATTTGGCCAAAGGCAGTATTTATTCCAATTTACTGCAGTGTTATCAGCAGTTCCTCAAAAACAGCAACATAAGTTTCAGACACATTGGCAGAGGGAGATTTTGCCAAATATGACTTTTTTTTTAATCAGGAAAAACATTTTTTTTTGTAGCATCTTCTGAACTTGGAAACTGCCAGAGTTCCTTTCAGAAGTTCATTTTGCCCCATAGTCTAATACATAGCAGCCACAACACGATCTTTGAAAATAAGCCTGAGAATCACTTCTCCATATATTTACACTTCATAATTTAAAATGCAAAGCTGAAGGTTTTTGAAACATTGCACGAGACAAGACATAAAACCCCACCCATTTATCTCTAAGAAGCACACACTGGAAACCCAAGTCAGGTTTGCCAAAGGGTTGGGAAATATATACCCTTTGTCATCCGGTTGAGGCTCTAGGATCATCATCTTTCCAGCCATCCTAAAAATGACATTATTTCTCCTTCTGCTTGGAGATCCAACCATCATTTCCATTCAAAATACACTATACAGCAAAGAAAGGAGGAAACAATGGCTCTCTGAGCTAGCGTAAAGCCTTGCCCTGCTATGCATGCATGCCTTCAAGAACTAAATTCAGGGTGTGGCCCTAGGCATATGTGAAAGAACTTCCTCTAATACCAGAAAAGGGGAAAAAAATGTTCAGGTTACAGCAAGTAACAGTTCCAGAAGAGCTGTTTCAGATAAGCAGTCATGTAACAGAGGAGTGCACCTTTTCTACAAATCTCTTTGAATTGGCTCTGCAATTCTTCAAACCATTACCAAATTCTCTATTAGCTGAGACTCTTGGAAAACTTGTAACTGTCCATTTCCCAGGATTTATTCCTAAAAGAGCAGGATTCTCTGTTGCCAATATGCTGCTATCACCAAACTCCACCCTGCCAGAGCTGCAACTAGCCTGAAAGTACAGCCTGAGGAGAACAAATTGCTTGCAGCTTGTTCATCCTCCTCTTATCAATGGTATTCACAACCCAGAGGGTCTATTCATGTATTATGAATGAATAGGTTTCCAATGGCAACGTTTGCAAAGGAACGGTTAGGCCTCCAGAGCCCTAAGAAAGGGTGGGGAACGTCAATAATGTTGCTTCAAACACTGGGGGAGCTGGGGTTTAAAACTCGTTCACACAGACATAGCGCCTGTCCGCACTTCTTGGAATAAAGGACAGATTCAAGGCATTTATAGCAGCAGCCCCAAAATCAGTCGATACAGAACACACCAATAAATTAATAATCACAGCCGCCACGCAGCCCACTCATGGAGAAGGCTCGATAAGCTAAATTTGCGTTCCTTTCTCTCCCACTCTTGCAATCAGTTTGGTGCCTTGTTTAAAACACAGCAACCCTCTTCATTCTTACAGCATGCAGAAGAACAACAAACAACCGGGGCCACAACAGAAGGAGCAACCCAGCAGCAGTCACCAGGAACAACACTGAGCAAACCTGAGCATTTCAGACCTACCCATCTTTGTAGAAAAATAGCTTAATCAGTGCAGTGCTGAGGACAAAATCCTTGCAGGAACGGAGCTGCAGTTCCACAGTAATCCAAACGAACAAAACATCATCTGTCAGTATCTCAAGCCTCACGCGTAAAAGTGGTAAAGGATCCCTGTCCCAGCACAGTCAGTATCAGAGGCACAGCGTATTTTGTGCTCTGAGGAGTGATGCTCCATTCCACGAAGAGGACAGGTGGAAAGAAAAATGGAAGAATGAGAGGAGGCCCAGTGAAGTCGTCATGAATTTTTTTTCCCCTGGGTCATTTACAAGTGGGAGACCCCTTCAGGATTCAAACCAATCAATCTTTATTTAGCACATCTTTTCCTCACTCAGCCCGTGTAGAAAGACTGCAGCAAATCGTGCAAGGGATTGTGGGATAGGGATGCAGCAGAGAGCTGCGATGAGATTCGCTGGGTGATTTTTCTTCCCTCCCTACTCAGCAATCAGCTGTTCGGAGGCTCCGCGCAGGGCCATTGAATTCGGTCACCAGAATGTTATTACAGGATTAGCAGGCGGAGACAGCTACCACTGTGCATCTGGCATGGCAATGCAGCTGAGAAATACATATGCAAATATTACTCCGAATCGGAAAAGGGATTTAACTCCCACGGGAGAGCGGCTCTTACGCAACCCGGGCTGTGGGGACTGTCGCCACAGAGGAAACGAAAGCACTTTCATTTAGAGAGGGAGACGGAGGGAGCCCAGCACTTAATGAGTGCCTTCTGATTTCTGCAGGAGTCAGAGCATTCCCCAGAACCGCCTTCCCCTGCTCCAACTTCCAGCACCAACAAGAGACCCCCCAAGTGCCCTTTGTCTCTCCAGATGTTTAAAGCAGAACCATGGAATCCCTTCAGAAAGCTGTGCTACTGACACACAAACCAGCAGCAGTTCCTGACGCTACAGAGCCACGAATTTAACCTGATCCGACTCAAAGTTTCAAGGCAGCAATTAGCAACCTCATACTCCAGGACCAAGAGAATCACATCTAGCAGTCTGCTGAACTTTTTTGTACAAGTGTTAACACAAAGCTGTATTCCTATAGTTCATCTATTAACTTATTTTAAAAAATAAATCACAGATCAATCCAGATTTTACTAGGCTGCTACCAAAGGAAATAAACAGATCCTTGGTGTCAGCAGTATTTCTCAGCTACACAAAAAGATGCTTGTGAATACACAGACACTGCTGAAGATAAGCAACACAGAAATAGCTTTGTCCTCCAGTATAACAGCTGGTGGGGTTTGCAGACAAGGTAGTATTTGCATCTCTAAATACAGTGAATTCTTTTCTTTTGAAAAACAAAACAAAAAACCACAAATCATATGCAAGTATTTCAGCTCACTGAGGCTAACAAACCTTCCCACAAATAAAAGGACACAAAAGCTCATTTGCATCAGGAATAAAAAATGTTGGTTTTAAACACAGACTGTGCTACTCTGACTTAATTAGAACAGATACAGTTATTTTAGAAATCACAGATTAAAATGTTGTCCAACACTCATTAAATGCAGTTTCCCAAACATCCTTATTACATTCTTGGACTGATCAGGTAAACAGTACTAATAATCATTTATAATGACTGAAATTTAAACTGAACTCCCGTTAAAAATACAAAATCTCTACACACCATTTATTTCCCATTTGGCAACCATTTAGCCAGCCTGGATTTATAGGTCACGCAGATCCAGCCTGGTTTCCCTAGGTAATGCCCACGGGGCAAAAGCATGTTGTAATCCAGTTTATAACCTGAAATGAAACATCAGGCAGCATGTGTGCGAGTGTTGGGATCTTGGGTGCTTGTGCCAAAATACTGCTCCTCTGATTCCCTTGACATCAGAGTACTGAACTCTGTGAAAGACAATGAAGCATGCTTCATTTTAGCTCCACCTTTAGCAGGTCAGAAGAAGCAGGAATCTGCACAGCAGGATTCACAGTTTAAAAAAAGGCCAGAGAGTTTCAGGCACATTTTTGGAGAGGCGGGGGTGGGGTTTTGCTCTTTTCAGTTTTTTGCTTTTCTTTTTAAACTGTCTAGAGAACCCCATTCCAAAGAATAAGCAAAATTTTTAACTCCCACAGCCAGGAGATCCAAGGTCTTTTGTTCCTGCCACTTGAACAAAGATACATTTTAAACAAAAACCATGACTGAGTGGCACTCCTCCCAGACCGGAGGTGGAAGACTACCGGAAAAGAAGCACAACAGCATCACTCAGCTGCTTGCTTTTCCTTGCTATTTCTAGCATCACATTTACATACACTAAAGCAGAACGACAAGTATTGCTCAGATTACTATTTCCCTTTACAGTCAGTAGCAAGGACTACATACCCCTCAAATCAGAGCCGATCCCATAACATACCTCATGGCCAAGGGAGACAGGGAGACAGAGCTACAGCCACTCTCGCAGGGAGCTACAACTCCAAATGAGAGACTGCTTCAAAGTGCAGTCCTCATATAATTATCTCCAAGAAGCTGCCTGCTGACACTGATCTTATATTCTGGAAATGATTCTGCTTCTTCAACAAAACAAAACCATGGCACTGTGGCAAGGAAAACGAGACAACCAAAAAAGAAGACAACAGAAAATCTCATTTCCCCTGAGATTCTTGTTCTTGCATGTTTAATGTTGACATGTGGCTTCCTTCTCCCTTGTGAAGAGGAAATGGATTTGTAGCTCAGTGAACAATCTTGCACTTTACCCCATACCGATTATTACCAGCCTGTTTCAAACACGTTTATTGTATGCATGTTTTGATTGGGGGAAGGGAGTGGAGTTGTTGTTATTTATTTCTCTTTAACTAAAAAAAAAAAATAAAAAGAAGAAGAAGAAAATGCTACTCTCTCTGCTACTCTCTCACAGGAGGCTGCTGCACTCATCAGAAATTCAGAGGAAAATATATGGCACATGCCATCTTTATAGTGCCATGGAAGAGTTGTCTAGTCCCTGCTACCACCCCCTGTGATTGTCATGTTTTCCAACTAATTTCTTCTTTTCCCTTTTCTAAGCACAATCTGAATTTACATTCTGAGGGATA
Source organism: Alectura lathami (assembly GCA_013399715.1). Classification (NCBI taxonomy): domain Eukaryota; kingdom Metazoa; phylum Chordata; class Aves; order Galliformes; family Megapodiidae; genus Alectura; species Alectura lathami. The sequence goes on from VXAV01006530.1 coordinate 116,531, forward strand.
CCATAAATTAAAAAAAAAAAAAAAAAAAAAGCCATGGCTAATTTATAGCCCATAGCTATATTGCCATATCCTTCCCCTAATATTAAATAAGTTATCCAAACACTCCAGGTTAAGATTAATGGTCTGCACTCAAGTCTCTAGTACAAAATGGCTGAAGGGAGAGTAATCTAACTCTGTCTGGTGTACAGAAGATTTTGAAGTCAGCAAAAAAAAAAATTATTGGGTTAGCCCAGACTAAATGACTTAAATGGCTAAATAATACACTTCTAGGAAGTAAGACTGACTGGAAAATATGAGGTGGGAGAGACCAGGAATCAATTACCCAAAGCTATCCTGCTGGAAACAAGGGATAGCTTGGGAACACAAATATAGGAGAGGATGGGCTGTTCCAACCATCATCACCTGGCTCCACATCAGTAATTTGTCCCTGGCACCAGGAAAGCAGGTGGGGTAAAACAAGCAAGCTCTGTCATTGTGGGACCGTGCCCACACCAGGAATCACGGGGCCTTAGTCATGTGGACGGGCTGGTGGTGGTGGGGGCTCCTTCACCCTTCCCCATTGGAGCTGTGCGTCCATGTAGACCCAACAGCTCCCACAGAGAAAGAGCAGCCTCCGGCCTGACCCCACATGTTCCACCAGCCCAGGCTGTAGCTCACACTGGCAGGGAAAAGCCCCAGCTCCCTTCCACTGCAACCACCCTGCAGCCAGAGGGCAGGAAAGGAGCCCTGAAAGGAGCTCTGTCAGGTGCTGGCTCCCCTCCCCAGCCACAGCCATGATCACTCCCCCATCTTGTGATCCAGCGGATGCTCTTTGAAGCTTGTGACCCAGCACATGGCTTGTCACAGCCAGGGAGGCAAAGAACTTGAAACATTTGTCTGGGATATAATGCTGGGCTGCTGGAGACCTTCACAGCCCCCCAGTGCCCATTCGCTTCTGCCTTCGCCACCTTATTCTATTTCTTGCACTTAGCTCAGCTTGCCAAGGCGGCGGCTCTTGCAGCACGCCTGCAGGCAGCTCAGAGCAGTGGCTGGGACAGCCTGGCCTAGGGAGGCTCTGCCAGCACAAGCTTGTCTGATGCGACTGCACTCCCTGTCCATCTCTGGCACCGATGTTGCACACCAGGCAGCACCAAGCACAAACTACTTTTCTGTGCTCTGTGTTATTCTTTCTCTTTCCCCCCCTTTTGGGTGTTTGACATTGAGATGGCCAGACCAGGCACAGCAACAGGCTCACCTTCAGTACTACCATCAGAAGTCGACCACGAATTAGGTTTCTTTTAAAAGCTTTCAGCTGCTAATGACAGAAATAACAAGACTAGAAGCCTCTGCTATAAATGAAAGCTTAACAGTTTTACTTGTTTACTGCTTTTTCCTCTTCCCTTTCCTGAGTTTGTAATCAAAGCCTGTAATACGGTACATACCTGAACCAAGTGGGTGGGTCTCCATGACACCAATATTCTCATGCTTTATACTCTGCTTTGTAGGGCAGGGAAGGGTTACGGCTGGCATTTAAAGACCCCTTTCCTTTTCTCTCCCCATCTCCATAACCTCTGCCTCCCTCTGCAGTACCCCTGTGCACCAGCCTTTGGTGGTTCTGCTTCCACCCCTACAGACCCCATGTTCCACTGTCCCCCATCCTTGGATGAAAAGCAGGCTTTCTGGTGGCTTCCCTGCACACATCAAGGACAAGACTGGCAAGTTCAAGCACAAGTCATCACACAGTAATCACACAGCTGAGATGTGATACTTACTTTAAGGCTATTTGTCTGAGGTTTTCAGAACCTCATTTTGGGTCAAGGCCTTGCACAATTAATTCCAACAGCCTTGAAGCACTCTGGGTTTACTGTACATGCAAGGGCAATCTGAGTGCATGCAGTGGAAGTCCAGGAATGCCCAACCAAATGACCACAGTTATCCCAAATGAGATTTTAGAGAGAAGGGACAAGAAATGAGGGGAAAAAGGCATGCCAAGTAAAATGATAGGATTAAATTATCACATACCAGGTTAAATTTCAGCCTCATAGATTTCATTTACAGCCTTCCTATGTTTAATAAAACATCATATTCTCAAGTAAGCTATTTTATTTTAGACAAAAATCTGCAGTGAGGCAGTTCCAAGTAATTGTTTCAGGGGCTAAACATTGTGGAGGCCTAAGTAAAAGGATTTTAAATTCTACACTTGCCATCCAAAGCAGCTAGTCAGAGAATCTATGCCAAAAAAAAAAAAAAAAACCCTACCCTGATTAATTTACTAAGTGCCATTAACAGGGCCCTTGCAATTGTACATTTTTGGCTTTTTAGACTTATTTCATAAATACTAACAGACCTCTGCCTTTATAGGTATGCAAACTCAGGAGAAAAAAAACTGAGCTAGCAAATAATTAAAACTGTGCCTCAAATCACTGCAGCGTCCATAAACATCTGCTCTGAAATGATACTTGAAATAAAAATGCTCCATGGAGACTCCATACTGATCCCTGCAGGCACAGGACATCAGGCAGTACAGACAAAAAGCAGGAGGCTGAGCTGGAATCTCTTGGGGACGAGGTCCCTGGCCTTTTCTACATACTCTTAGATGTAAGGTAGATCGCAAAAAATGCTTCAGGCATTTTCTTTAGAGCTGCTGAGCAATGACCAGGATAATAAAAGGTACATGCAAATGTTTGGTCTTTTGGTACTGAGCTGTGCAGTTCAGGCTGAACTGCTCAGAGACCACCCCCTCCACTACCCCTGAAACACTCATCTGGACCTACCCCATGCTGCGTCTCCACTTGATTTACAGTTCTGCACCTCGGCTTTTAGGAGAGGCAACAGCCACCGGGTACCGGAGTTCAATCATATATTCCCTGCTGACCTCTCCTCTGCTTCTCTTTCCATTTACCTCTGCTGGATTTTGCTGAACTAGCACAAAGTTCAAATCAACAAGGGACAGACAGCACCCTGCTCTCGCCATATGCCATGCAACTTCTACACAAAATTAACACAGAGACTGCCAGCCCTTTAGGCTTTTTGTTTGTTTTTCTTTTGTTTTGCAACCTTCAAAATCCCACTTCTCAGCAGAAACAACATAGGAAAATAAACTGGAATAAAAAAAAAAAAAAACAAACAGATGTTTCACAGCAAGAAACAGTGGACAGAATCTAAGCATTAAAAAAGCAAACAATGGAGGCAGAAAGCACAGGAATTCACATCTCCATAGCACACAGTCTGGGTAGGCAGGGTGCCTGAGCAGGTAGGGTTTCTGCCAAAAGCACATATGGGAGAGGGACTAGGAAGAACAGGGGGATGAAGAGCCCCTCTCTAGCCTCTGAGCAGGCTGAATTCAGGTTCACATACCCTGCAGCACTTGCACTGTTTAAAGGCTGAAATACTGCTTGCTACATCTCCATATTTACCTGAGCTTTTGCACAGAATCCACCCCATTTTCTTGCTCGGAGCCCCACAGCGATGTTACCTTCTGCGTCTGCTAAGTCGTCTTCTGAACAGAAGTGTCTTTCAAACACACAGAGCCATGTCTAAGCATCCACACCGCCCTTGGGTTCAGAGGAGACCTCAGTCAAGCGTTAAGCGGCAGGCAGAGGTTTACCCAGGCGGGCTCTTTATGCTGGCAGTAACTGAACTTTCACAGCAATAGGCAAACACGCAGCTGCACGCGGCAGGTATTCTGGCAGCACCAGCTACGCTGCGACAGTGTCAGAATAACCTTGGCAAGAGGTGCTCCGTGGCTATAACAATGGCTGTATGCACAGAAGCTAAACCGACCAAACCACAATAACAAAAAGCCATCTACAGCTCCCCTGGGGAGCTCCAAGCACACAGAGCCCAAGCCTGTCGGCTGCTGTCTCCTCCACCACCCTCACAGGGTCACTCCATTTCCCTTAGCATTAGCCAGCTCAAGCATTTGAGACTTGGGAACACCCAGTGGCTGAATTTCACCAAGTAAACACGCCTTTCCAGTCCACAGCAAGGACACTGGTTTGCTGATTGCACTTCACTGCTCCTATTTAAAGAACTGTTGTTATGGGAAAAAGATGAAACCTTTCTACAGCATAGATGATGTGTTCCTCAGATCTTGCGCCTTATCTGCAGAAATGCATCCGTTCCCACTGTGCATTTCCATGGCGGAGTTTCACTACAGCCACACTAAGATGCGGCTATATGGCTGCAAAGCCCTTACCCCTGAGCAGGCCTTCACCCCCAGACAGCCCTAGTGCTCCTTCCTCAGGGCCCTCCAAGGCCAGCTATTCCTGAGGCCTTTTCCATGAGGACCAAAGTTTGATAGTGCTTACAAGCTGCAAGGAAGAGCTGCAGTAAAAGATGCCCACCTCTATCCTTCTTCTCCAAGAATAATTCCCCTAAGCTTTCTCTTAGATGTCTCTTCCAGGTTCCCATCTGCTAGCAAACACACAGGGCAGGCTCAGGCTAGAAGTCCAAGGCTCCTACAGGGGCACCGGCAGGCTGATCAAAAGCAAATGCCCAGCACTGACAATGTGCCAGCCTTCTGCAGAATTCCATTCTCAGAAGACCCTTATACATACCTTCATGCATAAATGTCAGTCTTTTTAAACAGTTACAGAGTAATAGTTAATGAAAGATGAGTGAAGGAGTACTGCTCATATAACATAATTCTTAAGAATCCCAAGCTGAACTGGGATACACAGTACATTCATTTCTATATGAGAATACATCCATTTCACTTTATAGGAGAGGCAGTACCTTTGTGCATACTGGAAGTGAAAGTTAGGAGGCCACCTGGCAAACAATAACCAAGTGAATGCAGCTGTATTTTTAAAATAAAAAAGCACCTGGAAAAAAACCCTGGTCTCAAGACAACTAAGAGCTTTAATTAGCTGTATTATCATTTGGATTGTGTCAGCACCTGCAAATCTCACAGAAGTACCAGAATCCCACAGCTACACAGATCACAGCCTGTGCAAGCATAGCTAGACCATGTCTTAGGGATTCACAATTCAGTCACTGCCATTTAACCACAACGGCACAGACTGATGCAATGTACCTTTCGACACTATGAAATAAGTTTTCACAGGAAGCCCGTAGTTTGGATGAGGGCTATTTTTGCAAAGAAAGAGGTGAAAGATAGTAGCACATACAGCCTGACTCTTTTGCAGTCAGAGGACAGGATCAGATCTTGGCAGCTTTTTCTTTCCGCAAATACTATGAATTTAGAATTTAGAAGCAGTGTTTGTGATGACTCTGACAAGATGTACCGTGCTGTTCTTGATACAGGTGATATGCAGCATCATTACAACAACAACACCTGCTAGAGAAGGATGTGAAGTAACCAGCTGTAGGCACTGCTGTCAAAAGTAATTGAGAAATCCAGTTACAAATACAACATACAGGCTCTGCACTATTTCAGGTGCTGAACTTCTCTGGCTCAAATACCACAGTGAGGGGCTGTTTGGATACATTTCAAATTAATAGTTCTGGAATGCCGATGAACCTGCAGCTCTTGAGTTAAATTTTATTCATGATTTTTTTCTTATTCACAATTAACATCTGTTGCATTTTACTTGTTCTTTTTATTGGCCACAGATGACAAACCCATTTGAAGGCTATCAGTAACATGCTGGATACTCCATTCTGTGCTCTGTGAAACTTATTGCCCCAGGATGATACAGTTGTTAGTGTTTTACAGGCATTCCAAGACAGAATGACAAATTCATGGAGGATAAACTGATGGTGAATTTTTAAATAAAAGGACGCCATCTCTACTAGGAGCAGAGCTGGAACCACAAGTCACTGAAGATGAAAGAGTTCTCTGAGGAGTACCATCATAAGTCTGATCTATTCATATGCTTTTCTGCAGGCATCCACCATCAGCCACCATTCAAATTATAAGGCTGAGCTAGATTTACTTTTGATTTGATCCAGTCACAGCTTCAAAATACTCAGCGTAGACATCACAGGAGCTGCCATAGTAGCCACTCCCTCTTGGCATGGTTAATGGACAACAATGGTCCTTCGGGGCTGTTTTCATTACTTAGCAGAGCCCTGCCATGTAGGGATGTCAGGTGAAATGAACCCATCAGACAGCTGCCTTAATACACTGCTACTGTATGTAGAATGCCACCGAGGGCCACAGAGCACCTTTAGCATGTACGTCTGTTTTTAAGTCATATGAACAAGACACACAATGATAGAGACTGACTGGTCATAACCCTGAGCAGAGAAGCTTTTCACAGTGAATGCACACTAACCTAGCATTTCTCCCCATCTCATCCTTCCTTTTCAAATATAGTTTATCCTTAAGAAAAAGAAGACCTCTAGTGATATTTGCTTTACTTGGATTTAAGACCATGCAACATGCAGCTTCTGTTTTCCTCTTTTATTTTTTTCCCAAAGTACACTGGGAAGACCACACACTAACTCCTATCATAGCATTGTCTCAGTAACACTAAGGAGAAAAAAATACCTCAGAAGGCATGAAATCAGATTGTGGCTCAACCTGATTTTTTGGGCCCTAGGTTTTCCAGCCCCAGTACAGTGTAATTACTTGAACTCTAAATACCAAATAAAATGTGCATTCAAGATAACAATGACAAGAAACACCTGCAGAGGCCTATCTTGTCCAAATCAGTCCCTGANTGAACAGTTTGTGTGTGCTGTAAAAGGCTCATTTGTCACTCCTGAGTTCTCGTCCCTGGTGCTCATTTTAGTTCTTGAGGAACTTGTAAGCAGCTCGATTTGCAGTATTTACAACACAGAACCGTTCTCAGAAGAACTGGAGTGGCCTCACATCACTGGATCTGGTGGCATCTGCTCTTTTGGAAGGTGTGCTTCCTAGAGAGTTCTCTAATAGTATAGAACGTGGGCCAAACATGGTACACATAAAAAGTCTCTCTAAGGAATGCTATACAGCTTATAAGGCATTTAGAGGCAAACAGAGGCATAATTGTTGGGATCTTTGTAAAAGTATTTCCAAGTTCAGCAAAATCTTTTGAATGCAGTCTATTTTTTTTTCTTTTTTCCTCCTGGGAGGTGTCAAGTGCATTTTTTTTTTCAATATTCCATCATGGCTGTGGAGAGTTTATTGTTCTGCACAAGTGGCAGGAAAATCTCCATGTTAGTCAGAGTTAGCCAGCTCAGAATAATCCAACCACTGCTCTTTCCTTGCTAAATCAACTCCTGAGCACTTCACAAAACATACTGGTAGATGGCACATTCCTTCAAGATCAAAATAACCCAGAGTTCAATTAAACTTTGGCACAGGAGGCAGCAAATACAGTATAAATCTTTGCAGAGACTGATTTTTGCACTTTTCCTTTAAGCCATCGCTCCATGTGACAGTTTTTCAAATGACAAGTTCAATGAAAGGACATCCTCAAGCCTATCAGCAAGCATTCAACACCCATTAAAAGAAAACAAAACAAAACAAAAAAACTAAAATAAATCAACAGAAAGAGAAAGGATTGTCACTCTACATTGCCAGAATGGAAAGAAAAACAAAAACAAACAAACAAACAAACAGTCAAGAACAGAAGCTCAGAGTAGCACAGAAAATAGCTTTACATGACAAAACAAACAAACAAAACACAGAAAGTCACCCAGAAATAAACTGATCATACACATGTTTAGGCAGACTAATAACAGTAAAACAAATAAATCCATAGTGCATTAGGATCAGGCAGACTGTTGAACATTCATCTCATGCATTTAAAACACATCCAAATGTAATTGTGCCTACTCCAATCTTTATGCCCCTGTTGCAGAGGGCATCCATCCTGACTTAAGGCCTAAAGATCCACCTAATTAATTGCTACTGACGTGCATCCAAGACTGAAAATATTCAGCAGGTATTAAAGGGAGAGAGAATGAATGATAGTTTTACACATGAGCAAAAGTGCTGACCATAAAAAGACGAGTTGGCCGGTCCTTCAGGAACCTTCAGGCTATAGATGATTATGGTACATTTTTAGGTCTTCTCCTAAAGGCAGGGCATATTCTTGAAGTTATAGCCTAGGTTTAATATCTAGGAGTAAAGTGTCCATTTCTGCAGCAGTTTGTTTGTGAACTACTGTAGCAGTCCAGCTATACAGGATATATTTTGATGTTTGTCTCAACCAGATCACCATGTAACGTAAGAGGTGCCAGAATACGTGCTGTTAACATTTTGCACATATCTGTGATTAGCCTCCTTCTTAATTTAGCTGTGCCTTTTTTAACCTTACTGCAGTTAACTAGCAGCAAGGTGGATGAAGCCAGCCGGCAGCTACCTGCTACACTAGCTGTTCACCACCTCAGGAAGTATATTCTAATTGCTATTGCAATTCTTCCTTTTGAATTCACGTTTGAGTGAATTTGGGATTCACGTTTGAGTTAGTGCCCTAAAACCCAGCTGGCAAGTGGGAAGTCTGCCTGGTGGCCAGCAGGCTTCTCAGCTGACTAGATCCTTGGCTGTCCCCAGTGCATTAGAATGGCATGCTGTGTCATTTATTTCACTTCATGCTGTTCCAGTTACAAACTGAATTTCTACTTTCACCTTTTAAAATAAGCAATGCCTAATCGAAATATAGCAGAACACCCCAGTTATTAGGAGGAATGACATGCAATGCCAAGATATGTCTACAGACTCTGTGACAGAAAATGTCCACAGTTTATGAAATAGTGGACATATGTATTTAATATTGCAACTTACACCATAAATATTTAGTTATTTAAATCAGAGAAATAAAACCTGGTCTTTATAGAAATGAACCAGTTCAGAAATGTTGACAAGTGCCATTTACATCTCTCCAAATGTCAACATGAGTTTTGTTCAGTGGGAGGTGGGCTTCATTCCAGCTGAAGGGAAATACCCAAATAATTTCTTACAAAACAGGAATTCTTCCAGTTTGCATTTGCTCAAAATTTGCAGCCAAGCAGCTCCTACCATTACAGGCACACATCATCTTACAGCACACCAACAGATTGCCTGCAATCCAGTCATACCATCTAATAAAAACAAAAGCAGGCACAATTCTAACAGAAGCAGCATGTCTGGGAAAAAAAAAAAAAAAAAAAAAAAAAAAAAACTATGTTTGTGAAGTGAAAGCACAGAGAGGTAAAGCCTATTTATATGGCTGATAGGCCCTTTTCTTTTCCCTTCAATATTTAGGTATTTAGTAACCTCCAAACAATAATTATTTACTGATTTTGCCTTGGAGTCTTTTTTTTTTTTTTTTCATGACATACTTCCACATACTCTGTTGTTTTGTTTTGTTTTTCTTAAACCACAACCTGCAGTCTCTGGAAATAATACATCTAATTTTGGTTGAAGGTGTCAGCCAAGCATAGGATCAGCAGTTGTGGATTTTATTCTGACAGTCACAGGACTTCTTCAACATAGTCCCTGAAACCTCAGGCACATTTAATTCTGACGAGACAATATGCTTGCCAACTGACAAACCCAATTCTTCTACATTTGGCTCCAGGATCTCTCCCAATGTACCATACACTGTGCCTTTGGTTTTGTATAAATACTTGATGTGTTTTAGACACAATATTACATTTCTGCAAAACTTTATGTTTAATATGCAGATTATTTAATTTTAGCTTTATTTTAGTAATGTACAACACTTTGTTCTCTGAATTAGAGCACCCAAATCTTTTCAATTCATTTAATTCTCCAATTTTCCGCAAAGGAATCAGGAGCATCGCTGTTTATATAAGCTGTCTAAATCCTAGTTTTGTTATGAATTAATGAAATTCCATTATCAGGCAAAGACAGGCCCAACATGTTTTCAAGATGGCTTCAAACACCAATTATCTGGGATTTTCCAGCAAACAACCTGACCTTCAAGCTGGGATTGACATAGAAAAAATGATCTAATGGGTTTGGGAAATCCCCCACCTGCATTGCCATCTTTGTCCAGGTAAGATCTAACTTTCCAAGCATGGTGCATACTGCTGGGCACAGCAGAATTCAGACAGCATTCGTGCGTGCTGTCAGGCCATGGACACTGCTTGTCTCACAACTAGCCTCAAAACCAAGATTCCAGTGAACTCACGTACAGACAACCTTCCACAAAAAAAAGAAAAACAGTTAAGACCCCCGCTACCAACACAACAAAGGCATTAAACATATACTTCTAATTTTTATTCTGGCATGACACATTTGCTGTCTCTCTTTTACAATTGCATGGAGAAACCAGAAGATCTTTCACAGTTGGCTGAAATAAATCTTTCCATGATTTTAAATTTGCCCTCTGAATGGAGAAGATGTAATCAAATCTAGAATTTGTTCTGTAATAAAATCCACTCTGTGTTTCCCCCGGCCCTCAAGTAGAATGCATCAGTGGATGCTCCTTGGAGCAACCAAGAGATCCTGTTTAGCCTTCCCTCTGAGGAAACCATGGTGTATCAAAGGTGTACCAAAAACATTTCTCATGAAAAAGGATAAAGCCCTCAGTGAAAAAAAACCACTAAGCTGATCTCTGTAACCAAACTGTGAGCACTGCAGGATAAGATCAGATGTGGGGGTTTCCTCACAAGTTTGTCAAATGCTTTGCTGAGAAGTTTAAGGAAATATTTGATTCATCATAAACAATTTTGGAGAAGGGCTAAAGTACAGAAGCCATGTTTCATGTGTTAATAGCCAGTACAACGACTCCTCCCAGAAACTCTGGAAACAGGGACTAACCTCCTCTTTCTGCTTCCTTTGTTTTCTAGCAAGATGTTGCAGACCAGGTACAGTAGCTTCCTGGTACCTTCTCTCTACAACTGCTCCAGGCTTTAGATATCATGAGTCCATCTTCCAGAAAATCATGGTGCTAGCTTTAAAACAAACAAGTTTATACAGATTTTAACAAACCAAACCTTTTAATACACTTGTCAAGCCCTGCAGTTTATATTCCCATGCCTATTCAAAACAGTTTACATTGTCCAAAAGCTCTCATTAGCATCACTGGTCAATTTATGTTCAAGCAGAAGTGTGGAACTTTAAGAAAAAGCTTCTGATGATTTTATCACAACAGTTAGCCACAGAACTGTTATCCCGGTAACAAATCCATTGCCCTCAAAGACAAAATCTGAGGCTGGAACAGAAAGCAGCTTGTCTCATACCACATCCTTACCTAATAAATGTTTAGTCACTGTACCTTCACCACAGTTTTCTTACATACACACAAATGGACACTTATGTAATTGTTTTGGCCTGATGAACACTTGACTTCAGGGTCATTCTTGCCTTATTCTAGGTATAGTACTTAGTACATTATAACTCTTTGTTCTTACTTCAATCTATCAATCTGCCTGACAGTCTGTCCAGAATGCAATTAGAAAATAGTAAACTAAAATAAGCAGGGGTAGGGGTTGCTTAGCAAGGGAACTAAGCATCATGTAATAGCTTGAATTATTCTTCACAAGAGCAGAACAACAGAATATTGCAACATTCATGCCAACTGCCAACTTTGAAAAACCTAACACCTGTGAGAAATAAAACTCTCCCTCCTAATTATACCTTGACATTGTCCTCTCAGCTTAACAGAATCATTATTTTGCTTTGAATAAACATCACTATTTCTTTCCTAGGCAAGCCGCTTGGCTCTGTTTCAATTATTTCTTTTAAATATTAAAGAGCAGGAAACATTTGTTTTCCCCTGTCACATCCTGTCCTGTTTACACAGCATCACACGATCCCCTTTGAAAAGCTTGCACTTACGGCAAGCTTTACACACAGTTCAATCAAAACATTTGCTATTGTCTTTTGCCAACTACAAACGAATTTCTGCACGCACTGTGAAAAGGTTTAAAGGTTTTGACAGCCACCTAAAGCCGAGCCAGCACGACTGTCAAGGAAAGGTGGTGTCAAGGCACTCAGACGCTGCCGCTACCACCCTGAGCGCAGGAAGAGAAATGAAGACAAAGCGCTCGCTCCTTCACACAGCAGACCTCCTGGCAAGAGCTTGCTGCACAACCTCCACTCTCACAAAGCACTCGAGAGCAAGAAAAACACAAGGATAGGTAGAGACAAGTGTGAAAGGGTAACTTACATTGTTTAGAGAGACACTGGGAAAGGACTGCTGCAATTTCTTCAGAATTTTACACTGCTGTTGGCAGAGAAGAGCGCAAAAAAAGTGCACCTAAAGAAATCTCTCTTTCTAACTCTCTCTCTCTCCCCTAGTTCATTTACTCTGGAGTCTCTCAGCCTGAAGGGATCCAGCAGTCAAAAGTTTATCCCTTCGTGTTTCCGAACGATATGGCTGACTCTCCTTGGACACGTACCAATGATGCAGTAAAAATAGACAAAAGGGGGGGAGGGAAGAAGCAATCTAGCTTGAGCCTGAATCTTCTTAACTCAGTGTTTTCTGTAAAAGCTGCTCTTATGTCAGAAGCTCCTATCCCTACACTAACTTGCAGAGCATGCAGTCATCCATCTGGTTTTCATATACTGCAAATTACAAGCAAACCGGGGAATACACACAGTCCAGTTTCAGCTGAACTCCCCAGGCACCAGCCTTACAAGTAACCTGAGGTACAAAGGCTTTGAAAATAAACAGCCAGCCCCACATCGGTCTGCTCTCTTGCATGCAGCTGGCTGGCTGACTGCCTCCCAGGCAGCCCCCAGCCCCTGAGAGCACCCCACCGCGTAGGGAAGGTGCCAGGCTTCTTTCTCCCCGCAGGGAAACAAAGCAAGCCTGCAACCCTCCCTCCCAGCACAAACAGCCTCTCCGGAAGGGGAATTTTAAATAAATATATAAATACATATTTTTAAAAAAAAAAAAAAAAGGAAAAAGACAGTGCAATGCTTAAAATAGTTCAACAGTTTAGCAAGTCATTTAGAACAACATGGCTTTTATAAACAGGGAACTGAATGCTGATCAACTTACATCCTTTAAATGCTTCCAGGTGGGAAGCAAATCTACTGTGTGTTTTTATGACTTCTTGTTGGTTTTCCTCTCAGGTAACTCTCAGAATCAGTGGATAGTTGCTTGATACAAAGCCTCTGGGGTGATCCTGTCTATCAGTTACAACAACGGGAATTTTATCAAAAATATTACAGATAAAACTTCTAGAAGCACCCAATGAAAATCTGTGACTGAAAGCTCCTAGGTCACTTTCACACTCTATTTGCAGCTATTTAAAGGTCTACTGCCCTGATTAAATTCAGGTGCCAGAGGCTTGAGGGCTCATCTACAATTTTTGATGCTCAAGTTTTTCAGTCAGTACTAGACTAGATTGTTTTTCCAACAAAAAAAATAAAAATTGAGAAAACAATTTTCCTTGTCTGTGCCACATAAAGTTTTGTTGTTGCTTGAGACAACAAATGTTGTTATTTGTGTCCAGTTTTAGCTTTTACATTAAAATAACAAGAATAACAACTTTTATTTAGTCTTTAGTTTTGACAGAGGACTTTTGCAAGCTTTTCTACTGAAAATAATCTTACTTTGTTTGAACAGTGAGAATCTCTAAATGAGGCAGCTTTCACTAAACATGAATCAGGGCAGTGAGTCATCAACAAAATAAAAACACCATTGTAAACAGTCTGCCTAAAAATCCTGAGTCTTGTCACTTGCTCCATTTTTCATCTTTGCATGATTATGATCCTGTACCAGGATCCAGGACTGACATGGCTTGACATTAAAAAATAAAAAATAAAAAAAGGGGCTTTAAAAGATTTAATTAGTAATGTAAAGGAGAAAATTATAAACTAATTTTCTTTACATGTATTTTTGCCTGTGCTGCCACAACTCCTTCCAACAGTTGTGGAAGCCTTTGAATAATTTCAAACAAATCTGGTAGAACGCTAGAGCTCTCAAAGGTATCGTATTTCCACAGTTTTTGTTAAAACAGGAGGCCCTCCAGATGAGTGAAAAACAACCTGATGATCCAATGTAAAGTCTACATAAGCTCAGTCATATTATCGGACACCAGAGCACCCCACACAAACAAGGGGTACATGAGAACAGATTTCACGTGTCCTACTACTCAACTGCTATCACAGTTGGCCTGCATTCAGGCATTTTTCCTTGTTTCTGTTCTGTTCCCTCACCAACGTTTACATCAGAACACTTGAAATGCACAGCCATCAGCTGAAGTAAAGATACCTTTTGATACACCAGTAAACAGATTTGGTTGACAGCTGAGTTATTTTTCTCTCACTTAGTAAACAAATGAGGTGAACAGACTACATCTTGTTTTTATTGGGACTGATGTCTTCTATGAAATCAAAGGACTTGATCCTGGTAGAGCAGAGTTCAGGTTTGGGAACAGAAATTGTTTCACGGGGGTACAGCAGAGGAGCTAGCCCTTGTGTGGCTTTCTGGACAAACCGGCTCTCTTTCCACTTGTATTGTTATAGTACACAGTAAGTTAAGTGACCATTCATTACCTTTGGAATAAAAATTCCTTTTGGTGACATATGGTGTTAAAGTTGAGAGTTGGAGGACATTACCACGTTAGGTGGTGTGATGCTGTTGCACACACAGTTTTCTCTCCCTGAGGAGCAAAGGCATTAATTTACACTGATCTCACAGGTCCCCTTCAATATATTTCGTCTCTCAAAATAAATACTCCAGTCCACTTACATCAAGACTGTTATCACAATTAACTTCTGTATAAGAAAACTTCAAGAAAATTCAAGATTCAGAGACAGAGGACTGGTTACAAATGACCTTTCATTTTCCATGCTCTGGGGATCATTCTTATTCTTCACCTTTTTCTCCTTCCTTTCCTGTACTTCACTTCCTCCTCAGTATCACCCATGTGGGTACCAGCATCCTACTGCCCATCGATACCTCCTGCCTTCAGGCAGGTTGTCTGTGTGCATGGTAGCATGCACAACTTTCCCCTAGATACTACGAAGGCAGGCAAGCACCACATTCCTATCTAGCACAGAGATGTTAGTGTTCCTGAGAAACAGAGATGAAAGATATTCATCATTTTGCTGATCAGAGAAAATTTTTTGTAGAAAGTTTTAAATAGGAAAGACTGCAACAAAGAACGGATCAGTAAGGGAAAATAATTTGCTAGGAATCATTTTCCTTCTCTGAAGAACAGCAGCTTCCATTACAGCTGTTTTTAAATGCCAGCTACGAAACAACCCACTTTCCATGAAACTGGAAAGTAACCCTGGATTTTCACCAAGATCAACTGAATCTGTGATGCTAGTAGGGCAAGAGCTAGGGAAGGATGCGGCTTAGGTCTTGATTGTACTGATTATATGCAGCTTTGTATTTAGATTCTGGAAGATTTTTTTTTAAACTACATTGTATGTTTGTTAAAGAAAAGAGAATTGTCCCTCCTCAGCCAGTGACAGACAGGTTGTGATGCACAGTAGGTGGTGCAAAATGTCTCTCTCTTGGACTGGATTCTGTTCCCATTGAGCTCACTGTGTCTGTGCTGGAATTTCTGTATTGTAAAGGTACAGATGAAAGCAATCTATTTCATATCCTATTGTTTTGCAATTTAAATACCATGAAAGTGAAAGGTGAAAGGATTTGATTGAGGATGTACCTTGCAACTTTGAATCTATGAAATTGCCAGATTGATGGAAGATCAGGATGGGGATGCACCACAGCTTTCATTCTAACAGTAGACTATTTTGTGTAGGATTTTAAATACATTTATGTAGATTTCAGATCAGTTGTAGTTTAAGTTCTAGATGAATCTTCTGACGCAAACAAGCTGGCACGCTTTGTACAGACTGAAAAACCGTATGTCAGATAAACGGAGACAAATCTACCCTTGGAGGAGTTCAAGGTGAACCTTCAGTTCACTTACTGTTATGAAATATAATGTAGATTTTGGTGCTGACATTAACCCACTTTTTAGGAAGAATTAGCTGTAATATTATAAATCATTTTATGGCAAGCATTTTAAATCCAGCACATGAAATATCTTGGATCTGGGTTCAGGTGCTGAGTTTGTATTCATTTAGGGTGGCCACTCTTACTGTGTATTTTATTTTAGTATTTCCGCTTGTTGCCCAGAGCCTTGAGTTTGGCAAAAGTCTGTCCCCCTCCAGAAAGGCACGTAACTGTCAGCTGATGAGCTGAAGAGATAATACACTATGAAAAACCTTTGCAGCCTGCTCCTGCTGTTAGATAGGATTGGGCTGCTTCAGTGCTGTTGGTATTTTGCTTTATAAAGTAGTATCACTCCTTTTCCACCGAAAGCAAATACACAGCTCAGACAAAAAATAGTATATTGTAACCTCGATGTCATAGTCAGAGAGGCCTCAAGGCAGGTGACATTTTCACTACAGGCTGCAGTAGCCCCTGGCTGTTCCCAGGGAAAAGGGAGAACACGCA
>VXAV01006530.1:137802-160226 GCA_013399715.1 Alectura lathami
CAATTAGTGGGAAGAGGTCAGGGTTTTGGTCAACCCCAAATTAATATTCTCCATTAACTGCTGTATTACTAAATGATAGCGTGAGTGCAGCTATATTGCAAATGTGCCTGCAGAATAAAGAAGACTCAGCCCCAGGGAAATGTTGGCAAGGGATCCTACAGTCAACATGCAGCACACCTACAGAGGCAGAGGAAGAAAATGAATCGCAGTAGAAACACAGCCCTGGGAAGCAGATCTTAGTTCTACGTCCAGCTTTCTTGCAGACTTCATTTCACCCTTTTGCAGATTGAGGATGATATGCTACTCTGCTTCCAGACTATCTGAAAGTTCAGTTAATTAATATTAGTAAATCATTTTGTTTTCACACACTGCCTATCAGCTTAGAATCAGAAAGCACAGTTACAGTATATGCTGTTCACAGTAGTCAGGTTTTCTATGAAGGGTGTTGATTCAGTGTCCTGTTTTAGCAACCCCTGTGAATACATCTTGAAAATTATCTCTCTGGGAGGAAGACAAATCAATTTTAATCTGCTGCCTGTTTACTCTGATGTAAATCAAACAGGCACAGTCTGTCTCCACAGAGCAAGCCATGTTGTGCTGAGCTTGTGATGCACAAGGGAGTTCTTTCTTTAGTCAAGAGACAGACAATGTGGTAAGCATATTGATTATTCCTGTGTACTGGGAGAGTGCAGCAGAAACTCTTAGGTGTGCATTTATGTCTGATTGCGTTCTCATTGCTTTCATTTTTGCTTAAGTACTGTCATCCGAATTTCTTAACCTATAGACAAAAAACAATTTCATTTTTAACTTTCCTATCCTGCTACTTAGAGTGACTGAAAACCTCCGGCCTATGTTCACAGTCTGGCACAGACACAGCTTATTTCTGTAATTAGCTTTTGTTCACTGCACTGCTTTAGAGGGGACTCAGTCTCAGAGTTCTTTTTAATGTTTTAACAAATAACTCAATTTCTGTGAGGATTAAGATCCCTCTAAGTTAAAAGGTGCTAAGCTGTCCATAGTTTGGCCAGTTTTATTTGCAGATTCCTGTCTAAATATCTCTCAACCACTGTTCCACACAGATAATATTGTTTGACAGACCCTCTGCCATTCAAGACTCGCTAAACGAAGCAGTCCTTAGAAACATTATCGAGAGTATGAGAGTTGATCCAAGGCTCTACAACTGCATTAGGGCTGTCTGCAGAAGCAGTGCACAGCCCCAGAACACAAGCAGCAGGGCAGAGGCAAAGGCACAACTCTCAGGGAATCCCCCTTTGGGGCCCATCCACAGAGGGCAATGTAGACAAGCTAGAAAGAAGATGGCATCAGTCTCTCCTGAGATTTTCTCTTATTTTTTGTCATGACCCAAGGCTAACCAGGCTCTGACTGAAACTTAGAAGTAAGATGAAAACAGACATAGTGAATGTGCTTATTTACAGTGACAGGTTTTTTTTGTTTTTTTTTTTTTTTCCTCCAGGTAACTTGAAGTCAAAGCCTGACCTGAATTTTATATAGATCCCAGCACTTCTGGTTCAGGAGGGAGCTGAGGAAGTACCCAGCAGAAAGGACCATCCTGGCAATACTGAAGTGCTGTTGTAATGCCATATGAGGCGTTTCCAGCCATGCCAGAAGAAGGAAGCGCTAACAATATTGCTGCAGCCTGGTCTGCTTGAGGCTTCCCACTCAATGTTAAGCTCAGAACAGTTTGGATAAGCAGCTAAAGCATGAGGTATTTCTTTTAGCCAATCTTTGGGAAGTACAAAGAGACATCCCTAGAAAATACTATTAGCATTGTCCAATAGGATTTTGAAAAATAAATGAAAGGAAGAAAAATAAATAATTGAGTCCAGCGGCCTCAGTAATAGGCTGCTGAGTGATGATACTTACTTTGCCCTCTTATTGTAGGAAAGTCACGTAATCTGTCAAGTTTCTATTTTTAATTTATAAAGTAAGATTTAAAGATGAGCTCTGCAGCTAGCACTTGAAATCTAGACACAGACTGGTCAAAACTTCAGGGTCTGAGGTTCTGCGTGGTGTCCAGCTCTGATAGGGACATGATTTTCTTTGCAAGTGGAAAGAGTGAGAGTGAAAGTCTATCGATATTTATAATACAGGATTAAGTTGAAGAATCCTATCCAAACAGACTGTTGTATTTAAAATTCTGAACATCAAAAATTACATAAAAGACAAAAATGTCAAGTTCCTTCCATCCCTGCAGCCTTTTGCTCCATGGAACTGTGAACTCTTCTTAGTAGCAGTCAGCAAAGTGGACTGAAATCTCTGAACACGATTTTCCATTTTCTACAGCTAGGCTTATATCTTAGAATACGACAGCACATACCAGCATTATAGAGAGCATCCACTGTACAGCATCCCATACCTAGCCCTTTCACACAATGCCATTTATGACCTTGCAAAAACTGCTCTTCTTTGTAACACAACTGGATGACCAATTACTGGAAATGCTGCTAAAAAGGAAAACGAGATGCTGATTAACTAAAGTCTTATATACAAAGTTTAAGTGGGTTGTGTCCCTATTGACTTTTTCCCTCTTGCCTTGCAGAAAGGTCTCCTTTGAGACTGAAATAGTGTAGTCCTTGCAGTCATGACACTGCATACAAAGTAGCTGCTCTTTTACTTCAGAGAGAGGAAAGTATTTTAATCGCTGCCTCTCAGAATGACAGTGCCTACCTGCCTTGCTAAGACATCTGTCCTTAATCTTACGAGAAATGCCTCAATGAGTCAGAAGGCTACTTACTGCCGTTCCATAGGGTCCGGGCAGGAGTGTCAGAGGCTGAAACTCACAGTGCCTCTGATCAGAAGATTTAGCTCCCTGCAGCATTCAGACAGTTGGTCCCATTACGGCCATCAGGCGGCTGGGTTGAGGGGTGGCCTTGCACAAACATAAACAGCTTGTCAGCACAAGCCAAAGAGGCGGGCCTGCCCTGCCAGCCACAATGCAAGCCAATGATTAGCTCCTTCGCATTCTGGGTGTTCGAGATATTGTGTTTCATTCTTAAGAAGGGGAGCAAGAGAGGCTGGCTAGGAAGAACTAGTGCCTGACAGTTTGCTGCTAGGCAGTAAAATGCTTAAGGCAGAAGGAAAAAGAATCAGTAAGTCACTTCAGGAAAAACATATTTGCTGCATATTTGTACAATTGCTTTTAGATCATCCACAAGCACCCCCAATGCAATGTTTCTTTTAGGTCAATCAAACAAAACAACCTTGTGAATTAAATCCAGCTCATATTCATTATAGAGAAGTTTCACTTGCAAAGTCTCTGATTTTAATTCTTTCCACCTTTTTTTTTTTTTTTTTTTTTTTTTATTCTCATCCTTCCTAACACGCTTAGTTTACGGACACTGTTATTTCTCACTTGTCTGTCACAAACACCTTACCCTGACCCTCTGGACCTGACCTCCCAGCCTTTACTGATACCCCTGTGATTGCCTCTCTTCCCCTCCATCTTACCTGCTTGGTCTTTTGGTCCGTGGAGCACAGTCACAGCTCAGGCACCTTAGGAGGAGGTTTTATGAAAAAAACCAAGCTGATTTAGCAAGTTAATGCTGTCTCCCCTCTCTTCACACCGCCATTGTCATTTCAAGGAGAGGTAATGTAGCACAGAAGCAAATACTTCTGTGTCTATTTGGTGAACTGAACAGAGAGGCAGAAGAGCTGTTGCATGAGTTGAATACTCCCTGAAATTTAAGCTCCTTCTGATCTTGCCTCAGCCATCTATGATCCCACCTGAGTCTCCAAGTTCCTATCTCCTTTGTAATTTGAACTGAATTGCTGCTATTTAACTGAATACCCTGCTTACAGCTGCTGATCCCATTTCATCCCAGCTCTGTCCTACTTTCTCATGCCTCTAATTTGGCTGTGAGACCTGTCTGCCACTAAAATCAGCCTCATCAAGTCTCTTGTAATAACTCCTGGGATAAATAACATGCTTTGTACTTCAGCCTCAGTCTCTCTGAGCAATTCTCCTGCTGTGAAAATAATGAAAATCCTTCTTAAACACCATGCCACCATTTTGGCTTTCACTGTTTTTTTCTCTGACCTTTCTTCTCTCAGCATCTTCCTCTCTCACACTCCCATGGCATCCTACTTCACGTTGTATTTTATCCAGCCTTTACTATTTTCCTGTGCAGGTTCCCATTCCACTTTTATGACAATGATGCATTTCTATTTTTCAGCTCTCTGCTTCTCCCTGGTTCTGTGCCTGTGTCTTAGGCATACTGTAATAAATGCCTTAACAGCCCCTAATTTTCAGTTCTTTTTCTGGTAGCAAATTAAGGCAGGCTGATCACGCTACATTTATTACTGTCTTTATAGTCTTGGCACAAGTCATTTCCCTCCCCCTCCACTCTGTAAAGGAGCTGAGCCCCATGCAAAAGCAGATGCTGAAGTTAGCACCTCGGTTGGATGGACAGGCATATCGCAGCACTTAGGCTCCTGCTGACAGCCTGTGCACGAGCTCTGGCATGTATCGCTGCATCACAAAGTGCCTGGGTCACGTTTGCAAGTTTTTCTTCACAGTGAGGCCTGTCCTCAATGGTATCTGAGATTCTAGCGCAACCACACAGCTCCATCAGCTGCCAAGCAAGTACATTATCTACTCAGCCTATACGTTTTTCCAGATCTGCTGCTTAGTTAACCCTAAGTTATCCCCATCGATAGCATTATTCTATTGGAGCTCTTTTCTTCTCAAGTTTGTAATATATAAATCTCTGCCCAGATCCACTGTGTGATCACAGTATTTAATTACTTTTGTCACTGTGATTACTGGGTCTGGATCATGTTCCCAATGCACCTGCATTGTCCTGCATAGAAAATTCAGAATCTGAGGTCATCTTTTGTTCCATACCCCAGCCACAGTGCCTACAACCCCATGAAAGCCAAGCTTTCTTGTCCGGAGCTTCAAGGCCTTTTCAGAATTTCTCTTTTCTTATTGATCCACACCCACAGCTCCCTTCATCACAAGGCCTGCCTTTTCAGCCTTCTCCCTTCCTACAAAGCTCTCTTTTTTCACCTTGTCTTTTATGCAGAGAATGCCCTGCTTGATCAAATCAAGATATCCATTCCCTTTTCTTTTCTACAATCCACACATCAAAAAACATAGAAATAATGCATCAGAATGAGTGTCAGGAGCAAAAAATAGACTACAAGTCACTTCAGGGAGAGATATGTTCCATCTGCACTTACAAGACATATATGCTAGAAATTTTCTATCAGCCACATGGCACACTTTATGCACCTTTTGCTGCTAGATTTTTAAGGGAGAGGATAGGTGTCAAAAGCTGCTGATGGATATGGATCGAGTGCTCAAACAGTGTACAAGAGGTTGTGAAAAGACTGCTATGAAAAGACTGTTTGTAGTTGCATACAAGAAAGAAAGCTAGCTATTGCATCTCTGATTCCCATGGCAATTTATTTAAGATGCTAATTCAGTGTAGCCACAAATAAAGAAACAAAAGAGACAAAAAGAATGAGCTGATTTAGTGGACTATGTTGAAAAGGCACACTTTAGACAAAGTCACTCTGGGTATAACTCCTGTCACTCCACTCATAGAATTATGCCAAGGATGAAGCTGCCTCTTTGTCCTTAAGCCTTGTATGATGCAGGAAAATTGTTACCAGCCCTGCCAAGGGTGCAGACCCAAGTGCCAGCTAAGACTGAGGCTTCTGGAGACAGCCAAGCTCATTTAACAGTTCACTTTTACCAAAGGGGTCACCCTGCCCTTCTCCCCATCATGATTCCCAGTTGCACAGCCTTGTCCCCTCCCTCACACATTTCTCAGGGAGCGGTGTGGTGGCTCACAGAGCCAATTCTACTTGCTGGATGTATTTTTCAGACAGGTTAATGATCTGACTCATCTCCCTGCCATGTCAGGAAGGCAGTGATTATGTGGCTGGAAGCAGGAGAGGTAAAGAGTTGGGAGACAGGGATCTCTTGTTATAAGCAGAAAGCTGGATATCAGCCCCAGAAACCACCGTACATTTTGGGGTGGAACCTAAAACTAGGAGCCCCAAAACCATCATCTTAAACACAAGATCCCACAGCTCCTGAGACCCTCTGCTTGATTTCCAGCAAGCACTAAAATGTTTTAACAAAATGTTTGCAAATGGAAAGTGAGGTTCCATTTTAATTAAATGCAACTTTCTGAAAACATACTAATAATTCAGTTTCCTAGGAAAAAGATTGGATAGGAGAAAGATTCTGATGGGCATAAAAAAAAAAAAAAAAAGGAAACATTTACATTTTCTGCATCTGAAAACAGAAAGTATTTGGATTATGAATCACCAGAACTTAACTTTGGGTTGCAGGCTCCATAGGGTAACATTTTGGTTTTGTCTGCTTCCCTACTGCAATCGATCCATCAAGCTTTTGCAATTTATTTGTTGCTTGGTAAAACTTTTTTTTCCCCTTCCCTCTTTGTGGCTTCAGCCTAGTCTCCCTCTCTACCCCTTCTTCTCAACACACCACCACAGCTAGATGCTGTTTTGCCTGTTTCCCTCACCCCTTGGGAGGCCAACAAGGAACTTCAGACCCCTGAGACTCAGCTTGGCCAGTTTGTATCTGTGCCTCCACTGGGAGCAGACATTGCCAGCTTTCCCAGCAGCAGCCACAGACACTGCAGAGTGAAGCA
The DNA here is from genome assembly GCA_013399715.1 of Alectura lathami. Taxonomy (NCBI): domain Eukaryota; kingdom Metazoa; phylum Chordata; class Aves; order Galliformes; family Megapodiidae; genus Alectura; species Alectura lathami. The sequence goes on from VXAV01006530.1 coordinate 144,450, forward strand.
GAGTGAGAAGATTTTTGTCATGTTTTACTGGCCTGGTTTCAATTATAAGTGGGTCACAAGCTATTCCCAGAAAGCACACAAGCTCAAGCAACAAAAGACTTTGGGTAGTGACCGAAGTGAAACTCTGTACATGAATTGTTCCATCTTTCCTTAAAAAAGGAAAAGAAATCACAGAAATGGCAAGGGGAAGAGATCATGTGCAGATGCAGCACGCTAACACATGAGGCTGCAATCAGTGGGAACTTGGGCTTAGTCTCAGTTCAGACCATGTGCGTTTTGAACTTTGAGCTCTTGGACCATTTCCTAATTAGACAGCAAGGGACATACTGTGGAACTGTTTAACTCTTTTGTGGTGCCTCACAAGGTCAAGGAAATGCCAGAAAAGATGCTTGGGATATGTCTAGCCCCTGGAGGCCACATCTGGCTACAGGAAATATCCCTGTGCTCCAAACGGTTTAGTGAAACCATTTAGGTGCTGTCAGCACCCCCCTCTTCATGGCTGTCTATGCAGACAGATCAGTCTTGCAACCAATGAAGGCTTGCTGGGATGTCTCCCCTCCTGCCAGCTCCCCATTCAGAATCTGTATGTCTTCAAGGCTTGTCACGTGTCCTCCAAGCTCAACAATAATGCCACACCAAGCATCAGGTCAAAATAAAGATAACTGCCTGGAATTTAATATTGGAAATAATGCTACATTGCACACAGCAATTCTTTTAACTGCACCACGGGAGCAGAAAGGCAACATACTACTGTAAAACTATAACTATAGCAAAAATACTAACATTTATAACAGTAGAGGCTGTGTGGAAAGGAACAAGGTAATATAGCTGATGTACATCAACTGCTGCCATATAATTTCTCTAATTCTCTAATGTCATTGGTGTTCTAGTTAGATGTGGACTAGTGATTTAATTTTTACACCCCTACATAAAGTGGCAATATTATGTCTTACCTTCTTCACAGAACTACTTTGTGGACACATCTACAGTTCTTTGAAGCTCTCATTGAAGACATTTTGGACATACGAACTGTTATTGCTTTCATTATTGATGTGGGAATGACATCTTTTCAGAGCCAACAAACACAGGCTAACTACTTTGGCAGGATTTTATTTCCAGTACTTCTAATGTGGACTTTCTTTGGTCGATTGGGGTGCCAGTTAGACACTGTTGGGAAACATCAGTATGTAGAGAAAGAAAATGGGAGAGTAGGCCAGAATTTTTTTTTCTCCATCCAGTTCAACAGATGCAGTTTTACTGTAAGTTTTGGGTTAACCTTCCTAACACCTCTAAGGTCACTCATTTCAAACACAACAAACATACCAATAGAAGGAGAGGTGCCTCCAAAAATATATGTGCTGTGGTTAATGACTAACTTTGGGGTCAGAGAGCACAGTAAATCTGGTGGCTTACATTCCCTCTGCGCAAGTTCTCTCCCTGTTTTCGCTGAGTTCAAGACGTGGTTCACAGAGCTTGGAGGACGCATTTCAAGTACAAATCACTCTTTGCGTGGCCCTTCCATTTGCCATTCAAATGTGCTCTATCTTACCTGCAGGCTAAGGTCCTCAGTTTCCCATCTCACCTGGCAGTCTGGTAGTCAGAGTTTTTAGCCTCAAGGTTTCTCTAGACTGCAGTGTGACAGGAGTAGCAAGAAATATCAAAACTAGTTCTAAAATAGCTGTCTGCTATACGTACAAAGCAAATCAGCCTGTGCTGAACACCATGCTGCCCTGATGGATCTCTCCTGTACCCCAGCCGGCTATAAGTTCCTTTGAGCCATGCTGTACTACACTACAGTAATTTCTCTGTTAAATTCTCTGAATGAATCTAGACACAACATTTAAATTCTATGCTTGTTCAGGGGTGATTCATCTACTTCTAGTGGGATTTTTCAAACAGCACTGAAACAGCCCTTAGCTATGATTAGCTTTAGAGTTCACAGATATATTCCATAAGGACAAATGCTTTGCCTTTGGAACAGACCTACATTCACAGTGTCAGGTACTTCCAAAAGGAGCCACTGACACCAGCAGCACATACATCCACCCTAATTTAAAACAACACAAGATAATTCATCTCCAAAGAAAGCTTTTTCAGATAACAGTATAAACATTTCCAGCAGTATCTTTGGAACAGAAAAAGTGATATGGAAAAACATGCCATCTCCCTTATTAGGTATGGCCTTTGTAATGTGAGCTTGTTCCTCACACTCCTCTGGGTTGGGATGTCCCTGCTCACACAGAACTCAGGGGAAATATTCAAAAGAACTCTTTGTGAAGACCTTGCTGTTAAACAACAAATAGATATGAATAATTAGAAGACTACCTTCAAGATAGCAGTGGCTCCTGCTCCCATTATAAACTCTATTCATCCTAAACTTAGCCATAAATATCCCACTCACTTGTTTGGCACAGGACCAAACCTCTGCAAACAACACTGAAGAACACTCAGAGAAAAAGAGGTATTTGCCCATCACAAGAAAAATGCTCAATTAGCAATACAGTGACCTTGTTTCAAAGAAAGCACTTTAATATGTGCCTTTCTTTCAAGCATACGAGAACTCCTGCTGATTTCACTCTCATATCAATGAGGTCAACCAGGGATTTAGCCAGGAACTAAAAGGAATTAACTCCCCTCTCACACACATACACTCTGAATAACAGCCAGAGTGGTCTGCACCTCACAAGCAGATGTGACTCACCCCCTCATCCCTTACTCTCAGTGTAGCTCAGCAGTTTACTTCTCCTTGAATGAGATTACCCATCTATTTTATGTAAGCTGTGTAGGTGCTGAACTAGGGTGAGATGGATACCAAGAGAATGCTACACTCAGTTTACTTCTGCATAGCTTTTCTAACTAATAAGCCTAGAGAATGTGTTAGTTGCTTAGCATGTGGAAACACTTAATCATTTAAGCACTTGAAATGGAAATCCAGAGGCACAACAAAGGTCAGAATCATCCATATGAATGACCAAATGCTTTTAAAGATATCTTTAAAAGATGGTGGTTTATACTTACAGAAGCCTGAAAGCAGGCACAAGCACATAAGTGTTCAGCATCCTCATATAACTGGATTGTAAGATGGAATTTTTTGATGACTTTCAGGTGTTCTCAAGTCATGTTCCTTGTGATCACCCAGTTCCCTATAAAAACAGGGCCATGCTAGTTTGCAAGCAAACCCCTGTTATAGAGGTATTCTGAACAGCAGGAGCGGGGAAGCACTTAATATCAGAAGACATTACACGCTTTATCCATGCAGGAGAACTCAATTAAAACATGAAAGTCCCCTGATCCAAGTGGCATATGGCTAAAGCTGTCATGTAATCGTGACCAAAGTGCCCCCATGTCTGGATTTAATTATGTTGTATAATAACACAGCATCCTAATAAAAAAAGAACTGAATGTCAGAATACTCCGAGAGAGTTCTTCTGTCAATCACATAGAATCACAGAACTGTAGGGGTTGGAAGGCATCTCAGGAGACCATCTAGTCCAACTCACCCTGCAAAAGCAGGTTCCCTACAGCAGGTCACACAAGAAGATGTTCAGGCGGGTCTTGAATACCTCCAGAGAAGGAGACTCCACAGTCTCTCTGGGCAGCCTATTCCAGTGCTCCGATACTCTCTCAGTAAATAAAATTTTTCTTATGGAAGTTCCTGTGTTCCAGTTTTTGCTCATTGCCCCTCGTCCTGTCACAGTCCATCACTGAAAAGAGCCTGGCCTCATCTGTTCTGCTCCCGCATTTCAGACATTTATGTACATTGATTAGATCCCCTCTTAGTCTCCTCTTCTCCAGACTGAAGAGCCCCAGTCCTCTCAGTCTTACTTAGTTCTAGACCTCTAATCATCTTTGTGGCCCTGCACTGGACTCTCTCCAGAAGATCCCTGTCTTTCTTGTACTGAGGAGCCCAGAACTGACCACAGTATTCCAGATGTGGCCTCACCAGGGCATATAAGAGCATGTATGATTTAGGCTAGGTATTAAGAAGAAATTCTTTCCTGTGAGGGTGGTGAGACACTGGCACAGGTTGCCCAGAGAGGCTGTGGATGCCCCCTCCCTGGCAGTGTTCAAGGCCAGGCTGGATGGGGCTGTGAGCAACCTGGTCTAGTGGGAGGTGTCCCTGCCCATGGCAGGGGGTTGGAACTAGATGATCTTTAAGGTCCCTTCCAACCCAAATCTTCTATGGTTCTATGATCCTATATAAGAACCATACAAGAACCATGGTGAAAACAGATAAAAAACAATATTAGCAGACTGAGCATACAAAGGTTCGTATTAAATGTAAGAATGACAAACAAATCTATAGACAAATGGATAACTGCAGAGCAAAAGCACCAATGCTATCACAAATTCCTACATGGCTGAAAAAAATTCATCCAAAACTGCTGAACTAATGCATACTGAAAGAATGTATTTCTGTTTCATATGGTCTCACTGAAGAAGTTATGAAATGATATAATGCTCCAGAAATACATATTTTGTTACAGTTCTGTAAGCATTTAGAACAAATTCTCCATAAGAAAATGATTGTATGAGAGTGTATCTAGATATCGCAACTGTAAGTTAGGTGGAAAAATCCACATAAGAACGTAACTGAAATCAGCACAGAAGCATGAAGAACATGACTGAGAATTGAACATGATGATAATTATTTTTTAATTCAGTGTGATTCTAAAACCAACTAAGTAGCTTTTTATTTGCAAACAAAAATGTCTACATAGATTTCTTGCTAATATTATTTGCAGGAAGGAACTTAAAGTGTTTTGAGATATTAGCTGGCCAGCAAAGAAGATCGGGGATATTGAGTGTTCTATCTTGAGCAACTAAACAAAGAAAAAAGTACATGCAAAAGCAATATCAATGTCATCTAATTCAGTAAAGGTTTTCTGAAGATATGCAGAATGAGAAAAAAATTAAAGTATCTATAACTTAGATCCAGCATCACTATGATGTTTTTATTGTTATACGAAATCAGTTCCACCTCAATCTGCTTTTTGTTCTGTTCTTTTAACTGCCATTAAAAATAAATAAATAAATAAATAAATAGCTTCCTTCAGCATTTGGTCTTCTTATTGCCCTAGAAGTAACGAATATGCTGCCTTGTTCCTTGAGGAAGGACTCCCTGGTTTCTGTTAGAACAGTCGCAGCTTCCTGACTGCAGCCCAGCGCTCTGCCAGCGCCTTTGTGTCGACCCTGTCTATGACACGAATTAAATTACAGCTTGCACACTGTAGTCTATTTGCATGCAAGGAACAAAATCTGTTGTGAGGCAATATTGCACAGTACCCAGTGTCTGGATGTACAGCAGGCCTTGAGAATTTCTGTGTATTCACTTGTGCTTTTCTGCATGTTTGTCAAGATCAGCCATGTGGCATGTTTAAAGGAGGCTTCTTGCTTTGAACTGATTATTGTTTGCTCTTATTTGCTTTCCAATTCAAGCTGAAAGAGACCTTAGAGAAAGAGGCATTGAATACTGCTAAAATTAAGCAATTGTTTGAATTAATGCAATTTTAAATTATTTTAAAGCTATATTCCTTGGTAACTTTAAGGATAAGTTAAAGATAGCAAAAAAAAAAAAAAAAGAAAAGAAAAAGGACGTCAGACAGAAAGGAAGAGACTGATAACATGTAAACAAGTAAAAATAGAAACCTCACACAGGTAGGCATTTTGTTTTGAAAATAAAAGAAAAAATCAAATATTCTCTGAAGTCCTCTATAGATATCAGTACTGCAGTGAAATTTATGTAAAAGGTTACACCAGAAATGGCCTGAAGTATAATAAATAAAATAATAATGGCCTTGCAGCAGAGGAAGATCCTAAACAAGACACACTGAATCCAGTTCAACAGAAGAGGCCAGGCTAAATCTGCAAGACTCTGAAGGAAATGCTGTGGTATGAGGATTAGTACTCCTCTGGGTGGCTCTCTCAGAAAGCAATACCTTTACATATTGCTCTATAAAATTTCTGCAATAATTTTTTTTTTTTTCCCCCTGCATGTTGTATTAACACTATTTCCTTACTCTTTGTTTTCTATTTAAAGATCTGTTAGGCAGCTCAGATGTGGGCTGCAGGCTGGCTCCTCTGCGGGTGAGCAGTATTGGAAGGTCTCAGTCCAGAGGGAGCCAGTGGAATCCGTGCAGTGAATGAAACCAAATGAATGGAAAAAAAGAGACTCTTCTGTCACTGTATTTCTCTGAGTTGGCTCATACTTTGTCTATAGCAAATAAAATGGCCAACAATTGTTAGCAGTAACAATTAAGACATTCATTGTGCTTTTTAGAAAACGACGGATGGAGTTTTTTGTACCAACCACATCCCAGCTGCACTCTTTATCAATTCTTCCATCACGAAAGTTGTGCTATTAGAGCAACTGTTCTGGGTCAGTAGATAAACAAACTACTACGGACTTCTTTGTACACGCACTGACTCACAGACAGTCCAGTAAAGAGACAACAATCCACTGACCTAGAGAATCACTGTGTGACAGGCAGCCCCACACCTACTTTTAATCTCGATACCTGATTAAATCAACGAGTTGAGGAGCTCTCTTGAGCTCTCCTTAGTAAATATCTTTATTGTGATAGTCCACCAGAAGCACAGATGACAGCACAGTGATGTGCCACTTCTTGCTCTGGCCATACTCAAACTTTGCTCAGTGACAAATGGAGGGAAAGCATATTTAAAGGAACAGGCTTTCCAGAGAATAGGGCTAGGTTAGTGTTGGGCTCCTGAAATATCTGAGCAACCTTTTCCCAGTTCCATAAATCAGGGCTGCTTAACACCCACTCTAATTTCTCCTAGGGCTATAGCTGCCTGAGGATCAAGGAGCGTCAGAGAGCCTTCTTCGTTCGGCCCTCCACAGCACTTGCAATAAGGTGAGGCCCTCTCTGTGTCTGGCTGCCCTCACATCTCCAAATATAAAGCAAAGCAAAACCCTTAAAACTTGTGAAGGACAGAATTGCTTTTTAAAAAACATTGCCTTGATCCAATGATGTGACCTTTCGTTGCCCCAAGAGGGTAAACTCATAATTCTCAAAATATGAGAAGAACAGTGCTTTGCATGGTTGTCCTCCCTTGACTACGCTGTCTGACACCAAAGAAGAAATTAACGCTTCTGGAGAAAGGAATAATTATTTCAGTGCATGAAGAACCAAGGTCAGCATCAAAACAAACCATCACGAGTCTCCTAGTAATTACCATGAGAATAATGACTTTTCTAATCAATAATTATTGATTTCTAGAAGGTCTTTGATGTCCATACTATGGTGTTCATTACAAGCACTATACAAAGCTCTGCATGTTATAAACCTCACTCTGTTAACTCTCAGAGTGCTCTTAAAGACAAAATAAGCTGAGCACATTCTTTGTTTTCCATTCAAAATTGCACAGTCTTCATTTTGTAAAGTAAAGGGTGCTTTGGCCATCCTAGTGGATGGAACACTACAATGGCTGGAAGCCACTTTAAGGCATAACTTTGGCATGAAAATATGCAGTATGAGTTACATTCACTTGTAGGTTGGCTAAATCTTGGCTCAGGGTTAATATGTGTAGTGCCCTGGGAACTCCAAACATGCTAAAAACATACTAAAATAATTTCTAATTTCTAATCTTTCTAAAAGACAAACAGGCTGCAGTGATTTGGTTGTTTCTGAATTGCCATCTTTAAAATCAGGTCATTACTTTCAGGAATGCTTTGAAATATGTGAATGATAGGACAGGATTTCAAAATCTTCTTAACAGCAATCTATGCACTCCTGGGGATAAATTATTTTGCCTTTGACTTCTGAGTTCCCCATTTGGGAATCATGGTGTTATCTCTAACAACAACAAAAAAAGGCACCTGCCCTAATATTCCTGAACTAATGAGTTCTGCAAAATCCTTTTCAAAGTACTAGCTAAACAGATTGCTAAAATACTGCTTTATCCATCCAGATCTAGATGGATTTATGATTAATTGCATGGTTGCAAATAATCTTTCAGAACCGTTCTACTCATTGTTCCCTCTATGAAAGGGAAAAAAAGACATTTGATGAGTGCAATAACCCCTCATGTTCAGCAACTTTCACTTGTTTAGAATCTTGCAAATGCTTTATGGAAGGGGCAACAGTGCCACTGTCAGAATACATTTAAATTTTGGCTCATATCAATGCCCATTAGTTAGCTTTGTGTATGTTATCATGGTTATACAAGTTGCTGTGTCAATACAGACCATATTACTGCACAGCATAGTTTCAACCTGAAAAAAAAAAAACAGTGACATTCAAGGTACTGTATCTTTCCAGCTGCAGCTTGACCTTCTGGAATTCTTTAGCATTTTTATTCCTGCAGACATTCCTGCCTTATGAAGGATGACCTGAAGACTGTGCAGACTGAATAAATGAAATATCTTCAGAATAGAATAACACATAAAAACATGGCTTTGTAAATCACGGGGTACTGTGACTGACTTCAGATGGCAGTTTAGGAAGTCCTAGTTTATGGTTATAACAAACACTGCCTTTCTCACACCGTACCTTTCAATCAAAAGGTAGCAGAAAATGTGATGTTAACAGATGTGTGATTTCTCCTAAAATCTACTTGCAAGACAGGTAAGGAGCAGAGGGATAGGAAAAACTGGCCTCACAGGAAACAAAAATTGTGATGCCCACTGTTTACCTGCCTGAGTCACGGTGCATGATCCATGATGAATCAATTAAACCTAACAATGAATGTTATTACCCTAGTAATTAAGTTTATCATGAACCTTAGTAACTTAGTCATTGACAAAGTTAATAATAAAATAGTATCTTAATGATTTTAAGGGGGATCTTTGTCAGTGGCCCATAACTATTTGTAACTGTAGTCATGCTTTGGTCCGTCAAGTTAATATTAATTAATATACTTCATTAACTTCATAGCTAAGCAGTATCAGCCTAAGGGAGATATTCCATGTGAATCAGTAAAACAGCTTTGAAATAGGGTCATAGTAAGCGTATGCCGTTTTCTTATTTTAAGTACAAACAATTTCAACCCATATCTAGGCAAACTCTGGTATCCTCATGGCCAATTCAGTTATAATTCTGACTTCACATAAAAAGATGAACAGGAAAACTGGTCGTATGATTTTGACAACTGGATCACATGTGATTAAAATATTTGCTTCTTTCTCTCATGGCTAAGCTTTTAATTTTATTTTTAAAACAGCTTGTAAGTAATCTGGGTCCAAGGATTACCTTCTGTTTCTACATGGTACCTAGCTCAGTGATACTCCAATAACAGTGTTCCTTGATGCCACAGAAATAGTAAAGAGTAATAATAATGTAATGTGCAGAATAAAATGATAATGCCATTACTGCAGTCAAAGTTTCATATCAGTTGTAATGACTGATACATTTAATGAACTCACCTGACACTGCATGGGTTTGTAGTAAACAACCAGTAGACTTCATGCAAAGTCTACAGAAAAACAGCAGCATCTTTATTTTATTTGTTCTTCAACATCATCATGGATGATTAAATAGATTATCACTACATATGGCTTGCTGTTTGAAGACAAAAATCCAAAGCTCATTGTAGTTAGCTTTGTGGTACTTGGTTACATTAATTGGTACATTGGTTAGCTTTTTAATCCTCAGCTAGGTAAGCATAATGCTCTTCCAAACAGATTTCTAAGTCTTGCGAAGTCACAAATCACAGAAGTACTTGTGGAAAAGCAGACAAATCAGAAGACAGGAGGGAGGGGTAGAAAGAGAAAAGCAGAAAGGAAGAGAAGGATGAAGGTTTACTTTCTGTAATATGTTTAAGGGAATATGTCCTTACCTACCTCATGTGCTTCATAATTCTTCTTGTAGGGAATTAGGAGACAGAAGGATTGATCACAGAACACTGACTGGAAATAAAAGACCAACATGGAGACTTAGTCTTTCCAAAAAAAGAAGGTGGTCAAGGGAATGCAATGCACCCAGATTTAAAGAGGTAGTGGGTGAGGGGGCTTCCCCTAGGAGTAGGTGTGAAGAGCATTAAAACGCAGATGGAAAAAGTTGCTTGCTTGTAGCAAGAGAGGGAACTTGGAGTGACACAAAACCTCTGTCTTGAAAGAGAAGGAGAAATAAAGAAATACAGAAAAAGACTATTACTTTTCAGCATCTTGATAAAAAATAATGGATTTGCACCATTGAGACTAGCCACTGACTGCAGAGGTTACCTGTGCTGGCAGTGCACCCTAGCCTTTGCTAAGGATACTTAGAACACCAAGAATTCTCTTGAACTGTGGCCAGCTGCAAACTGGCCAGACAAGACTAGCCTGGTGTGGTCACTGGTATGCCCTTTCTTGCTCTCCAGCTGAGGTCAGCCTCAAGGTGAACAGGTTAGGTTCACAATCAGCCATGCATACTGCTTTCCGACAGGCTAAGGTAAAGGATCAGGCAGTTTCACACCTCTCTGAAATACCTGGTGGGGAGAGAACCAACAGTGCTGGCAACAGTGTCCCCGATCTGATTCTGTGCTGTTTACAGAGGATAAAGGTATTTGCAAGAAGCTGACACACCAGCCAGCATGGGAATGGCCAGATCTCAGTGCTTTCAAAGGAAACTACAATGCATCAGTGCATGTAATTACAAATGAGGTTTCAGCCCAGGGCTGCAGCACCAAGTACTGCAGGGGATGGTTTAATATTCAGTGAGCATATGTCTAAAAGTCAGTGCACACGCTATCAGAATTTCAGCATTCTGCTGCACATCAATGAACATTGCTTAGTTTTCAACAGGATCAATTTACATCATGGATGAGAGATTCGGGAGAAAAACTGGTATATGAGGCAAAGCGCAAGAGAAAAGGCAAAAGGGCTGCTTTTCTGGACATCTGTCAGGAAGATGCCAGAGCAGACTGTAAATAAAACACCTCTGAAAATTTTTATCCATGTCCCAGAAGATCTTCTGAAATTATTCAGGACACATGAAATTTATTTTATTTTATTTTACATTTTATAGACTTAATCAGGGGCTTTCAATGTTTAATCCAGGCAAGAAGTGGATTAACTGCATTCAGCTGAAAGCCTGCCAGCTGACAGCCCTTCCCTATGCACATGGCATTTGATGTCTGCCATTTTAACGTTTTGACATTTTTGTGAGAGACATTGTCCTGAAAGGTCACCACTTGCCTCAGCAGCTGGCTAGCTGCCACTCAGGCTCGGAAAGATTAGCTCCACAGCTGCCATCAGAAATGACCATTTTCACAGCTAAGTTTCAGGGAAACTTTGAATTTCTGACTGCATGTTAGGAAAAATAGAAGATGAGGAAGAGAAGCTCCAAAATCACCTTTCAGTTGCTACAATGAAGGCAGGCATTTCTATGTATATGTCTGTAAAATGAAGCTGAAGTACTGCAAAAGCAGCTTCAAAACAACAGATGGACCAAACATAAAACCTGTGTTATAACAGTATTATAGCATTATTCATAGTGGTACTATGAATATGTTTAGTCCCATCCTTATAGCAAACAACTCTCTCTCTAGTCACTTAATGGCAGTCACCTGTTAACTCTTATAGTGATTTTTTTCACAAGACTCATAAAAAGCCTGCAGCATCACAGTGGTCTCTAAGAAATAACAAATTCTGTAAATAAAGCAAGAAATATGACATGGCAACTCAAACAAACCAGCTACAGCCTGCATTTCTCATGCAATTGTCTGACATTTATACTTGGTACTTAACTGCAGGCTGTTTTCAATAAGCAGATTTCATTCACAGCATACTAAGAATTCACTAGCCATAAATTCAGTAGGACAATGGGACTACAGAAGCTTTGAATTAGAAAATAGGCTAAAAAACATGATGCTGTTTCTTTATTACTATGAGATCAAAAAGACCCACTAACAAATAACAATTCTCTTCTTTACAGTATTACCGCAACACATAAAAACCTGCAACTCCACTGCTTCCCAATCACCTTACTATCCTGCCTGCATGCTACACAGCAGTTAAACAGAGTAAGATGGGTTAAAAACATGCGTTGCTCACCGTGCTATGTTCATTGTTCTTATCAGGTCAGATGCAGGCTTACTGGTGCCCCTTACGATGAGTATTTATCTGTGTTTCTGATAATAAGGTACTGCTGAGTTTCTTAATAAGAAGTTCAGTTCTGCATTTACGGATTTTTAAAGAAAAGATCTGAGGTGAAAAATACCATGGCAGATTTCTCTCCCGCGTGTTCACAAGCAGCCTATTAACGCTGAAGCATCCTTCTCACCCCGTATCTGACATTATCCAGCATAAGCAGAAAAACATCTGTCTAGAAGAACCTCCTCCGTTTGCTTGGCTTCTCCCCTCACAGAAAGTGGCAAGCAGACCTCCTCAAAATCAACAAACACAACCGCAATCTATTTTTTCCAGCAAGCTTTCATGCTTCCCTTTCCCTCAGCAGCTCGTTCACTGAAAGCCGAAACAATACTGCAGGGAAGCATTCCCTGTCAGGATGTTTTCAGCTTTCATCTCTCTGCTTTTTCAAGCAGAACACCGAGGTAGAAATACTAATTAGCAATCTGAAAGCAGCTCACAGGCAAAGAATACTTACATTTGCTACTGTATTTGTGATATTTGCACACTGATCCAGCGACTGGTGACTACAAAAAGGAGAAAGAGCTTTTTAGGCTGCCTTTCAAGCCTCGTAGCAGTGAAAAGAAGGCTATTATCTGAAAGCTACTCATTTTCTATATGCTGTGCTCTACTTGCTTCCCATGTGCATACAACACAGCTGCCAGATTTAATAACCATGTCAGCCTGCTTTCCCCATAAAGCAGCAGAGAAATGACAGGATGAAGATGAAGTAGCCAGCATGTTAATCTGTAGCTGTGGCCACATTAAGCCTTGAATTAATGTAATGATTTTTTTTGCCTTGAAGAAAAGAAAAATAAACAAATCAGCACTAGTTGTGAAAAAATGTGCAGAAGGATTTCAGAAATGTGAATTCATACTTGCCTTCAATGATATTAAAGTACACTAAAGAAATCGCTCCTTTTTTCCTCAGTTAACAAATCCTAGGACTTGAGTTAATTCCTTTTTAAAACATCCTGATCTTTAATCATACATTTTTCCAAGCAGCATGTGCTTGTACTCCAAAAGAACAAAACCATTAACTGGCAAATTAGTTGAGATTCACTCCTCTTCAGAAGGAATATTTCCATACCTGTCTTTGCTGACTTCTTTCAGAAAAGGAGAGTTAATAAAAGGGGGAAAATCTCATTTACCATTTTAATCCTCCCATGCACTGTAGTTGCTAGAGCTCTGGACTTTCTTATCAGATGTGGTCACTTCACTGCCAAGGTGGAGCATTTCCGTATCTCCATCTGCAAAACCAGATCCATGGGAGGGAGGGGTGGACAGAGTTTACATGCCAAGAGAAGGTGCCAGTCATACAATCAAAAGCTACAGACTGAAAATAAACCCAGAAACGTACAGTTGAATTTGCAACAATGCAGGGATGCTGCAGAAATCTATGACATCTGTGCGCCTCTTTCTCTCTCATTTATATTCCCTTCACTTCCCTCCGAGGCACCTGTCTCAGTGGGGAGTGGTTTCTGTGGAAACGATGGACAGCCGGGTTTTCCCCTCTGAGAAAGTGTTACTATGGCAACCTTACGTAATGTTTATGGCCTAGATTCTTTTTTATAATAAGGTAGTGCTGAAATTCTCCTTATAAAATTGGAGCTATTTCTTTGGGGGTCAAGAAATATAGTTACCTAAATACTATGTCAAAATGTGAAATATAAAACACAAATGATACTACAAATTAAATGAGAGGGTAGAGGGCACTGTCATTGCACCATGCAAAAGGACAAAATATTTTCTGAATTCCAGTAAACAAAGTCTATTATTTTGCATTTCTGGGAAAAGATGAGGAAGGGAGGCATTTAGCTGACATTATGGCTCAATGTAGCAATCAATAGTGCATGTTAAAGTGCAGAGGTTTTTTCAGCTCACTTGTTCTTCCAGCAACAGGGATCTCACTACATCTACTCCATTCAAAACTGAAATATCAGCTTCAGTGTTGCTCATTACGCATTATGAAATGGTGCCACATCAAAACTCGAGGAAGCGCCTGAAAGGAGCTGTACGAGTCAGTGAGGCATAGCGTGCGGTGGAGCAGAAACAGAAAAGGCAAATTGCTGTTTACGTGGCTTTCCTCTCAGCTCAGAGGAGAGGAACCTGTCCTCAAACACAGCAGGGAGGGCAGATCTATCAGATCCTATCTGGGAGACGGGAAGATGAGGGCCCCGGTATTGAGGCTGTGCAGGGCTTGCCTTCCAAGTGAGCAGCTGAAGACCTGCATGGTTGGGAATGACATGAAGTGGTGGTCATGTAAAAGATGGCTAGGAACCCCTGTGAAACCGGTAGGTGGATACCTCCTCTCCAGCTGTGCCTGCAGGTAAGTCCTTTCATCGGTAAGAGAAATTACAAGACAAATGGTTAACAAGTCAAAACTACCTGTTTACACAAAATCAGAGATTTCAATTTGAAGAATATCATTGGGGAAACATGAGCAAAACCCCACCCTTGAGGTGTCTGTGTTGTGGCTCAGTGGATCATGATCTTTCCTGATCTGTTGGTCTAGCAACTTTTACTAGCACAATTAATATACACAGGGACTGATTTTTCTCCGCTATGCCTACTCAGAAGATGAACAAGAGAGAGCACCCTGCCTACAGAATATTTCCCAAAAGGTTAACTAAGGCCCTCTTGTATTGCACTGTGCAAAGGAGTGCTGCAGATGGGCCAAGGGAGGCAGGAAGCATTGCTTCAAACCCCACAGCCTTTACTTTCCTGTCTTGTGTACTGGAGACACTTGTACAAGGATGACTCATGCTGCCTGAAGGCAAGTTGTTGATTGAGATGTTGCTTCTCCAAGCAGGTATTCAAGAGCCAAGTCCAGGGTTTCACAAAAAAAGTAGTTTGTGACACAAGGGACTGGGACATTTTCTAAGATAAACCCCTTTGGAAACAGATTTCCCTGACTGGGAAAAATTTGACTGTAAGTTAAAGAAGAAAACCACTTCATGAATTGCACTGAACACCCAAAATGACCTATATAGTACATCTCCTTGGACAATCATACTGACAGATTAGTATTTTGTCAGGGGCTGTGCACGCACACATTTTGAGCTGGTCATTTTTGTTTTAGAAACTCAAGTGTTCTATGAAGATGTGAAAGTATTAAACATTATATCTCCTTTACAGAGAAAAACAAAGGAAATTTGGAGCATGTTAACTTAAACTGAATTTGAGAAAGTTCACCATCACCAGAACATTCTCTGCACCTTATGTGACTAAAAGTTTTAAGATTTATCAAATATCACATACTTTTTCAAATGTTACACAGGAGTCTGGCTTCTCTGATCTTTGAACCCCAGCTCTCATGTTCTATCCAGAGGACACATCAAACACAGTGTATAACAAATAATCTTTTGCCTTCTTTAACTTAAAAAAAAAAAAATGGAAATTAGAATATATTTTCATACGCTCCTGAATTAATTCTATCTACAAATTTTATAATAATGAGATAATGTCTACTGAAACACTTATTTAGTGCCCTAGGAAAGACAAAATACTCAAAAGCAATAAAATGAAAAGACTCCATGAGCAGGTTAGAAAGAGCTGTCACTTAAATTCATGTAGTTGTGACATTTTGCTATGTAAAACCTTGAACTTCAAAGAGTACATTGCACAAAGACAGCAAGAAGGACAAATTGAGAAATGATTATTATAACAAAAGAAGGTAAAGAAACAACGCTAATAACTTTTTTTTT
>VXAV01006530.1:196823-210173 GCA_013399715.1 Alectura lathami
GCATGTATATACCCCCCAGTAGCCAGAAGGAGCTGAGACTCCTACACATCTGCGAGCCCATCCACAAGAAGAGGAGCAGCCCTGTGTTCCAGCACTGAACTTGTCCTTCTAGATGCTGTTTTAGAGAAGGACTGGGACATTGGTTTTGCTTAGTACATGGCTGACAGTGCCATTTTAACAGCAAAATCCTCCATCCCCATGCTTTTAAGGAATGAGGAGACAGAGCCTGTCAGGTGGATTAGCCATATGTCAGCTCCCCAGAGTACACTACAGCAGAACCACAGTTAATCTCAAACCTTGATCACAAGCCAAAGGGAACAATTATATAACTTAGAAATCTGAAAGGTGAATAGAACAAAAACAAACAAGAAAGAACAATCATCCTTACTTACATGTGCACATTTTACTATGACTATTAAGCAATCAAGATTGTCATATAATTGGCTTTTTTAAAATTAAAAAAAAAAAAAAGATGGAAGGGTTGCAGTAATTAAAAATTGCAGGCAAGACGCTGAAAGATGATAAATTACACAAGGGCAAAGTGCAAATGGAGCAGAACCTCTTCAAGTATTTATTCGCTTCTCCAGAATTTAGGGAATTCGTGGATTCACTGTTTGTCTGTTCTTGATTGCTGTGGACAAGTCAGTGTCAAATTGCTCAGAGGGACATGTAGCCCTCAGAGGGAGCCAAGCTACCAGACCAGAGTACAACTTTTGAAAAACGGTATCGAGCCCCAGAAAATATACAAGCCATGGGAGTGAGGCTCTTTTCTGGAACAGATTGCATGGGCAAGTTCCGTGGCACATGTCTCAATTATCATGAACATCCAAAGGAAACTTCTGAAAAACGATGAAAGGAGTAAAAGGTCCACTAGCACTATTCCTCCCACATGGTTAAAGGAGATCCTACAATTAATTCAGCTTGTTTAGTAGGACAGTGCCTAGGGCCCCTCAAGGTGGGGCCTTATTATGTTAGGCACGTAAAAACAGAACAAGTCTCTGCCCCCAAAAGGCAGAGACTCTCTGTACAAGGTTGGATAGAAGAGGATGAAATGGAAACCAATCGAATTAGCTGTGGAAGTGAAGTTATTACTCTGTAAAACACATTGGGAATTATTCTAAAAGGAGGGTGTCTACTTAGGCAGTTTGAAATGCCAAACTTTCTGCACTGCCTCATAACCACCGTCCAGAGATCTGCTACAGAAATAGAGGTAATCGTCACATCCCCCAGGAACATCATCAGTCCATAGTAAACTCCTAGGACCTACCTGATCCCTGCAGCTGATTTTCCATGGAATAACTTGCAGGAAGATAATGGTAACCCTGCTGCTCCAATGGTCCTGGTACCGAATCTCCAAATTGGCATGCAGTTTAATATCAGATTTTTGGACATATGCTATTATACCTGTTGTCTGCTGAGATACTATTTGTAACACATGGGTTGCAATTAACTCATTCATTTGTATTTGCAGCTTCCTGGGGTCTTCTTCTTTTCCTTTTTTTTTTTTTTTTTTTTTTTTTTTTTCCTAAAGACATCCTAAGTTGCACAGCCAACTAGTGCTTTACTTACATACTTCTGAATCTACTGTGGATGTGTGACACTACTCCTCACTGGCATGGGCAAGTTCTTTATACTGAGCAGTGCTAGTAATAGTAACGCTTGTTATTTTTCTGTTCTTTTGTATCATCAAAGCACTGAACAAAATAACCACTTAAGGTACCTGGAAAGTTTTTCTAGCAGCATTTCACATTTAATAAAACTACCCGTTTGCTCGGTGCCCAGTCTCTCAAGATACTGCAGTGGAAGTGCAATGGTAGACTATAGCAGAGAAATGTCAAGTCTGACAAAATCGCCACTTCAACACGTGTATGTGTACAAAAGCCTGTAAGTTAGGTGCATGAGATAATGGTCACTATAAATATGGCTGCTCTTTTTTTTTTCCCACACATGATGTGATTTCAATGAGAATAACCCTTAGTATGGATTAAGGGACCAGAAGGAAACAACCCAAGCAAAACACTAGTGAGGGGATAACGCAGACAGTTTTGTCTGTTTAGCCTGTTCTGAGCTGGAGACAAAATGGCTGGCAGGCTTTCTTGCCAACTTAGACATGAACAGGAGGCAGTGAAGCCAAAGGATTGCGTGCCGGCCTTGAACTCAGAAAACCTGTGCTCCCCAAGCTCTGGCTGTGTGACATAAGGCATACTTGCCTGCGCCTCTCTTTCCTTTCCCACCCATTGTTTCTTTTGTAGATTGTGAACTCATCTGGATTGAAGCTGGCTTTTAATTCTGTCTGTGCACAGCAGAGCCCTGATCTCAGTTGGGCCTCTAGGCACCAGGTTAATATGTATAATAACAGCATGGTACAAGAAAACAAAGGCATAACAGTTTCATGACAGAACGCATCACAGATGAGTTAATGTGTGCAAAGCACTTTGAAGTCGAAATGTACTGCAGCATGTGGAAGCTGAGCAGTACTTTCCTATGGATTTGTTGATCCTGAGGACATGAGAAGCCACTCAAAATATGCCTCTCCTTAGCAAGGCACAGAATGCGAATCCCCGCGACACGCACCAATCTGCACATTGAGTAGTATGTCCAAGAAATTCTTACTCGAGGATGTCATTAATAAAGCCCATGTCACTATAAGCAAATATCGTTGCTTTTCACACCTCTCTATATTAAAAATGAGCATCCCTGGGGAAAAAATACAAGTAGGCTTTTCACAATCCTGCTGATTTTGGCTTTATCTCTCCTCCATTGCTTTTAGTCACTCTTGGTTTCTGGCTCACCTGTGTAATTTGCCGTGGGAAATACAAAAATTCAAAGAAAAAAAGTTACAGCCTGCCAACAGGTTGACATGAATCTTATCCATTCTGGATCCTTCAGTTAAAGTGACTTACCAAGACTCACTGAAGACAAAGAAATCCCCAGCCAGGAATAAAGAGCATTTTGTGACTACATCCAGGCTTCTTGGCTGGGTCCTCTCACAGGCCTGAGCTGAAACCCAGCCCAAGAACCCCCCAGACTGATTTCAGACCCAAATTGCTGCTTATGGTCATGTTTGCTTTAGTTCACCACTTCTTGTTACCATTTACTTTGTTTCAGGAGCACCAAGCAGGGTATCTCAGGTTTGAGGACCTGCCTCATGAAGGACACCCAACAGTGGTCCAGGACTGAGACAAGATGCAGCACCTTAGTAAAACATCCCCTGAAAAAAAAAAAAAAAAAAAAAAAAAAAAAAAAGCATAATGGTCATAATGGTTATAGGAGAACAAGAGGGAACAAGAGGGCTGCGTAGAGTAGCCTTGTCCCCAATTTTTGCCTTTCTGCATTCTTTCAATGCTTCTGCGCCATCTTGCATAATTCATAGCGATCCACACCAATATGCCCACTTACTCATGCATCCACCCAAAAGTAGAAAACTATAATCAAATAAGCCTGACAGACACCCACAGACCCCACTGGCCACCAGCCACGGCCACAGGCGAGTCTCCAAAGGCGGTGCCACTAGGTGGCATCACAGTTACTCGCCGGCCATGTGCACAGCTGCCGCATCAGCTGCATTGCCTAAACCACGGGTTTCAACACGTTTCTTGCTTACCGGGCACTACTGATGTTCCCCCGGCCAGTTGATACAAGGACAAGCTGTGGCAAATTGTCATTAAGAGATTGCAAAACCCTGCTCCTCAACCACGCTGATTCACCCTTAGTGGATGATGTCAGTCTGGGTAGATTTGGCAGCCAGAAATGAGTTTGGGAAATGAAAGGAGGGGCTTCTGCATGTCATGCTGGTTTTAGGGTGGAAGAACCTCCTCTCTAATAGCTGCTTTTGCTTATCTAGGCAACAGAGAACCTGGCAGTTCTTGGCCCTCGAGTGAAATCCTTCTGGCTCATCAATGGACTCCTGAAAGCTGGCAGAGAGGTAAGGAGTTTCTCTCTACCCAGTGACTGCCCCTCCAGCCTTTGTGGCTGCCCAGAGAGAACAGTCCTGGCTTCCAGATGGTCCAGTGACAGCAAACTGGGTACAAAACTGCCTGTCCTCCTTGGTGAAGGGTACAGCAGTGGAGAGAAGTACAGGAAAATGGAGAAGAATACCGGAAGTAAAATAAAAACCCAACCCCATTGGCAGGGTAATTACCAAAATGCAGGTACCTGTGGTAGCAAAATGGCTGTTACAGTACCCCTGCGTGGGTGGTGACAAGAGGCTGAAAACCAGAGGTGTGGAAAAGAACAGCCCTGGGACTCCTCACCTGCAAGAGGTGACAGTGCCAGGTCTCGTTCACACAGATCTCTTGCAGTGATTTTTCTCCTTCTCTTTGGAGCCAGCAGAGCTAATGTACCCAGCTGCCCACAAGAGAAGGAATTATCCCACCGTAAAGGTGGTTAAAGCCATCCAGTCTATTTTGTAAACTCCTTTACCTACAACCATGTCCATATCTAAACAAATATGGTGGGGGGAAATCTGTTTATAACTTCTTAAAGCCACTATAAGCAGAGGAGACAAAGAAATGTGGAAATGAGAGGGGGAAAGATAAAAAAGGCATTAGCAAATCAATTAATTGCAACCATCTAGAAAATCATTGGGATGCAGATGATTGTCAGGCTAAATTTGAATGACATCTATCAGTAAATATTATGGACTGTGGTGAGCAAGGAGAAGAACGTAAATACAGCCACAGCTCATAACTTTTAGTATTATTTAGGTTATTTGTTAAAAGGGAATAGGGATTTGCTAAATCTGCCCTACGGTGAGCACTGTACACACAGATCAAATATAAACTTCAGAGAAATAATGTGAAAACAGAATCAAATCTTAGACTTTGCAATGCACTTACACAAATTACATGTTCATGTGGAAAAAAAAATCAAATATTTAGCAAATCATAGATGAATCTGAAAATACTCTTTTTCTGTCAAAGTCTAAAAGTTTTATCCAAAAAAAAAGTCGGGTTTTGTATTTACCTTGTCAAGTGGATATATCTACAAAGATACCATCTGTCATCTCTCGCTTTCTTTATTCCACATTCTCATATTGTGGCAAACTCCGTTTTCCATTATAAAATGAATGTTTTCTGCATCCCAGCACTTCAAGGGCAAATGCCTTCAGGCAAGACACCATTAACAGATGTTAACGGTATGTTGTGCAAAGCGGGTGGTACAATCACAGGTTTATACCTTACACATAAACTGTCAGAGGACCACTTTCTGTCAAGCCAAAAATTCTCAGATGCTGTACAGCCAAGGCAAGTCAAAGCCTGCAAGAAAGGGCGTGGTAGGCTCACAAAAGTGTGTCCATGGTCAAGGTGTGTCCCCAGTGAGTCATTGTTGTCACACCGCTTAGCTGCCTGGGATGGACGACATTTGGTAGTCACTTTGCTAAGCAGAAGTATTGGTGAGCCTTGACACCTGCGGGCACTGGGGTGTGCGGTGACCACCCTGGGCCTTGCACGCAGTGTTAAAGGAGTACAGGTGGGCTTGTTTACAGGGCTGGAGCTGTAGCGTCATCACCCAAGAAGAGCTGTGCCCACCTCCATAACCAACCGTTTTGAGGAGATATTGGTCAGTTGCAAGAGTCTGTCCACTGTAATGAACAGAAATAACTTGTTAAAATGTAACTTGTTAATTAACTTCAGAATGCAAATCATTACTTACCATAATTTAAATTCGATGTTGAGAAGCTGGGGAAAAAAAAAAAAAACCTTTTTCTTCTACATTCCTGAGCTTTAGGCAAACTCAGACAACACCCTTAGCCCAGGGTAGCTCAGCCTCTGGCTCCACCTGTGCTGCCCAACCAAGGCAGGCTGAAGCCCTTTGATGGCACTGTAGTGTTAAAACCCTCGGGGTCATCCTCGAAGCACTCCAAGACCCAGACCTGCCCTGCACCGCTGCCCGTGCCACCGGCAGCGCTGCAGGCCTGCAGGGACCTGTCTGCCTCCCACTGCACTCACACACCGGCCTCTTGACACCGCTCGTTGCCATTTCAGCATTAAACACGGTGGTGCCGTATTTCTCCCTTCCTCTTTGCCTCATCACTAGCAGGACTGGCTCCTGCACTTACAAAGCAGCCTTGTGTCCTCCCAGGACATCAGAGAGGCTGCTTTGAAGTCTGGCCTCTATCATTCATTGTTTACAACAAATGCTTCAGCTCTGAGCTGAGATCAATGCCGTTGCTCGAAGTGTTGGAGAATGTGCTCAGTTATCACCAACCTTCCTCTCATTTGTTTGTGTTCCCCTCGCATGTGCTCCGGCTCAGGCCACAGGATCCAGCAAAGCCTCCAGAGCCGGGCAGCAAAGGCAGACATAAAAGGCACAACCACACACCCAGTAAAGCCAAGCTGCTAAAATTAAAGCCAGCTGGAGGAGTGCAAAACACCCTGGGGCAGCAGGAGGAAGGCACTCTCCTGGGACCCTTTGCAGGGCAGCAGTGAAAGCCTGCTGCCTCTTGCTGCCCTGCTGTCATGGGCAAAAGCCAGATTTGCTTTGCTAAAATGAAGCCGGTGGATCTCAATGGTGATGTGCCCAAGGGGTGGGAATTCTCCCAGCTGGCCTTGTCCAGGGACACCAAATCAAGATGAGAGGCACAACACGCTGCTGCCAGCGGTCACGTGCCCTGCCCCAAACCATTCCCACCGGCCAGGGCAGCTAACAGTGAGCTGCAGGTACACTTGTGGCTGAGGGGAATAAGATCAGCTTAGACAGCGTGTTCTGGGAACAGTTCAGTCGTTCACCGTCACTCACAAAAGAAACCAAACAAACCCTTGCGTAAACAGAGCCGGTTCTCTTGGAGGTCCTCGAGGCAGCTACCAGTGTCCCCAGCCCAGTGTCACTCCTGGGCCCACACAGGGACCCTCCAGACCCCTGGGAGTGGCAGAGAGGGCTCAGTGCCCACCGCAGAGCACATGCCATGATGCCGGCACCCCCCAGTACACCCATTGCACCTGCCCTGCTAAAAAGTGGTCGGTGGGGCACTGCCCACAGAGCTGTGAGACATCTAGGGTGGGATCACAAATTAAAGCCACCCATTTATGTAAACTGCCTCCAAGTACCAAATGCAAAAGCAGATGCTTAGAAGCAGAAATGCAGTACCAGTTTCAGCCAGGACCCACTGGCGTGCAAGACGAATTATATACATGCCAAATTTCAAAGAGGATTAATTAGGACAGGCTGAGTTCTGCTCACATCTTAATGACCTGAATAGATTATCCTCTCCCTCCTCACTGCCTTGAGCTATCTGACTGGGGGTGGTAACTGCAGAGGTCTTCGCTTCATTTCTCACCATAAAACACAGCATCAGCCCTGTGCATGGGGCTGGTGATGAGCTGCTGCATCCAAGGAGCTCTGGGGGTGGCTCGTTTGCAGAGACAAACCAGAGAACAACAAGGGGGAACAGGCTGCCCAAAATAAGTGTTCTACAGTATTTCCCAACCATCCTTACAGGAAAAAAAGAAAAATACAATACAATAAAAGAAGGAAAAATACAATGAACTCTAAGTGGATGGAGGGTTTCAACAAAAACTGCGCTGCCTGCCCTGCGTGGATTGGCTTCACCGGGCAGTCTCTGCCCTTACCAGCCACGGGTAAATAATCCCACACCTGCACACCTTGGGGCAAGTGCATTTTTCATGGGTGAATACAGATTTTCCAAGTGAGCAAGATAGGCTAACTGAGAGTAGGAGCCTTGATTATACAACAGAGCTGATGAATTTCCACGGAGGCCCAGGAATGCTGTGTCACAAGTATGCACTGCTGTCACTTGTGCTATTTTCCACAACCAATTTCCAGAGGTAATTTTTCGGTTTACAGTAAACAGCCTTGGAGAAGATCTGGAGACATGCTGAGCCAGAAAAAAAAAAAAAAAAAAAAAAAAAAAAAAAAAGGAAACCCATCTGCTTGGGAAGAAACTGTGCCTGTTTGGTGAACATAAAAAGGTAGAGCCAAATGTAGTTTATATCTACTTATTTTCTGTAGATCACATCCATATCACATCCATTGACTGTTTCCTTATCAGAGCAGCTGGTGTCCTTATTAGCCCAAGCCCACACGATCACCGCTTCAGGCCCAGAGTGGTGCAGGGAAGGTGACCTGGCACAATCCATGTCCCACTGCTCTCTCTACTAGGCAAAAGGTGCTGCTGTACAGGTTCCCATGTCGTTTTATTTGACACCCTTTTATCTTAAAACTCTTCCTCAGTTCTTTAATATAATAAACAAATCACAGGTCTTGCTTTACATATCGCCTCCCGTGAAATCTCTTTCCGGCACTTTGTCTAGAAAGTGCCTATGAGACCGCTGCATTAAACTAAAATGAAGTCGAGCTTAGAGCTCCTCTGCTCAGAGCCCTGGGGTTTTACAGAGCCTTCTTTGTGCAGTTTCTATTTCTGTCTGATTAAGCTATCTAATTCTCAAAGATTAAGCTATCTAAACTGACTGAGCACTGGAGCATTTACAATGTAAATGCACTGAGCTTTAATCACAGCCTGCAGACTAACCCCCCCTCTCCTCCTGTATATATGTGGGGGCTATTTCCTCACAATTGCTGGGCATTGCACCTGCATCTCGTGGCACCTGTACACCCCACAGTTAGCCAGAGCGTTGCTGCTGTGCAAACCACCAGCAAAGTGCCTTGGGGATCACCAGGCTGGCAAAAGACAGGCTGAAGTGGAGGCAGAGGCACTGGGGTCCCTGCTCCAGCTCCTTGCGGGGTGCATGGCGATGATGTGGACCTGGGGATTTCTTTTTACATTTGGGAAAATTTCCCGCACAGAAAGCCCTCGGAGGAGAAGACATGCTGCAGCCATGCTGCAGCTCCGGCTGTGGGGGCAGAGTGGCTTCCTGTGCCACAGGCAGCATCTGCAGCATCAGCTGTACCTGGCCTCTGTGGGTTGCTGTCCCATTAATTTGCCTAATTGCCTTTGAACCAATGTATGGTTTCGGCACCTGAAGCATCCCGTGGCAACGAGTTCCGCCAATTAATTATGGCCGCGTGAGAAAGACTTCCTCCTTGATGCCTTAAAAAATATCTGTGCAGTGATTTCATTTAACATCCCTGAAGTCTCATGAGCAATGTCTCCCATTCCTCCTGTTATTTATCATGTTGCAGGCTCCTGCCGTAACCCCAAGCACTTTTTTCCAGGCTGAAATTGACGGATGGGTTCTCCTCTCACAGAGGCAGCATCACACTCCTGTGATGCTTCCTGCCCTACGCATCTCTGCCTCTCCCCCTGCTAGCACATCTGATTGCCAGGAGTGCAACACACCCGCCATCCCACGGCTGCTCAGTGGCAGATTGTCAGGCAACCTGTAAAAATTGTTTAAAAATTTGGTCGAGCACAAAAGCTGGCCGTTGCCACCCCAGCAGGCATGCTGGAGATGCTGCAACTTCTTCCCCCGCGGGCAGCCCCGTGCTGGCTCTGGCCAGGATCACCTCCTGGTGACACCCACGTTGAGCTGTTGTTTACCAGCACCTCCGTCTCTAAGTCAGCAACTGATAGGTGCCTGCCCCAGCATTTGTGGCTGGGATGACAGGGACAATGGAGGCAATATGTTCGTTGGGCAATTAGAGGTATTACATCAATTAAATGCCTGCGGGCATTCGCAATAGAAACATTGCAGATAGGAGAAGAAATGACCTCAGACAGGATCAAATACACAAAACTAACTGCGGCCGGGGACTTCTCCCACAAGGCAAACAAGCGGCTCAGCCCAGCGGGCTGTCCCTGTGCCCGGTTTTACCACGAGCTGTGTCCAGGGGATGACCACAGCAAACCCAGCGGGATTTGCAGCCACAGCCTTTGGGTGAGCCTTGCTGCCTCTGGCCTTTTACTAGCTCAGCGTGCAATCCGCCCTTCGTTCTGCGTTGTTGTTTTCCCTTAAGCAGCACAGCCGTTCCCTGCACGACGCGGCTCCGTTTGTGGAAAACAAGTGGGGGTAAGCACAGGGCTGGCACCGCACCACGCCAACGCGCCTGTGCTGGGTGGCTCCTGACAGCGCCGAGCTGCCGGTGACAGCTCCTTTCTCCAGCAGGTGAACCTGACAAACGCCAGCAAGGACGTGCCCATGGTAAACCCCGGCTTATCTGCTGGGGCAGGGACTTTTCCTGTGGTTGCCAGCACAAACTGCAGCCCAAGCCTCCCATTTCATCAGCAGAAAGCAATTGCAAGTCTCTGCTGCTCCTTCTCTCGTGTTGTTCTGCAAAGGCTGTGTAAAACAGTGAACTTGTTGGCTTTGCAGGAGTTAGGTAGCTCTTCTGTTGTGCAGAGGAATTTGATCGTGCTCTGTTATTTCATCTCTTTAGAATATTCACCAGACAAAGCAATTTTCCTGTCTCTGAGCAGCACTAAGCTGTCAGGCTCGTTCTCTCTGAGCAAAAGGTAGTGCAGCATCTTCCCCCTACACAATGCTTTTTTAGGGAAGAGAAAAATGAAAAGGAAAAAGAAGAAAAAAGGAAACCCAACCCAACATCTCCCTCCCCACGCTGGTCATTTAGTGGCATACAGTTTTCCAGAGGGAGCAAGAAGAAGAAAATCATGGCTGCTCGTTTAAAACCTTAGAAGCTAGGAACTGCTTGTAGCACCCAGCAGTCAGCCCACCTGGTAATGTGATAACAGAAGGCTCATTTAGCTGCTGGAAAAAAAAAAAAAAAATCCTACCCTGCAAAAATCCCCCTCATTTGGAAGGAAGTAGCAGTGGGGCTGAAACTGGGCCTCAAAAAGGATGGTGGGGGATGAAAGATGGGGGCAGAGCAAGAAGGGATTACCCAAAGCCCTCCCTCGCAGGCAGCGCAGACACTGCCCGTGTTGTTTCTTTAATTGCGGAAACAATGTGCTCTTTCACGGGCTGCAGGTGGCTTGGGGCATGGCAGAAAAGGGACATTATGGCTTTCCACCATAGCCTGCTTGAAAGGTTTGGAGCTTGATGCACAAAAAAAGGCTTTGCTGAGGGTATGGCTGCTGCATCAAGTATCAATGAAAGCTGTATAGCTGCTGCTATGAATCTGATTGCCACAGAAGATGAATGGAAAGCATTAAGAGCAGCAAATAGCATTGTGAACCACCATGAACAGCATCCAATTCATCAGCGAACAGCAGCATGGGTCAGCAAAATAACAGCTCTGCTTGAAAGAAGTATGGAAGAGCCTTGAGCAGTGCACAAGAGCAGATGGGCAAAAGAAGGAGCCAGAGATGCGAGCACTCCTGGATCCTAGCGAAGGCCCAGCCATGAGTGAGGTGCCCAGGCACAAGGACACAGGGGCTGCAGATCCCCATTAGGACAGATTGTGGAGGCCTTCCACAGCCCTCCCTGCTCATTGCTGTAAGGGGTCCTCCAGCAAAGCTCTCCCTCCCTCCAGCACTTGGGTGCTGGGTGAAGGGATCCCAGAGACGGGTCTGTCCCCATCTCTGTGCTGCAGGTCAGGTTCCTGGCTGCAGGAGGTGAGGAACAGCAAGATAAGATTTGATGGCTCTGTCCCGAGGGCAAATCCTCTTGGCTATTGCCCTGTGAGACTCAGAGGCTGGGATCCCAGAGGAAGCATGGATGCACGAGATCAAAGCCTACTCCCCGGCTGCAACCGCAGAGGCACCACCTCCAGCCATAACAGGAGGTTATCACAACAAGGCCTCTCCCTGACACATCCCAGGCCACAAGAGGCTCCCAGGACGGGAAGGCAAGCGGGACATGGCTGCCAGCATGCTGGAGCCTCTGGCTTGGCACGCAGGCTCCCAGACACACTGCTGGACCACACGGACAGTCAGGGACATGTCCCAGCTGCAAGGTGGCCGGGCAGCCTGAATGGCTCAGCTCTGTGTGCCTCTGGCATATAACCTTCACCGGCCTGGAACAGCTCTGGGGATGCACCCGTTTGGTCCCGCTGCTGCCGTCCCACAGACTTACATCCAGAGCATCTTGAGGCTCAGTGCAAGCTTCTCAGGGCAGAAAATGCCCAAGAGTTGAGCTGCATCAGTTTTTGTCGCTTCGATAATTTGTATCCTGTTTTATAGCTGTTGGTGTTACAACTCTTTTGACATGAAAGATGGCAAGGCCCCTGCCTTGTGGAGCTTGCAGCCTAGTACAGACAGGTAAACATAACAAGTAGAAACATTAAACCCTAGCTAGGGAGTGGGGACAGGTTGAGGGAGTATGTACAGAAATTATCTTTGGCACATCAAAGAGCTGGAAAAAGTCCATCAGAGGAACCTTTAGGCTATTTATGTATTTCAGGTAGCAAGATAAAATCATGAATAATGAGTTCCTGCAACCTCTTTGCAGAACCAGTGCTGAAGAAATGCTTACAGAGGCACTTCTCTACTCACCTATGTCCTTCAGATGGGGAACAAGGAACCCTTCCTGCTTTTACATCTCTGACTTTGAACCAGTAAAGAGCAGAACAAGAACACCCAGCGTTGTTCGCCATCGGGGTTTGGTCCTCGTCTGTAACAACCAGATCACAATGTTCATCTGCCCAGAACCATCAGCATCCCTCTTCTCTTCTTGCTTTTCACCATTTGTCTGTTTTCTTAGACAGCTTATTCTGAACTTCAGCCAAAGTTCCTAACCCCTGACCCTGCTGCCCAGTCACCATACCTAATCCATGCCATCTCCAGCAAAACATTTCAGAGACAGGCAAGCTCTGAGCCTAGGAAAGGAACAACCAGACCCTGCTTCAGTGGAGCTCCAGCAGTCAGAGAGCCAGTGTGTGCACAGACCATTCCCACCACCACATCCCTGTACTGCTTCTCTGCCCCCAGAGAACAAAGGCCTGGGACCCATCCCTGGCAGGCTTTGGAAACCCTTTGTTGCAAAACCCAGGACTGCAGTAGGGAAAAAGCAACTTGGATAACTTGCTTGTGCTACACCACTGGGCTGCACGAGGCTCAGGCTCATGGGGCCCTGAGATAGCTCTGGTGCAGACCCAGGGATGTTTCTAAGTTTATTTTTCTCATCTGTGAGGGCTTCCTGCTAAACAAGAGTTGAGTAGACTCACACAGAACATGAACTGTTTCCAACACAACATAAAAATATATCACCTAAGAAAGACAAACGTAGGTGGCACCACTGTTTGCTGTCTCACTGCCAAACAGACCAAGGCAAAAATACAAGCTGATCAAATCACAAAGGTTTCTTGTGTTTACAGGGGCTGGTCAAGCTTTCTACCAGGCTGCTGTGGCTGCTGCAATTGTGAGACCCAGATGTGGGCTGTGCTATACTGAAGGCTGCTCAAGTTCCATCTCTGAAAAGCCTGGGGATCCTGCTCCATGCCCACCACCCTCTGGCACAGAACCTTTTCCTAACCCCAGCCTGACCCTACCCTTACACAGCTCCATGCCATTCCCTGGGGTCCTGTCGCTGTCCC
>VXAV01006531.1:27921-39580 GCA_013399715.1 Alectura lathami
GAGTGTCATGGGACAAAACTCTGGAGGGAAGAGGGGCCCAAGAGAGCTGGTGGACCAGTGCACCCCAAGAAAGAGGAAGGCAGGCAGAAATGCCAGGAGGCCTCCGTGGATGAACAAAGAGCTCCTGGACTTACTTGGCCATGAAAATAAAGTCTATAGGGAGAGAAAACAAGAACAGGCTAGCTGTGAGGAATACAGAGAAGTTGTCTGGGCAGCCAAGGATCAAGTTAGGAAAGCCAAATCCCAGACAGAATTAAGTCTAGCCAGGGGCATAGAGGGGAATAAGAATTTCTACAGGTATATCAACGATAAGAGGAAGGCCAGGGAAGATGTGGGTCCTCTATGGAAGGAGGCTGGAGACCTGGCCACGAGCGATATGGAGAATACTGAGGTGCTGAATGACTTCTTTGCCTCAGTCTCCACAGGCAAGAGCTCTAACCACACCTCTGAAGTTGCAGAAAGCAAAGGCAAGAGCTGGGAGAAGGAAGATCCGCCCACTGAAAGCGAAGATCAGGTTCAAGATCATCTAAAGAACCTGAAGGTGCACAAGTCTATGGGACCCAACTAGATTCATCCACGGGTCCTGAGGGAACTGGTGGATGAAGTTGCCAAGTGAATGTCCATCACATTTGAAAGGTCAAGGCATTCTGGTGATGTTCCTGCTGACTAGTAAAGGGGAAACATCACCCCCATTTTCAAAAAGGAAAACAGGAAGATCTGGCAAACTACAGGCCAGTCAGTCTCACCTCTGTGCCTGGAAAGATCATGGAGCAGATCCAAGGCACATGGAAAATTAAGATGACATAATTGGTGGTAACCAGCATGGCTTCACCAAGGGCAAATCATGCCTGACAAACTTAGTGGCCTTTTTTGATGGAGAGGCAGCATCAGTGGATAAGGGAAGAGCAACTGACATCATCTGCCTGGCCTTATGCAAAGCGTTTGACACTCTCCCGCGTGACATTGTGTTTGCTAAATTGGCAAAACATGGATTTGACGGACATACCACTCACCGGATAAGAAAATGGCTGGATAGTCACACTCAGAGGGCTGCGGTCAAGAGTTCAATATTGAAATGGAGACCGGTGACAAATGGTATCCCTCAGAGATCAGTACTGGGACCAGTGCTGTTTAACATCTTTGTTGGCAACATGGACAGTGGAATCAAGTGCACCCTCAGCAAGTTTGTGGATGACACCAAGCTGTGTGGTGCCGTTGACATGCTAGAGGGAAGGGATGCCATCCAGAGGGACCTGGACAGGCTGGAGAGGTGGGCCCATGAGAACCTGATGAGGTTCAACAAGGCCAAGTGTAAGGTCCTGCACCTGGGTTGGGGCAATCCCAAGCACAAATACAGGTTGGGTGGTGAATGGCTGGAGAGCAGCTCTGAGGAGAAGGATTTGGGGGTGTCAGCTGATGAAAAACTCAACATGAGCTGACAATGTGTCCTTACAGCCCAGAATGCCAACCACATCCTGGGCTGCATCAAGAGAAGCGTGACCAGCAGGGCGAGGGAGGTGATCCTCCCCCTCTACTCTGCTCTCGTGAGAGCCTGCCTGGAGTACTGCGTCCAGTTCTGGGGCCCCCAACACAAGAAGGATATCGAGCTGTTGGAAGGGGTCTAGAGCTGATCCACAATGATGATCAGAGGGCTGGAGCACCTCTCCTATCAAGGAAGGCTGAGAGAGTTGGGGTTGTTCAGCCTGGAGAAGAGAAGGTTCCAGTGAACAAATACTAAGAACAAATACTGGCTAGGTGGAGAATGGATTGAAAGCAGCCCTGTGGAGATGGAACTGGGGATGCTGTTTGATGAGAAACTGAGTATAAGCCAGGAATGTGCTCATGCAGCCCAAAAAGCCAAGCACACATCCTGGGGTGCATCAAAAGAGGTGTGACCAGCAGGCTGGAGTAGGTGATTCTGCTCCTTTACTCCACTCTTGTGAGAACCCACCTGGAGTACTGTGTTCTGCTATGGGGCCCGCAGCATGAAAAGGACATGGAGCTGTTGCAGCGGGTCCAAAGGAGGGCCATGAGATTTGAACAGAAGTTTGGAGCACCTCTCCTATGAAGAGAAGCTGAAAGAGTTGTTGTTGTTCAGCCTGGAAAAGAGAAGGCTCCAGAAAGACCTGATAGTGGCATTCCAGTACCTAAAGAGTGCCTACAAGAAAGATGGAGAAGGACTTTTTACAAGGGCATGTTGTGACAGGACAAGGGGTAATGGCTTTAAAATGAAAGAGGTTAAATTTAGATTAAATATTAGGAAGAAATTATTCATTATGAGGTGCTGAGGCACTGGAACAGGTTGTCTAGAGAAGCTGTGGCTGCTCCATCCCCTGAAGTGTTCAGGTTGGATGCTGTTTTGAGCAACCTGGTCTAGGTCCCTTCCAACCCAAACCATTCTGTGATCCTAAGATTCTCCCATTAACTAGAGGAAGTCTGTGAAAATATAATTTATTGAACACAACATAGTAGATAATAGAATTATTATTGTCCTCTAATCATTATTAGCATTATTAACAAAGATGTATTGCAGTTTCATCTAATATGAAGCCTCATTATACATTACGTAGATACGTAATAAAAGACTTTATTATCTAACCAAAAATACACCTATTAGGCACTGTGTCTGTATTATTCACCAGAAACAGTAAAAATTTCACAGGTTATCGTACATATTTTTCTCAATTTTCTTTATGAGAATAATTTCAAATAATAGATCAGGACACTAGAAAGCCACCTTAGAGAGCCATGAAGCGACACAAGTAAATCTTTCACATATCCTGTAGCATCTCTAAACAAATATTCAGGAAGGAAACACTCCATTTTCTAATTTTACGTTAAACAACACACCATCAAAACACTTTGATGAATATTGTAGGCAATTTTTCTTTTTCTTTCCCAGACTGAGCTAAAAAAAAAAACAGAATATTGGGAAACTGTTTTGAAATAGATCAAAACACAATCACTTGTGTGTAAATGTATGTAATAAATACAAGTATTAATATTTAATAGTACCAATTTTTTTATATTTGAATTGGATTGGAAGAAAATCTTCAACTTCTTTTAGCTTCATCACTGTCTATTATGTTTTTGCACTGTTTTTTATTTGTGTTTTTATTCATAAATATTGCAGGATGCATACAATGAAACATAAAACTCCAAATAATTTTGAATTCTACACCATAAATACACTGAACATCTGTGAATCTTTTGATTTTTTGAATTTATATTTCTGACAGACCACTGTTCCATCATAAAACATTTTCTCTGTTCTAGTGACAGTGATCATTATTGTGACAGTATGTCATCAGGAAGACTTTCCTTACAACATACCAGCTCTCAGTGAGAGCACTGCAGATCTTCATTGAGTTTAAAGCCTGATTAAGCATAATCAGGGAGCTCAAAAAATTTTCCTGTTATTTCACCAACAGTCACTCTTTAAATGGTCATCTCAAAACTAGTATTTTTATTAAAATAGAATGATCAAAGTTAAGATGATGGCTGATTAAATAATACCATCAGACACTCATGAGCATGGACAAAAGTAACATTTCATAAGGAGCTGACTTTCTTCAAAGAGAGTTCTGCTGATACCTAAAACAAAAGGCATAGAATACAGTGCATCTGTACTGATGTACATGCATACATTCACATATGCATATGTACATACAGGGGAGTATTGGCCAAATTTACATAAAAACAAACAAACAAACAAAAAAACACCAGATATTCACTGTACAAAGAATATCTGTCAATTTGTTCTCTTTCCCATTCCTGTCTACCATCCTTCCCGTGTACACATAATAAATTTGGTGGCATTTGGCAGAATTGTCTCACTTTTGAAGCTTTCTTTCATCTACTTTTTATAGGCCTTCACCTTTTGCAAGCTACTACCTTCTTTTGATGCTTATGAAATAATCTAAGTCATCTTTTTAAAGTACTTTGCATTGTATCACAATGTATTTCTAGGTATCGTTAACTAAACTGGATTTCATTTGAAAACAACTGCATTAGAAAATAATGACAATTCTGTGGGTTTTGACTTATAAAACTAACTGAGAAGTAACCACCTCCCTCAACATGGGTAATTCACTATTGTACTTCTTAGGTATCTCAAATCCAATGCTTGATTACTTTCTTTTACATCTGTAATTATGCAATATTTTGATCAATGGCATATGAGTTAATTATTGCATGCCCTTTCTTACCTTATTAAATGAAGTCTTAATAAGTCAGGACTTTCCAACACAGGTAGCTAAAGCATACAACTGTGAATCAATAGTTAATATTTTCCACATTTTGCTTTATCTCTCTTGAAAACAAATTCAAAATTTTACACTAAATCCTTTCTACTAAGCAATTTGAAACTGCACAGGGGTTCATTATTTTTCTTATTAGCTCAATTTCACTACCAGCATCATGCTGATAAATATCATCAATGATGCTATAAATTTCACTTAAATTATTACAAGCAACAATGGTTTATTAATATGTACAATGGAGTACATCTTAAATAATCATTAGATTTACAAAACTCTACACTCTCATCTGTTCTGATTTACTACATATATTTCCAGAAATTTGCAAAGTATACTTCCAGAAATGCATCACAGTGAAAGCCTCCTCTGCTCTTTTTTCTGCCCATCTATGGTTTAGAAAGCACACAGACACGTCAGCACTTAGAAAAGAGTCAGAGATTTGATTCTAGACTGCATAGGGAACAAGGCAGTGAGAAAACCATCTGCAAATGAAATCTCAGATTAGCTAAGGGAAAGACAGGGAATAAGCATTATTTTTTTCAGAAAGAAATGAAATACTCAAGAAAAAGAATGTTTCTAACATTCAGAAGAAAGAGGTAAACAGACTGCCTAGTGGGCTTTAGGACAGAAGTGAGAAAATCTTATGCATTCACATTCTTTGATGCTCTGATTAGACCCTGGAAATGCACAGAACTGATGGTAAACTCCTGCCCCACCTCTCTCTGGTGATACTGACAGATTGCCAAGAGCTCAGATTCCTAATTATGTGTTCAAGGGTCTCCTCATGTTTGTTTATTTGTTTGTTTCCTTATTTATTCCCCAGAGATGGAAAAAGCATTTATTGTTTTAAGATGCAAACTAAGAATAGCAAAGTAAGACTGCAAATGGATCAAGAGGGAACAGCCAGCCACTGAGATCAACTAAGTTACGCTGATCAAGAAGTGCTGTCAAGAAGTACCTGAACGTTGCTTTGAACCACTTCAATGAGCTGGAAAAGAAGAAAAAAAAATCCTATAAATTCTGCCATGAAGGAAACGTTTGTGAACTGCACATGGTCTGAGATACCAGATAAAGGATGTAAATAGGTCTTTTACTGTCTATACGCCCTAATTCATGGAAACAGGAGAGTACTTAAACACATGCTTACTTACAGGCATCTGCTTTAGGTTTATTATCTTCAAATGAGAAAGCCGGTAGTTAAGTATATACATGGTCCTGAATGGAAAGAACATTATACAGTCTGTCAGTGCTGTTGTGATGCAAGTTCCCACTTTCGCAGTATAATCCAAGGGAGCTGCTTAAGTTATTGCATGTTATTTTTAGACATGATATGTGTAAACTGTCTAGATCAGCTTTCAGATGTAAAATAGAAAAGCTCAAAGCTATTGTTTGATCTAAAAGATTAGGTTTCACCCAAGTGATGGGAGTAAAATAGTGTACAATTTCTTGAGGTCACACTGGAGAAAGGGTATGTGCAAGTGAAAAAAAAAAAATCTCAACAGACATATTTGAATGTTTGGGAGTTGCATTTCCACATCTCAGTTAAAGGTAAGTGCTTCATCCATGTTTTCACTGGTATGTGACCATTATATAGTTTGGCTGTGTGACCCTCTGTGGGCTAAACAATCCTCAAATCATGGACTGCTTAAAAAATAAATAAATCCAGAACAAAACACTCCCCTGCACACAGTTCTTCTGCTGGGGAAATGATGAGAGTATAAAATATGCAACAGATGTTAGTTACGTTGCTTGATGCACTACTGGAAGGCGCACAGATACTATGGTGATGAGTGCAGTATGAGAACCTACATAGATTAGAACCATTTAGTAAGTTGTATCCTAAACAGACTAATTATGTAACTATTACTGCAAAAATTCTGCGTGGAGGTGATGCATGAATTATAGAATAACGGACTTGTAAATGTCTTTGAATGTATATGTTCTCTTTAAAAAAAAAAAAAAAGCCTTCTGTTTATTATTAAATGATAAGGAGAAAAATTGTTTTCAATTTTGTATCATTTATCTATGTTTTAATTTGCCATTCTGCTCATGAAGCATCAAAGATGCAAAAGCAAAGCCTTTAGAAAAGCTGCTTAGCAGAATAATTAGCTTTTGTATTGAACATTAAGGGCAGACATGAACCCAGAATAGAACAGTAATAGATGAACCAGAAAAACAGAATGAATCTGCCAAAAAAAGATGGGATAGGACAATTGGTTAAAATGCCAGCCACTTTCTTCTGGATGCAGGCAAGCAAGTTGGCTCCAGGTCACAGAAGATAAACTGCAAATTTTGTTATGGCTTTGGAGGAATATAAGAAATTTGTTTAAAATAATCTCTGTAATATAATCATCAGCCATTCTTAGTTGTTCTGTCAGTAAATTTCTAAGGAATTTGTCTAGGGTAGAAATTAATAGTATAAACATAATGTTCTTCTAACAGAGCTACCCCAGCAAGTGGCATGTTCCAGGACTATAAATCTACTGTCTGCAAAGCAGAGGAAAAAAGAGGTGGTTGTGAGTTTCTGTTGCTTTACGAAATTTTATAAACAATTCAGTATTTCAGTGATAACCTTCTATTACAATATTCTAACACATTTTCATATTTGAATTACAGAAAGTGGAAAATCTTTCTTATTTGCTTTTACTGTTGTTGCTTTCTCTGTGCTTGAGAAATAGAATGTGCTCATCAAACATCATGATACTGTGCCTTCTCCTTTCTCTTTGACAGTTAATCCAGTAACTCCAAAAACCATGAAATGACACTTTATTAAAAGCCAGCTATCACATAACGGCTTGCAAATGAAACAGGAGTGTGTGTATGTATGTTTGAAATAACATGCATTTAGCNAGTGTTACTACCTTTTCAGAGAAGTTTAGAGAAGTTTCTTACTGAGAAAACAACAGTGTTAAGCATGTTGCTGCAGAACATGAATAAAGCCTTTAAGAGAGCTGGAATTTGAAATCAGAAATTACTAACCCTACACCAACCCTACTGAGCCACATTGTCCCTTGCGCCTTGCCTGAAGCACATAAAGTACAGAGTGCTTAACTTACTGGATGTCAGTCGCACAGATAATGCTCCCTTTCCCAGGTGAGCTCATGCTGCTGACTGAACATTCAAGAGTAGACAGGATAGACAGAATAAGTTGTTCTTACTGCAAATCCATATCATGAATGTTGGATGTCGTGTCTCATACATAGGGATGAACCTCTCTTTCCTGAACTTCTTTCCGACTTGATCCTCACTAAGGTACTCCTTGCTGAATTCCAGTCTCAGGCTTTCTGATCATCCATGCTCCTGTGGCTCAGGCAAAATAAGAGATCTGACAGAATAAAATGACATTGCACCCTCCAAAAGGCAACCTTTGAGAAAAATGTCCAACAGTCCCCTAAGAGATAGGAGTCATTTAAAACCAACTCTATTCACTTCTACAACTAGTATGTAAGACTCAGCAAACTTTCTTTGCAACTTCAGCCACTTGGAAATCGGGTCTAGTCTAAGCTCATCACCCCAGACGCCCTGTAAAGCCAGTAGAGTTACAAGCAGCTCCAGATGATAAATTGAACAATACCAACACTTATGACTGACATGAATATTCAATGAGACAGAGCAGTAAAACTGCAGCAAACAGATTTTTGATCACATACTTCATACTAGTAGAAGCATTGCTTTCAAACGATGATCCATTATTGTGGGTTAACCTAGGCTGGCTACTAGGTGCCCATCAAACTATTCTCACTTCTCTCTTCCTCCTGAACAGGACATGAGAAGAAAATAAGATGAAAAAACTCATGGCTCAAAATAAGGACAGGGAGATCACTTCCCATTTATGCTCATAGACAAAAAAAGTCCTCCATGAGGCATAGCATGGATATCTAATCCAATGTGTTCCTCTGAGGGCTGCAGGGGGACAGACTGCTTTAGATGGTCTTCTCCATGGACTGCTGGGGAATCTCTGCTCCGGCACCTGGAACACCTCCTACCCACCTTCTTCACTGACCTTAGCATCTGGCGGGTTGTTTTTCCCTATGTGTTCTCACTCCTTTCAGACATCTGATGCCTGTTTTA
Source organism: Alectura lathami (assembly GCA_013399715.1). Classification (NCBI taxonomy): domain Eukaryota; kingdom Metazoa; phylum Chordata; class Aves; order Galliformes; family Megapodiidae; genus Alectura; species Alectura lathami. The sequence goes on from VXAV01006531.1 coordinate 36,252, forward strand.
ACATTATCACAGAGGTGTCACCAGCATTGCTGACTGGCTCAGTTGTGTCTTCAGAGGGTCTATTTTGGAGCCAACTAGAACTGGTTGTGTCTAACATGGGGGCAAACTCTGGTCTTTTCACAGAAGTTACCCATGCAGCATACAATGCACCTATCCCACCTGAGCAAAAAAATCCTTTTTAAATAAAGCTGATACAGGCATCAGCCTTCAAAAATTTGCTTTCAACTTAACTCTGAAGTTGTATGGCTCTACTTCTGACACAGATCAGCATCAAAACATCACATTCTTTAAATGGGGAATAGAATGTAATAAAAATGGACTTAGATATTTTTGTTACAAATTATTTTTTTTTAACAGATTTCAAAATGAATGTCAAAATTTATTGTTTTTTTTTTTTTTTCCTTTTAATCACAGTCAATATAGCATAACACAAGTAGAACATGTCAGATAGTTACTTTGATCTGCTGCTATTTTTCAGTCTCAGAAAAAAAAAATCATTTAAACAAGGATGCATAACCTTATATTCAGAGGGTTCTCAGGGATACGCTTGAATGGCTACAGCATCCATTGGACATACTTTCTTCAAAGAAAATTGCACTGTTCTATTGAATTTCTTCTTGTAGAAGAATGTTTTCTTCAACTGTTTTCTCAGAGTGCTCATGTTTTCATGGCATATGCATTATTCTTCTCCTTATTTTACTAATTTTATATTTCACTTTTTAATTATTCACATTTTCAGAGTTGTAAAGTTGTTCCACTTTTTTGCTAGCCTATTTCTGCCTGAGCGTTTCTTGCAATTGCTTCATGAAATCTATGTTTTCCTCTAGCAGGAAACAAGTATAACATAAATAAAAGCATACTATTAATAAAATAAATGAATGCGTAATGTCTATTCAAACATCTCCTCTGCATTTAGAGGAGGCCATTATGGAGGCCTTGCTTTGTGCATGAGAATCCATAAAGATCTTACCATTTCATTTTCAAACAAGGAATGACCATAGCAAATAGAAATGCAGAGCTGGAGCGATGCTGCTATGGTAATCAGCTGCTTATAATAACATGTATGGACAATAGCATCTAACAAACAACACTTCTACAGCAACATTTTCCTTATCAAGTACACAGCTTGGGGGCAGATACTATTTTCCAACTAGATACCATACTCTGACTAGGCATACAGAAGGTTGAGAATCAATGTTGTCTTCTACTAGACTTCACTCAAATGCTGCTATCAAAAGAGATAAAAACAACAGTGCAGAATTTCACTGTTGGTGGTGGTAAATCAAGCAGAAAGAAGGCTATGTTCTTTTTGTATCTTTTTTAATTCCCATGAAATCCAGGTGGCAGTTCCCTAATTTTGTATCATGAAAAGTATNAAAGCAGTATGTGCAGTATATTGAATGAAAAAGAAACTCACATAAGCTAAAATAGTTGACAAACAGTCTATGTATGGAGGTAATCAGAATTAGTCAGCAAATCCTTTTTATAAAGTACTCATTTAAAATATTCATAATGTTGTTATGTTGTTGATAGTGATGATATGTTTTTAGACACAGCTAGTTCCAGTTTATATTGACATACTGTCATCAATTATGCTCCACCATCTGTGGACATAATTAAGTTTACCCTTAAATTTGATTTTAGAACATATCATTCACAAGTGACACTTGTTTAGTAAACACATTTGGAATGGGTAAAAAAACTGAATAGCATGCACTCTGAATAAACTAGAAATAATTTTCCATGCAGGCTTCATAGGGCTGTAAATGTATATTTTACACATTTCTTGTGTATAACACACCTGAGCCCTTTCAGGATTCTAGAACTCACCTAGGCTTTGTATGCAATTGTCCAAATCTCATTTATACTGCTGTTATTTTCCATGTTTCTGAATTGCAAATGGCCTTAAAATAGATGTAAGAACCATCACACCTCGATAGTCAAGGTCTTGCAGTTAGGAAGATCCAGAAGCGATAAAATGATATCTCACATAATGTTTTGTCAACTTTTCAAAATCCTGTGAAATGCAGAGCTCTGTGGGAAGTAGACAACTGTATCTTTTGTCAACTACTGTAGATCTAACAGACTATTTCAGTATTTCACATCACATTTATTCTGTTCCCTTGCTAGATTAGAAAAATGTTTACAGCCAATTCTAGAGACTAGAATTTTAGACTAGACAGTCTAAAGACTGCTTCCTGTGTGAACAATTGCGAATCCATTTTCTGTATATATTCCAGAAGAGTTCCAGAAAATTAACTATTTTATTGGATATGTCCTCCTATTAACATATTTGCTAAAATACATGTGCAAAGCACACACTACAGGGATTCAAAATCAGTCAAAGTGAATTCATTTTAAAATTCAAATGAAGAGCTGTGGATATTTTGTTAGTATTCTCCAAGCTCTGATCTTGTTAACATATTAAGAAGAAAGCTAGAAACATGAAGAAGTTGTTTAGATCTGCTAAGTGGATTCCTTTCAGAGGGAATGAGAAAATGAAACAAAAATGTATTATTAATATACTATTCTGTACCTCCAAACTAGTTAGGCACTGCTGCCTCTTCTACAAGGTCAAAATAACAGAGCTGATAACAAAACTGTCAAAGACTCCATTAGCATAACATCTTAACGCATCTGAATCTTTATAGTATTTATTCCTGCAATACCTCTGAGAGATAAAAAGTATCCTCATCTCAGTTTTGCATAGGAGGAACTAACACACAGAAGCTAAAGACCACATTTCAAAATGTACTTAGAAATACAAAAATACAGGAGTCCATAGGAAAGTAAAGAATGACATACTCAGCAGACGAATGCTGAGATCCTCTATGCCTGTGCAGAGGCAAAGGAAACAGGCCAAAGAGGAATCACTGATCCCTGTCAAGCAACCTTCCCCTGTGAGCTCTGTTGAACACCAGATCTTCACAAAGCCTATTTGGGATGCTCAGCTTTGTCGTATTTATAGGCAGGACTACAATTTCATGATTTCTCAAATGCTAGACAGGATGGCCAACACTAGGCAGGATAAAGGATACGGAGTGTAAAAAGGATACTCTTCTTAGTGCATGGAGAATGGAAAGAGGGTGTGAATGGAGCAGCATGAATTTTCTGATAGATCTTGAGTTCCACAAGCCAGACAGACATAATAATACTCTAACTTGTCATGTTCTATTTTGATTTTTTTTGGTCCTTTGTTTGGTTGCTTTGTTTTGTTTGTTTTCTGGTTTTATCCTTAAATCCCTGATGTCAGTTTTATGATGAGAAGTAGGATGAGAAACATGTTGAAACCTAAGATCAGAGGTTGTAATTAACTGTGGAATTGTGTG
>VXAV01006532.1:0-12849 GCA_013399715.1 Alectura lathami
ACAATATCTTTGGGGATTTCTTTGATTTCTTTCCTACTTGCCTTGTAGGAGCTGTCTGTACGAATGCTTGTAAGGAAGGTGGCAGGAGCAAGCAGCTGAAGGTCGGTAAAGCTACACATTTTAGCAGCAGCTTCACACTTAAATCAGGCAAATTCCTGTGGAAACATGTTTCTATATACATTTAAATGTTTGGCTTCCAAACTACTCTGTTTTATTTATTATTAGAGTTTTTTGTGACTGACTTATTTTTTCCTACAGAGAGATGGGACTTGCTAGCAGCCAGTTGATGATTTGCTGGTGCTGTGTGTGTTCGGCAGGGTTCTTGAGCACAAGCTTAATTTTAGATGTATGCTAACATGGAAGTGAAGCTGCTTTTGTAACTGACACTGGAGGCATATGGCTTTATAAAGGCTTAGTGAACTTGTTGGTTTGACGTGCACTATAAAAGATGGTCCCAAATTAGCTAATGCTTATATGTAAGTATGGGATGATAGGTTTATTTTTAATAGCTCTTTTATTCTGCAGGCTATTTTCTTGTATGTAGAAAAACACACACTTTGTTCAGAATCAATTGCACATTTGTGGTGTTTTGTGTAGTTTTAAAATGGGTACGAGTACCTATTTCAACTTTTTTTTTGTCATTTATGGAACAATCAGTAATAATAAATAGTAATTTACTGATATTTTTCAATTATTTCCTTCATGTAGCATTCATGAAAGACAGAAAAAATATTAGTAAAAGCTCTTTCCACAACTTGATGGCAGCATATCATCTTTGTGCTTAAAATGCTTGTCATTTCTATCAACATAAAATCTGAGAAATTACTTCAAAGTGTTTGCCCTTGCATTGAGGAGTATTTAAACACTTCCCCTTGTCAGCCTTCCGCTATTCCTACCATGGCTTTGCAGCAGTGTATACAGAGTAATAGTTTCCATTGTTTTTTAGCTAAGGAATATTTTAACTGTTCCAATTTGACTCATGGGTTAGGTCAATTTGACTCATGGCCCGGGCTGAGCTGCAGCACAATTCCTGAAGTTAGAGAGTATTGTTAAATGTCTAATCATTTCTGTATACATCTATATGACTTAAAAGGCTTTTAGCATTTTAGCTGGGGATTTGTTATAAATGTTTTCAGATTAATTCTGGCCCAGTGGTAAGAAGAGGAATTTCCGTGACATGCTTACAGGATGTTGTTAGCTTTTTCTCCCCAGGTTTCACTGAAGATGGTTCTCATATTGTAACTTCATTTCTGCTTGATTTTGTTGCTACTTTAGAGGAAAAAAAATCATTTTTAATTGTAATTTTTAATTGTAATAAAAAATAATCAGTGTCCTTAGCCTTCAGAAACATGACCTACAAAAGGCTGAAGTCTGTCATTAAAATAGAAACCATTTGGCCATCCCACTTACTAAAGGAAAAGAAATAACCTGGAATTCAACATGGATTTAATTATTAATTACTGTGTATTTGTTTTCTGTTAGTTGAAGTTTGTTCTGTTGAAAGTTTAGAAAGTGTCTCTCATTCATAGCTGGCCATGAGACACTTGGTCTGAAGTGGAACACAACTATTACTGTCAACAAAAACTTCTTACTTTTAATCAGGCATAGCTTGGCCTTTTGTGGTTAAAATAATATAAAATGACCTATATAAAATATAAAATATGACAAATAGATTATATTTAATATAAAATATGACAAATCATTGAATATGTAGTTATTCCACCAAATCCAAGAGATGCACCATATTGATGTGTATGGAGGAATAGCTGTATTTTCAGTTCCCTCCAACAAGCAGAAGGTCAGAGTTGTGTGGAAATGCATTATCTACATGCATTGATCATGACTCAGAAGCATGATTGTCCTGAAGAGGACATCGATCTCTTCAATGTCTATTAATCAGGTTTCATTCTTGGGGAGCTGACACTGTTAAATGCAAGATCAGTTATTTGTTTGGGGTGGGGGGTTGCAATAGGAATCTGGCTGTTACTTTTAATTACGTAAGTAATTAGTTATGTACGTGGTTTACAAAGATTGGATAGATGCATCCTTTGTCCACTCTGCATCAGTATATTTTATTAAAACCTTGTTTGGTATATCCACCTTCTATTCTTAAAGCAGATCTTACAATATATTTTTGAGCCTGTTTGCACTTAGTGTCTTGAATAAGAAGACTCAATTAACAAAAGCCTTTCTGTGCTCTGTACTTCTGAGCTTTGATACCCACACTACCTAGGTCAGTTGAGATTTAGTGATATGGGATACTTTCAGATTCCTGCCCTTATTTTGGGGGTAAAAGTGTTGTGTACATTTGTCTGCCTTAGCATTTAGTTTCAGTTCCTTCACCGGTGGTATTAGTAGATTGAACGTACGTCCCTCTTCGTACTAGAACTGGTAAAGAGTTGGCAAAGCGTGTGTTTGAGTGAAAGCAGATCCTGATCAAGAAATGAACTCGAGGATGCCCTTTGCAGTACCCTTACAGAACTAAAAAGAACATTCCTCCAGTAGTATTTGTGAGAAGGAGTACATGTACATGGGTCTGTGCCAAGGGAGTGACTGAAGTTTACATGAGGTACTCAGTTACAGGTGTAAGTCAAAAGTGAACATGAACAGGGTGGGGTTTTCCACACATAGCCATGATTATTTCTGTGAGGCTCAATCCTTTCATTTGTTAGAATAAGAAATACCAGTTTAAGGCATGCTGACATGGGCTGTTGTTTTAAGAGTGCCTGTGCACTGCTTTCTGAAAGAGGCAGCCAGGAGAGGTGGAGTGCCAGAACCAGATGAGACATGGCAGACTGGCACTGTTACACACCGTGCTTCCCAGGCTAACCTCCTTGGGCTTCCTTGTCGCCAGGCTAAAATTACTCTGTCACCTAAGCTATCTTGGCCATCTTCTATACATGTCAGGCTTCAGTACAGGCATACCTTCCTCTCTGATAACCACTCTTCTCAGATGGTTGTCATTTATGTTCTTACTGACCCCTCTCCTGGAAAGGCATGACCCCAAGTGAAATGGGGGTTCCTTTGTAAAGAGCTCTTCCCTCAAGTCTGTAAATCTGTGGGTTAGCCAACTCTGCTAGGGCCTGTGGTCTTTCATGTGAAGATACTTGGCCTTTGAGTTTGAGGTGTTCCAACTTCTGCTTTTCTCTTCACATATGTGTAAAATGTCCCCCATCTGCTCTGCCACCTCCCTGAAAGGGCATCTGCATAAACATGAAAATCTGGCATTTCCTCACTTCATTTAAACAGGCAGTGGAAATACTACATTCCCCCGTGACATCTAATGCATCATCCCGAAGCTCCTCCTTGCCAGGCAGTGGTATGGCATGGTCTAGGTGAGTCACAGATCCCAGGCTGTGGAGAAGGCCATGTGAAGTCAGAGGAGCAGTGATGCTGAGCTTAGGTGTCTGAATCCCCTGCTTCATACCCCACAGAGATGAGGCATGAACAGCCACCTCTTCCGTGTGCAACTCAGGGCCAGTTACCTTCTACAGTCATTAACATTGAAACAAAAGCCCAAATAAAACTAAATAGTCCATTGCCAGAACAGTTGGATTATTTTTTCTCCACTGAGCTGTTGGTTCACTAACATTTCAGACATCTTATTCCCACAGGAAAAAACATTTATTGTCTGCTGTGGTGTTGGTTCTGTGTTTGTGCTAATTTTATGTCACTTAGGACCTTTCAGTGTTTGTGTGCTTTAATAAAATGGTATCTCTTTGCATCTCTTCAAATTATTGTATCAACTGTTACGGGTCAGTCTTCTGCAGTACTTACCCAAACCAGGCTGTTTAAGCAGCTGAAATAATCAGGAGGCTTTGGTGGGGCTGGTTTGGCTTTCACTCCTTCAACACAAACCCCTTCTGCTGTCAAAGTCTTCTGTTAACAACAGAAAGTAAGGTTGAGATTGCTTTTGGCAGAACAAAGCCTAACAAAGCAACAGGGAAAAGGCTTTCCTGCCTTGTATGTTTCAGAGCCCTGAAGTCAGCTGTTGCTAACCCTGCTGTGACCCTAGGAGGGTTTTTTTAAAGGGCAGGTGGTGATCCTGTGTGCAGTAGGAATGCAGCAGCATGGAGGGGAGAGCCCTGGGCCTGGCCCTGGGTGGAAGGGCTCAGCTTCTCCTGCAAGGCCTCAGAGTCCCTGGAGGAAGTCTGGCAGCAGTTTCTCCGGCTGCAACATGATCCCTGGCGTGCCCTCTCCCCATGGAGCTTTATAAAAGCAGTAGACTATCCTTTCCATGTTTAAAATGTCTTGGAGTCAGTAGGCCCCATGAAGGATGGAACAGCATGCCACGCTGTTGGGAAGAAGCCTATTTTTGCTTTCTCAAAGTGACATTCCATGCTCATAGAGAAAGAGTATGATTTCCATGAATTTATTGTTTTTTTTTTTTTAAAAAGAAGTCTTGTTGATTCCTAAATTCTCTAGTGTGCAACCATGGAAGAATTCACCTGTTGCTGAATTTTGCGCCATAATCTGATTACTTTTGCTCTTTTCTTTAAAAAAAAAATAATAATAATAAAAAAAAAAACACACAAAAAGAGAGAAGGAGCCCTCAAAGTGCTTTAACAGCCTGAATCAAATCTGTGAAGAGGTCTCAGCTGCTCCATTCATCTCAATAGATTTCTGACATAAAGCAGGGATTTAGCAAAACACTTAAATACTTGATTCTTTTAAAGCACATGCTTAAGTGCCGTTGAAGTACCTGCACATTTGTGCAGCTCTGTGGGTTTGGTACATGGGTTGTTGAATCAGGCCTCTATCACTGCTTACAGCCTTAGCAAAGAGTCAGCTGAAGTGCTTGTACCACCACTCCAAATACATCCTTCCTGCCTGCTCGAGTCCAAGAAATACAAATTGAGCTCAAAACAAAATAAATCATTCTGGGACAACCACTCTTCACCTTCCACACTCACATTTGGTATGCTGAAAGAATCTGTTGTAATTTCCATTCCTAGTGCATCTAGGAATCTTTCTGTAGACTTAATTTCATTGTGCTCTGCAGCATCTCACTGCAGACAGCTTAGGAGGATGGTGAACCGTTTGAAATCCTGTTCTAGGTGTTTGCTCACTGCTGTTACTGAAGCTCTTGAACAACTCACATCCTGTAATATATTTATCCCTGGCTGTTTCTGAGGTTTGCATTTATTATTACTCCATCTGGGAAAATAGGATATAGAAAAGTAAAACCAGAATTCAGGCAGCCTGTCTGCAGCACAGCAAATACCTGGGCCCCAGGATCACAAGCTGCTGCTTTTACTTGCTGTATTCCTCAAATCTGTAGTGATTAAGGTGACTGTCTGAAGCATTGCTTGATGTGGTGAGCTGGAGCCACTCCATTTGGGAATACGGGAGTGGGGAGGCAGTGAGCTCTAGCGAGAGATGTTCTCTGGCTCTTCCAGTGGGTTCTAGCCATTAAGACACTGAATTTATTAACTAACTGAATATTTTAATTTCACATAACAGTTTGATTTCAATTTTACAAATTCATGTTTTGACTCCCAACTTAAAAATAGAAAATAAAATTAACACAGGAATTTAGTCTTAGTGTTTCCAGTTAGGTTTTGCAGATGAGGCATTCATTAATTTAAAGAACTCTTTCAAAAAATAAAATTTATATATCATTAAAAAGTCATTGGCTCAGATGTTGTGGTTTTAACCTACAAGATGTGTTCGCAGATTTAAGTATCTTTTGTAGCAGTAGTGCTTTATGGTAACCAACCGGTCTTAGAGTTTATTGTTATCTTTCCATTGACATCTTTGCAACTGCAAAGTGTATCTGTAATTTGCCAACAAAGAAAAACTTCAGTGACTACAAAAGTACAATTAATATTCTGGACATCCATGATTTCTGTCGTTCAGTGTGTGTTTTAATATTCTCTTATCTTTCCCACTCTGCCCAGAGTTTCTCCCTAGGCACTTTTTAAAAGGATGTAGGACTGATTTCCCATGGTATGCTCCACTTTCGGTGTGTCTCCCCAGGTTATAGCATTTGTGTTGTGAATTGTGCTGCTGCTTTAGTTCTGTCTAGATAAACAAGACTTAATGAGCTGTGATCGGTGTGTGTTCGTGTTGGTTCTGAAAATAGCCTCTGCAAAACAAGCCCTGTATTTATTTGTAGAATATAAGAATCTGTGAAGAAGGAGTTCAAACAACAAAAAATGGTTTGTGCAGAGTAGTTGCATGGTCAAGAAAGCATATCAAATTTAATTCATTGATTTTTTCACAGTAGATAAATACACCTTTTTGGTCTAGAGTTTCATAGATAATAGAGATATGAGATTTGTCTTGTTTGTTTGTTTGTTTGTTTGTTTTTAATTCTATTTTTCTTTCCTCATTTCAGGTAATTCCTGGAATAACATTTAATAGCACATTTCAGTGAGTCCAGGGAAATTCTTTGGTGTCGTCCATATGTTTTGAAAAGGTGACTGAATGATTGCCATAGTGTCCAGTTAAACACTAATTTCCAAAGCTGATTCTGTTTCCACATGATCAGATAGTGGAAGATAAACATGCTAGGTTCAAAACTTGCTAGAAATGCATAGTTGTGTGATTGCTTTCAAATCCTGAAATTCAATACCAGGCTTCCCATCACAAGTAAGGTATAGGTTTAGAGCTGGTTGTTTTGAAATGTAATTTCCACTCTTGACAGGTGACTTCATCGCATTTAGGTGTTGCCTATTAGGTCATGCAGAGTTTCATAATGCTGTAATAATAGTGTTGCAGCACTAGATTAGAGCATACTTTTTGAAAGGATTGGTGATGTCCTTTTCCTATGTTTTGTTCTTTTTCAATTTCATTCTCTTCTCTGAAGACTCCCTTGCATCAAGCAGACTTTTGTACAATTGTGAATATATCCCTTGCCTTGAGGAATTCTAAACATGCAAAATATCAAATAAACAAACAAACCATAAAAGTGGCAAAACATTATTTAGAGTACTTGAACATAAACTCTACTGGCTACAAAATGTCATCTCCTGCAATAGTCTTTCTGAGTACATGAGGGATTTGCATAAATGCATTGTCTTTCTAAAATTATTTTTTTTTTTTTTTTTTTTTTTTTTAAATTACTCAGAACTGTAAATAATAATGTCTTACAGAGTATAAGCTTAACACATGGTGCACTTGCTTGGGGTCACCGTTTAGCTTAAAGTGACCCTGCAAGGCTCAATAGTGGGAAAAAAAATGCAATTTTATTTTCTTAAGTACAAAACACCAGGGTATCAAGTGCTACTTACTCCTTTATAAGAACAGCATGCTATGAGCATAATTCTCTTTTGAAATGTGAGAATCTAGCTGCAGATAAAGCAGTTTATTTTTGGAAGCTTGACAACTTTATTTTCTGGGTAAAGTGTATTCCCAAATATTTGAGGAAATAAGCTTAGCCATATTGACACTGCACTTTCTGGATACTTGACATATGCATAAGCAGCATGATATATTGATTGTATTTTTTTTTTTTTTCAAGGATTTGCTAGTTGTAATATTTAAACCATTTTGGATTGAAACCTTACAAAAGTCCACCCAGAGTTGCACAAGATTTTGAAGGAACAGGGAGATTATAGATTAGATTCATCATTTATTTAGATGAATCTAATCTTAAATTGTAATTATGTATTTGAAAAAAGCACCATGTCTTCCAGAGGTTATTATGTAAGTAGTGGTTAATGTACCCCTGTATTTCTGTGATAAGACAAGGGGGAATGGTTTTAAATTAAAATAGGGGAAGTTTGGGTTAGGTGTTAGGAGGAAATTCTTTACTCGGAGAGTGGTGAGGCCCTGGCACAGGCTGCCCAGAGAAGCTGAGGATGCCCCCTTGCTGGAGGCATTCAAGGCCAGGCTGGATGGGCCCTGGGCAGCCTGATCCAGTGGGTGGCAGCCAGCCCACAGCAGGGGTTGGGGCTGGGTGGGCTTTAAGGGCCCTTCCAACCCAAGCCATTCTATCGTTCTGTGAATCTGTCATTTCTGGGAGAAATACTGAGACTACCAACTTTCAATTTGGTGTTTAGATGTATGCTCATTTACACTGCAATGTATTGCTAATGTTTTACTTCTGTGGTTTTGTTTGTTTGTTTTAAAGTTTTCCTGAATTACTTAAAATCTAATAATAATGTGTTTGTACAGCAGGCTGTAGAGGCTATTAACGTTATGGCTATGTAGCTGTTCTTCTGATTCCTTCCTTTTTTCAGATCTGATATTCTTCTGACTTCTAGTTGCCAGTAGCTTTTGAATTAAAAAATAACCTCCTGAGAAATCAATCATAGAACATTCTTTCACTTTAACGATACATGGATGTCCTTTTGAAAACTTGTAAACACAAGTTTAAATAATCTTTTCAATCCTCTTTCACAGAGTAAAAGCAAGATATGTTGAAAGACGTTTAGATCTGTCCATATTGAATATTTATGCCAATTTAGAACTGAAAGAGAGAAGGAATAGGCTTGTGTGGTATAATGATCTCAGTCTTGAACTGTGGTGACTGTGTGAACTGCTCATGCTGTCGTTGGCAGGTGTAATGTAACTAAGACCTAGGAGATGCATCTAGCATAAGAGCTATTGTTATGTTTTTTAAAACAGCTTTTTATTGCATACTGCCTCATCCAAGTAAGTATTGAATAGAGATGTTCTGCAAGAATTGTTTTGAAATAACAAGACTTCAAGGAAGGCCTGTATTTTTCATCGTTTTACATTTAATACATGAGAAGAATGTAAAAGTAAATGTCTTCCAAGGAAGTTCTACCAGGAACATGTTCATAATCACCTGTTTCTCCACTCCTACCACCTGGCTTTTCTAATGATTTATGGTAGTTGGAAGAACAGCAGATTTCCTCCCTGTTGTTCTGTCATACTGGATTTTGTACTACTAGATAGTCCTGGGCATTGTGGCAATTTGGTTTCTACTTCTAGTGGTATCATCTACCTGCAAAACAGAAATTTACTCCCATGTGTTGCATTCTGGTGTTTGAAAACAGATTCATCATGAACATGAACGCTGACTTTAGACATGTCTGTTCCCATTAATTCTGTTTCACAGTGGTGGTGTTCATAGTAAGTGATGGTATTTACATAGTAAGAAGAAAGGTTGATGCAACTGTGAGGTAAAATCCAATATAATTTTTTGGAAGCAATATTTAGATTTTCCTTTCATGATTGCCATTCCTTATTTTGAGCTGTAGGGTAGAGAAACTCAATGACCGCTTCTACTAGCTGTGCTTATGACAGTTTACTTTAGCATAGATTTTGTATAAAGCTGTCTAGCTGAGAATCATTTCCACAAAGTTCTTCAGATTAGGTAGTATAGAATGCATTACTTGATTATTAACTTCTTCTAGCATGTGGTTATTTCTTATTTATCCTGTATGTCTGCCTAAAATACTGTGCTAAAATAAAATCTCTTTTAGTCTGATGTTTTTTTCTTGACCACTGTTTTTTGTTTTTGTTTTTTCCACTTAGGAATTCTGTGTGCTTGATGGAGATGGAAAAAGATGAAAACCAAACTGGCTTCCTGGATAAAGGTGAAGAAGGCAAATACTTAATGGAACTTTATTACCTTAGAAGTGTGTTTTGAGTACTCTTCCTAGGCATCTTCCGTAAATGCTCTATACATCAACGCAGCGATATGTTTGGAAATCCAGCTCATCAAACCACATGCACTGGAATAAGCCTGCTTGGAATGTGACTGTGTTGTTTCTGAGAGTTTGTGAGAAATCACTATAGACGTCCATCTATTATTTATTAACTCTGCATCTCAATTCAGCTGCAGCAAACTAGTCTTTGAAGTGAATAGAACCAGAGCCCTTTTGGATACTGTTATTGAACATGACTCATGGAGAAGAGCTTGGCTCTGAGATGCACCAGGATTCTGTTGTTCTAACTTACCTAGAGGGATTACTAATGCATCAAGCAGCAGGAGGCTCAGGTACTACAGTTGACAAAAAGTCCACTGAGCATAGTGGAGAGGATCAAAACTTTAAGATTTCTGGAAATATATTTCCCAGCTGTCAAAGTAATGGTCCAGTTCTTAATACAAATACATATCGGGGATCTGGCATGTTGCACCTCAAAAAAGCAAGACTGTTGCAGTCTTCTGAAGACTGGAATGCAGCAAAGAGAAGGCGCTTGTCTGATTCCATTGTGGATTTAGATGGAAAAAAGGAAGCCTTGTTAGCTGGCATGGTTGAAAATGTGCCTAAAGGCAAACAGGATAGCACATTACTTGCCTCTTTGCTTCAGTCTTTCAGCTCTAGGCTGCAGAGTGTTGCTCTGTCACAGCAGATTAGGCAGAGCCTTAAGGAGCAAGGCTATTCCCTCAGCCATGATTCTTTACAGGTGGAGAAAGATTTACGGTGCTATGGTGTTGCATCCAGTCACCTGAAGACTCTGTTGAAGAAAAGCAAAGCAAAGGATCAGAAGTTGGACAACAGCCTGCCTGATATAACAAAGAACCTGCCCAAAGAAAGGTTTATAGAATCTCCTCATGCAGTGCAGAGCGGGCCTAAAGTAATCAATGAGCCACTGTCATGTGCTGCAAGATTGCAAGCTGTTGCAAGCATGGTAGAGAAACGATCCAGTCCTGCTGCTTCACCAAAGCCCAGTGTAGCATGCAGCCAGCTAGCTTTACTCCTTTCAAGTGAGGCTCACTTGCAGCAGTACTCCAGGGAACATGCTTTAAAAGCACAAAATGCAAATCAAATAGCAAGTGAGAGACTTGCAGCTATGGCCAGGTTACAAGAAAGTGCTCAGAAAGATATTGGCCAATTCAGTTTAGCAAAAGGAATGACAAGCCATCTCAATGGTCAAACAGGATCATCAACCAAAATGGTTTCTAGCAAAAGCAATATGGCACCATTTCAGAGTTCAGTGGGAATCACGCATTCGCCACCCAAGAGTGTGGGATTCAAGAGTACTGTGGAAAGGAATAATCTGAAAACCTCTCCCAGCAACAGTTTGCTCTTACATCTCCTGAAAAGCCAGAATACCACCAAACAATTAAAGGGGCATGAACAAAGTGAGAGGGCCAGCGTTTTCGAAGAGAGCAGCACACCAACAACTATTGACGAGTATTCAGACAACAATCCTAGTTTTACAGATGACAGCAGTGATGATGAAAGCTCACATTCTAACTGTCTTCCTATAGACTTATCTTTTAAACACAGGACAGATAAACCAGATGCAGGTCCACCTGCATCACTGGATAACCTGACTCAGTCCTTGCTTCATAACTGGGATCCAAAAGTTTCCTGTCCAGAGAACAAGGAAGACAAAGACACTCCAAAGGCATCTAAGCTGAATCCCCATCAAAAAGTAACACTACTTCAGCTGTTGCTTGGGCATAACAGTGAAGAAAAGGTAGACAAAAGTAACGAGCCTCAGGGACCACACAGTGCAGCTGATGTGGCAAAATTCACTGTACAGACTGGTAAAAGGACTCCTGTTACTGACAGTCCCAATGCAAATCGAATGACTCCACTAAGCACTCCACCTCTGCTTGCTTCTACAAAAGCAGACTCTCCTTTAAATCTCTCTCACCAATCGTTAGCCATCAAGCGTAACTCACCACCGTATGCCTGCAGCATCCAGCCAGAGAGGCTGGTGAATCCTGCGTCTAAACATTTGATAGACCTTTCTAAAAGCAAAGAAGTTCAAGGAGCTAAGCCGAGCAGCAGAAACGATAGTCCACAAAACTCTTCGGCTTTCAGTGCCAGCAAGCTGTTGCAGAATCTCGCTCAGTGCGGTATGCAGACTTCCATGTCAAGTGAAGAACAAAGACCTAGCAAACATCTGCTAGTGGGGAACACAGATAAACCCGTAGGCTTGATTGATAGATTGAACAGCCCTCTCCTTACAAATAAATTGAGTACACACGAAGAAAACAACAAAATATTCAGTTGTCAGCCTGTACCCGCTGAGCAAGGACTGCCAGGTTCGGAAATAGAAAATCTGCTTGAAAGGCGCACTGTCCTTCAGCTGCTTCTGGGAACTCCCAATAAAGGTAAAAGTGAAAAGAAAGAGAGAGTGCTTTTAAGAGATGAAAGTTCTCAGGAACAGACAGATAAGGCTTTGAATGAGCAAATATTGACAGTGAAAATAAAAACTGAACCATCTGAAGAATCGAATGTTCCTTATAATTCAAATGCACAACAAATAAGAGAGTGCAAGGGTAACAAACTTCAAGGATTTGTTCATTCGCTACAGAGAAATACAGCTGCTTCTCCAGCATCTGAGGAGATGAAATCTGAGCCTCTTTCACCTCAAGATTTTTCTTTCTCCAAAAATGGCCTGCTAAGTAGATTGCTGAGACAGAATCAAGATAGTTACCCTGCAGATGAGCTAGACAGAAGTCACCAAAGCAATGAGCTGACGCACCTGGAATCAAAGAGTCTTTGCACAGTACCGAAGAAAAGGAAGCTTCACGCTGAGCCTTTGGAAAGTCCATTAAAAAAGATGAAAACTAATGTGTCTGATGCTGCAAACAATCATGTTTCTCCTACAGAGACACTGTATGGGCCTTTGCTAAACCAGCAAGAACTGAAATTCAGCAGAAGTGATTCTGAATTTAAATACACTGTAAGTCATGGTTCAAATAATGAAAGTGAAAATAGGAGTTGGTCTAGAGATAGTAAAGGCTTTAATGTGTTGAAACAGCTGCTTCTGTCAGAAAACTGTGAGAGAGATCTGTCACAGCATAGGAATAACTTACTAACTGAGGGCAAGAAAAAAGGAAACAAAAGCAATGCAACAATTAATAAACCTGAGTTCAGCATTTCTTCAGTAAATGCATTAATGGGAAGTCCTGTGCAACAGAGCAACTGTGTAGATCACAGAACATTTCAGTATCCAGTGAAAAGCCCT
>VXAV01006532.1:20587-41408 GCA_013399715.1 Alectura lathami
AAAAAAAAGTGAAGCAGATTATTCTTGATTGACCTTAAACATTGTCAAGAAACATGGGATTTTTGAAACAAGAGTACAATGAAAATGTTTTTCTGCATGGTGCTGCTTGGCACGTTGGAGATGCATGACGCACCCATGGGGATGTCTGCAAGGACTTCATAGGGATCTCGAGCAGTGGCTAACGCATGCAGGTAACAATTGTTAATGGGATTTTTATTTTCTTTTGATTGTTAGTGACTGAGAGGGTCCATGGCACAAAATCAGAGCATAAAAATCCTCTCTGCTGGTAAGTATCAGTGCAGCTAATGAAAGAGCATATGCTGATCTGAGCTTACAGAAGCCCACTTTGATTTGACTTTTTAAGGACTGCTTGCTCCTAATGAATAGATTTGTCACTATTTCCAGATTACATTTCTGATTAAACTACTCAGAAATTAACTGAATGCCAAACAAACGTTACTGGCTTGTGACTGTGCCAGTTAGATAAGCTTGATGCCTGCCTCCACAATTAAACTCAGCATGTGCTTCCAGTGCATCTTACTATGAGGGAGAGATGGAGAAATATCTCCCTGTCCCTCTTCATAGTACAGGATGACCTTGATTCTCGTTGCCAAGTCTGGTTGGGTGAGGTGGGGATACTTCCTCACTGAACGTGAGGCAAACTAGACTAGTCTCTTAAGTTAGATGGGGCTTGATGACACCAGCTTCAGTAAAGGCTGGGGCCAATATTTAAGGTACACCCTTCCATGCTCAGAAATTGAAAATTTCAGTTCACACCTCAAGGGCAACTTCTGCAAATCAGTTGTGGGTTGCTACTGGGGCACAGACACCTCCAGTCTGCTGCTGTCACTTCTTTATCTTTGCCTGCCTGCACCTCTGTAACTCCAGCAAAATGTCATTGTTTTCCAAGTTCTGCCTGACTAGAACCCACATCCAAGTCTCATCACCAGTACTGAGGAGAGTAAGAGGTGAACATCAAGCATGTTTTGGAGCTGGCTGCCGTGACGTTTGGCCACTCGTATGCCATAACTTGGGAAAAGATTTGCTAAGAGTCTGTGGGGGAAATTTTTTTTTCAAAATATTTTATTTGCTTTTGGCTCTGAAAAANACTTCAGCTGCTTGTGAGGTTTCACTGATTCTATTAATATTGACATTTCAAAAGAAAAAAAAAAAAAAAAAAAACCTTTTAAAGTCACACAGGAAGTCTGTACTTTGGTTGCTGCACACTTCCATGGTGCTTGAGTATATCTGCATAACTGCCCTGTGCGTAATGTGGCAAACCAGCAGATGCTCCCCTCATGGGCCACCATTGATGTAAGGAGAGGAGGTAGAAAGGGGGGAAAGAAGAATCTTAGGATAAAAAGCTACAATGGTGTTATTCCCAAAGGCCTTTTATTTTCTAACCCCACATAATTTTCCTCTCTTCAGTATGGTCGCAGGGAGGAAGTCTTCACTAGCATCTGAAGCAAGAATTGGATAAATCCAGGAAACAAAAACCTCATGTGTTTATTCATGCCATAGATAATAAAACTGTAGTCTAGTATCACTGCTTACTTCTTACAGTGTATTGAAGCTCTTTACTTACTTCTTGGTTCAAAATCCAAATTTTGTTTTGCCATATGTTTCATTATGCAGAAGTACCAATAGCTGTTTGGTTCATCTGAAAATATGCTTGAAAATCTGAAAGAAATTAGTTTAGCTAATCCCTGCATGTAGTATTTCTTCTTTCTCACCTACTAGCAACTGTTAAGTCTTGTGCTATTTTTTCCTTTTCCTCTTCCCCACTATTTTTAGTCCTATCATCTTATATTTAAACTATACAGTAGCCCAGTCATCACTCATGAATGGCAGAAGAGGCAAGGGGAAAAAATATATATACATTTAGACAAAAAACTGCTTCAAAATAAGCATTTGTCTAAGGTACTACATTCTGACAATACTGAGTGTTGCATCTTGCTCTCTCCTACCAAAAGCATTCACCCAGGGTGCTGCGTAATGCCTGCACACTGAGAAGAGAGGTGATGACCTCTAATGGCATCTACCCCCAGTATCTCTTCCTTTCCTTTAGAACACTGCTTACTGTGGCAGAAAAAAAAGCAAAGTGCAAGTGACAATGCCAGGTTAGGTTTTTTTTTTTTTTTTTTTTTTTTTTAACCGATTTTACTATTGAAGAGTTTTGAAAATGACAGAATAAAAGGTGCAAGTCCCAGGGCAGAACAAGAGAAGGGCTATAAGGAAAAAGAGAGAAGGAATCACTTTTTCTTTTTTCTTTAAATATATCCTCAGCGTGGTCCAGCTGGCCGCCAGTGGCCTGCTCCCGCTCCATGCCACCACCTGTTTCCCCAAGGGACACAGCAGCAGCACAAGCAGTGGTTGCTTCCCGGGGGCCAGGCGCTGCCTTTTGAACGAGATCTGACGCAGAGAGCTGGGAGCTGGTGGTGGCTGCTCACTCTGCTAACAAAGCAGTGGCAGCTGCTGATGGAGCAAGAGAAGGTACTGAAATCCCCTGCTGAAAAATGCTAACAGCCCAAAGAATTGTCCTGGATTTCTGCATGGCGCATAGGTTTGCAGTTAATAATTTAGAAGCAAAAGGAGTAATTGTCTAGAAACAGACAGCAGCTATTGTATTAAATACATTCTCGTCTTTCAAGCTTGCATCAAAGGTCTAAGGATAAATCCCAGTTACGTAAAAAGATGACTTTTCTATTTATATCCAGTGGCTTCAGTGGATTTTTTTTCAGTATTGTTCTCCCACATCTGCTTAGCACTTGAAAACGTTGTTCACTTTGGTAAAAAAAGACTGTTCCAGTCTCCTTCTCATCTTTGTTTCTTTTCTTACATAAACATTTATGCTGTGCTTACGCTAGAAAAATATAGCTCGCCATCACCTGTTTGATTTCAAGCTACATCTGTAATGTGCTACAGCTCTGTGTGCAGAATGTCTCCTGACACTTCCAGGAACCTCCTGCTTGGAACAGAAGCCTCCTCTGACCCGGGCTACGCGTTGTTCCTCACCGCTAGATGCCTGGAGCGGAGAGCAGTAACGGTAGTGACATGAGATACCCAGTGCTGTATACATTTCTGCCCAGCTCAGGTTTTATATCTCCCAGTTTGGAGCAAGGGGATACGGAGATTTTTGGCAGTACGCAGAGCATACGCTGCAAAAGTAGCAGCCAGCTTCCAGACATCCACTATCTTCACATTACCCTACATTAAAGGTAAAGCTGTGCTAGTGTCACCCTTTGAGTATGTGCCCAGCTGGCCTAAAGCAAATGCGATTACACTGGAGCCAAGCTGCTGTTGTTTGTTTTGCTGTGGAATGTGGCTGCTTGTAAGGTGGACTGGATGCATTGCAGGAAACTGGAGGATTCAGCATATGAGATCAGACTCTTGACAAGTGTAGCAACACCTACAGGGCAGGATAGGGTAGAGCCCCTTATTTCTGAGCAGCCATTTGGAGTTTGCTGGCCTCCTCTGCTTGATGCACTGTTGTATTTGTCTGGGCAGGAAACCAGGAGGAGAAGAATCAGATGAACAAGAATGGCACTTGTGGGACTAAATCCAGTCCCTGGAGCAAGGAACCCAATTGGATTGTGGTGAAGAACAAAGTTTCAACCTCTGTCAAGAAAGATACCAGAGCCAGGAGACAATTCGAACAGTAGATTGGTCAAAGGAGGAGCACATGGAAAGACACTCTATGTCTTTTCTAGATAGCATGCAAATTCATAATATGTCTCATCTAGGATGCAGCAGGGAGTAAACGAGTCAGCAAAAAGAGGTCATTGTGGCTGAGCCCTGCTGGCTGCTGCTGCTGCTCTGCGGGGTGGAGGATCCACAGTGGCCAGCTCGGTCAATGGTAACATCCTGAGCCCAGAAGGAATGATTCCAGGGCTGGGCTTGCTGAAGAAGTCCAGGGTAAAATGAAGAGGCAGGATGAGTGTTGTGTGGTACTGGGATGCTTTATAGCTTCTAAGCAAGGAAAGTCTAGTTACAGAGCCAAAATTGTACAGCTCCTGTGAAAGCAGAAGTACCTCTTTACTGGTTTTCTTTTTCCATAGCAGAAGTTACAGCTGCACCATCGCTTTTTTCTCAAGTTCAGCAGCTATCACTGCAATCTTCCTGCCATGAGCAAGGGCTGCCTTTGCCACAGTACTGGGAAATAAACAGGATAGGAAGTAATGTAAATCAGGCTGAGCCTGTACCCTGTCACGATTGGTGGCATTACCTGCCACCATCCTCACCAGGAGAGGAGGGACCGTTCTACTGTTTAGAATACCTAAACGTGAAGACTCCAATTGCTCGGGAAAATCCTGGGATATGAGGAAACTGCTGTGGTCTGGTAAGATGTCTGTCAGAAATGTCTTTGCAAGTGAAGGGTCACAGAGCAGAAGGCAAACTCCGCAGCTCCTGTCTCTTTTGCTTCCTGTCTCTGCACCACTTATTCAAACTACGCTTTGTAACCCTGCCTCTGTTTTGGTCATCTGACCTGGGACCTTAGAGTAAAACTAAGTTAAAATGTGCACGCAACAGAAACATTTTGGAAATATAACTTAATTACAGGGCGTTAAATGAGCAAGTTTAAAAACCAGTGAGGATAAAGAAAATGGAAGAAAAATTTCTGAAGGCAGAGAGTAACTGAAGTGGAAGCGGGGCACTGCCTATGGTTTTTACCAGAAACCCGTGAAAGATGACCCCAGGCTTGCAGCTGTGTTGCAGATCTAACCCCTAATAGACTTGGACAAGTAAAGAAGACCTTGCAGCAGTGAAAGAGCCCTATTGTGTTTATGCTTGTGGGAGCTTGATGACTACTTTTTCTCAGCTGGGCTACACCTCACTGTGTTTCCCCCAAGATAAAGCTCTTTCACTTAGGCTTAGTTCCAGTGTTCAAGATTTCAGTCTATATTTAGCATGTTGTTTGTTTATTATCTGCCATATATCTACAAAAGGGCAAGTTAAACATGGGGCCTTATGTCTAAAATAGATTTTGTTGAATAACACAAGCAATGCTTTTATACTTGCTGATTTTGTAGGGATGGGAAACTTCTAGGAAGAGTAAAAATGTAGGAAATCTTTAAAGCCAACTGTGTCTCCAGCTGATGCAAAATGCTTGGATTTGTTTGCAAAATAAGGAATTTTAGTGCATAGGATTACTTCAGTATTTCCTTCTGTGGAGAGAAATGTGAATGAGCAAGTGTCTAGATAACACATGCAGAAGATGGGTGCAATGACTCATGCAGAGAAAAGAAAAACTAAGAACTGACAATGCAAGGGCTGATATTTAAAACAGTAGGGGTGTACAGTGAGCATTCTTGTAGAGTGGCCATTATTTGGTAAGTACATACAGAGTGATTGGAGCTATACAAAATATAATGAGACATGCTTCAAGGAATTTGCAGCCTATTACAAACTCAGAAAAAACACTGCAGGCACATAAAGTACATTAAGTGCTGGTACAAGTTAGCAGTAGTGAAGGAATCTGGCTGAGGTCATTGTTGAAAAGTTTTGTGAAAGGAGTAAGTTCAGAGGAGGAGGGGGGGAAGTCATCTGAGGTGAAATTCTTTGGAAGACTGAAGTGGACCTGGCACTGGCTCCTGTGCGTGTGGTGGATTTTATCCTTGATGCTGGAGAAAGATGACTTCCCATCTGAAGTGGCTGTCAGGGAGAGGAGGACAAAAAGGGAATCAGGTTGAACTGGTGAGAAGGGGTTTATGGTGGGACTTGAAGGTGACTTTTGAAGGCAATGGAAGAAGAGAACAGGTGGAAGAGGGGATACTGTGTATATACGAAACAACAAAATAACTGAGCTCAACTTGGAGCTAGTCAGGAGACTGTTTACAGGTGGTGCTGAGATGATTCTGATGACCACAGCATTCAGTATCTTCTGAAATTTGGGGAAAAAAATGTGAAGTAAAACGAGAATAGAGAAAGAGAAATACTTCTTTAGATGGTAGATTCACTACCCTGGTATAGGTATTCCTTATTTCTGGAGGAGGAGTATTGTTTCTTATCTTAAGAATGATTATCTATAGCCTGTGTCATGGAGGTGATCAGAAAATGGCCCTTTCATTGTAGGGTTCCCCATTAATCCCCTAAAAAAAATATTCTGTGAGCCCAGGAGTAAGTATGGTAAAAAAAAAAAATTAATATCATTCAGAGAGGAAAAGTTGCAAAAAATCTTGAGAAATCTAAAGTATGTATCAAGGTGTTCGTGCATATTTGGCTAAAAGCTCTGTTGTTCTTGGAAATGCTTCTGGTGCCCATGCCAACTCACTTCCAGCTAGGGTGGGTATGTCTGCACAGATACGGAGGCAGAGCAGTACAGGGCAATACAGACTGGCCTTGAGATCTTAGCAGAAAAGAAAACATCATCTGGATCTGAGAAATGAGCAGTAGCGAGGTAAAACCAGGCAAGGCTATGTGAAGTGAGCTGACTCCAAGTCCCTGGGTGCTCCCTTTGTTTATACTTGGCTGCTTTTAACCAGCACAGAAGTGCAGTCTGGAGTGTGGGCGGTCCCCGCACTGCAGCCCAAGGCTAGTCTTTCCTTAGCTAAAGGTTAGCGCTGACACTACCATCTTATTGCTGCAAGTTGGAAAAAAATGTAACGAGACTTTCTGCTAGTGAACTTCAGGGAATATTCCTGATTTCTGGTTGCAAGGGACAAGAAAATAATAAAACACAGCTGATATAGCTGTTGGGAGAATTTCAAACCAACTATGGTTTTATGTAGAGCTTGATGAAGTAGATGACCTTACCATCTATGCATCTTGGAAAAGGGCCTACAGACGTCTTCTTTCCTCCTATAATATTTCTGTGTGCTCGCTGGGTCTGCCCACATACAGTGGAGCCAAGCAGCTACAGGTAGCAGATGAGCGTGGTTGTTCATGACAACAAACGATGGAGAAAAATGGCAGATGATAGCATTTCTTCATGTCTTCAGACCATAGATTTCAGGAAGGAATTCTTTGTCATTTTTTAAATGTCCTAAGAACCCCTTCTGGCCTTGGTCTTGTTAAGCTATGAAACCTTAGCCTCTGCTTTTCGCTGGGAAAACAAAACAGGTCTGTCTCTTTTGGGTATGATCTTTGGTTCTTTGATGTAACTTACAGAGTGTTGGTAACACCTCAACTCAGAGACTGACCTTGCTTACTTTTTCATGGGAAACACTGAGACTTAGACTAAGCAACAGTGCATTCAGCCATAAATTTAGGTAAACTGCATGTTGTTCCCCAGGTATCTGACTGCATTTGGAGGGCATTTGCCATTATTTTCAGTTCTTGCACTCCTCAACTCCTCCATTTGGAGCAGGGGTTCTGGAATTTATGGCCTGCTACATTTTTTTTTTTTTTCCCAGAAAAATGCAGGCATATTAATTCAGTGAAATTAACCACCCTGACAAAAATCTTGCTTTTTCCAGCTGTTTTTGTAGGCTTCTTACACATTTTCCAGGGATATTCAGAATCCCAATGGCCCTAGTAGAAAAACGTAAGATGTAGAGAGGCAGTCTCTAGTGAGTATTCATGTACTACAAGTAGAAGATGCAGGAATACTTGATGAAAGGAAATGTTTTGAAACAATTTAAATTTAATTGTATGCCAGATGACTTTTCACCTGTTTAACATGCTAGTTAATGTAAATATATCTTCTATGTGTCTCCTCAGCAAAATCTGTTTAGAGCAACCTACACAGATCTGGAAATGTAAAGTTGCACTTCGGGGAAAAAAATTGCATCTGTGGACTGCTGCCCCTGCCAGATTACAGGAGTTTATTACTCTTAGGGGAAAGCTTAATAGTCTGTTAATTGAGAAGCCAGAAGATCTTTTACACTTGGCTGCACACTTTTATTAGGAGTATAGCAATAAAGGGAGCAAAGCTTAGCCTACATATTCAAGTAAAATTTTGCAAAATAAGTTTAACAGGATAGTGATGCATTATCTATGCTACAGTGTGCGTGGTTCTCTGCAGAGTACAAATGGCAAATAGTAATAAATGCATTGATTACAGATAGGGCTTCTTCTGGTTCTTATTATTGCCAGGTCAAAGTGCAATTGGCTAAGAAAGCGACATGTTTCTTTAACATTGTGTGAAGACCAATGCTGTGAGAAGGGCTGTGGTGGTTCTCCTGCTTCTGGCTTTATCCACAGGTTGCAGATTTGCGATTCTGCTATGCCATGGCAGTGTTGAGTTTAGCCTAACTTGCAGAAAATTGCCAGTTTATCCAAAATCTCACCACTCTTTTAACTTTGAATCCAGACTGCTAAATCAGAGTGAACATGGAGTTCTCTGAAGGTACAGAACACTTTGTTCCAAGCTTTTGCTCATTTTGTATGCAGGCAAAACTGCT
Source organism: Alectura lathami (assembly GCA_013399715.1). Lineage (NCBI taxonomy): Eukaryota > Metazoa > Chordata > Aves > Galliformes > Megapodiidae > Alectura > Alectura lathami. The sequence continues at coordinate 28,930 of VXAV01006532.1, forward strand.
ACTTTTCAGTGTGATTTGATGGTACCGTGATTCACACATAGTAGCAGTGGTACCATGACAACTTCAAACTCAGCCGTGCTTTTGAATCTCAATCTCAACTTGCAGTGCCAGCCCCATCTTTTGTAATTCCCATTTTTTTTAAAAAAATGTTGTACTATGTCACTCTGAATTGCTTCTACAGATTTTAATGCTGGCTGTTACTACCTCAAACAGAGAAAAGCAGACTTAGCATTAAACATGCAAACACTTCTCTGTCTTATATTTTTATACTTAAGGTAATTACAGCTCCATAAGCAAGAAATAATTTTATGTATTCTATTGTGATTGATACAAAGCTGGGTGGAGTGGCTGACATGCCAGAAGGCTGTGCTGCAGTTCAACAAGACAGGGACAGGCTGGAAAGCTGGACAGAGAGGAGCCTGATGAGGTTCAACAAGGACGAGTGTAGAGTCCTGCACCTGGGGAATAAATGCACGTGCATCAGTACAGGCTGGGGGCTGACCTGCTGGAAAGGAGCTCTCAGGAGAAGGACCTGGGTGTCCTGGTGGACAACAGGTTGGACATGAGCAAGTGTGCCCTTGTGGCTAAGAGGGCCAATGGGATCCTGGGGCGCATTGAAAAGAGTGTGGCCAGCAGGTCGAAGGAGGTGATCCTCCCCCTCTACTCTGCCCTGGTGAGGCCGCATCTGGAGCACTGTGTCCTGTTCCGTGCTCCTCAGTTCAAGAAAGACAGGGATCTTCTGGAGAGAGTCCAGCTGAGGGCCACAAAGAGGACTGGGGGCCTGGAGCATCTCCTGTACGAGGAAAGGCTGAGAGACCTGGGACACTTCAGCCTGGAGGAGACTGAGAGGGGATCTCATCAATGCTTATAAATACCTGAAGTGAAGGAACCAAACGGGTGGAACAAGGCTCTTTTCCATGGTGCTTAGTGACAGGATGAGGGTCAATGTGCAAAAACTGGAACACAGGAGGTTCCATACAAATCTATGGAAAAACTCTGTTACTGTGAGGGTGTCAGAGCACTGGAAGAGTCTGCCCAGAGACGTTGTGGAGTCTCCTTCTCTGGAGATATTCAAAACCCACACGGACGCTTTCCTGTGCAACCAGCTGTAGGGAATCTGCTTTAGCAGGCAGTTGGGTTAGATGATCTCCTGAGGTTCCGTCCAACCCCTATGGTTCTGTGATTCTTACCACTTTAAAAGTAAGAAATCAGGCATAAGACCATGCTGCCAGTATGAAGTCTATGAAATCTGGATCTCAGACACACTTGTGAGCAGCTCCTTAGAGCTCAGGTATCTTGGCATGGGCAGATGCTGGAGCTTGTGCACATCTGTGTTTCACCTGAGGTTCGTGTTGTTCCAGAGATATGCAAGAGTCCCTCATGAAAGGAGGCTTTTGAAGAAATGAATCTGAGTTCAGTAAGTTTTTAAAGGATCTGCATTGTATACACTCTGGGAAATTATTTTAAAGCAATATTCAGAGCTCCTGTATTGTGCAACATAGATTGCATGCAGGCATCGCAAAGTGGGGGTAATATTTCTTACACATTTGTACATTTCCTGTCACAATGATTTAGCAATGCTACTGTAGGGTTTAATTTTTTTTTTTTTTCCTCCCAATGGTTTAAGTTCATTCTGGTACAAATATTTGTGTCTTGTCCTTTTCAATTCCTTGCAAAATGAGAGAAACCATCCAGAGGCTCTTACTTTAGCATATGGAAAGTTCATCAATCTTTCTCCAAGATCTCATAGAATGATAGAATGGATTGGGTTGGAAGAAACCTTAAAGCTCATCGAGTTCCAACCCCCTACTGTGGGCTGGTTGCCACCCACCAGGTCAGGCTGCCCAGGGCCTCATCCAACCTGGCCTTGAACTCCTCCAGGGTTGGCGCATCTACAGCTTCCCTGGGCAGCCTGTGCCAGTGCCTCAGTACCCTCTGAATAAAATCTAAATCTCCCACTTCCCACTTTCAATTTATTTATGTATTTGTTTGTTTAAAACCATTCCCCTTTGTCCTGTCACTGCCAGACTGTGTAAAAAGTCACTTTCCTTCCTGTTTATAAGCTCCCTTCAAGTACTGAAAGGCTGCAATGAAATCTCCCCAGAGCCTTTTCTTCTCCAGGCTGAACAAGCCCAGCTCCCTCAGCCTTTCCTCACAGGAGAGGTGCTCCAGCCCTCTGATCGTTTTGGTGGCCTTCCTGTGGACACACTTCAGTAGCTCCATGTCTTTCTTGTGCTGGGGGCTCCAGGCCTGGATGCAGCACTGCAGGCAGGGCCTCATGAGGGTGGAGCAGAGGGGGACAATCTCCTTCCTCTCCCTGCTGGCCATCCCTCTCTTGATGCAGCCCAGGATACCATTGGCCTTCCTGGCTGCAAGCGCACGCTGCTGGCTCATGTCCAGCTTCTCGTCCACCAGAATCCCCAAGTCCTTCTCCACAGGGCTGCTCTCAAAGAGTTCTCCTCCCAGTCTGTACACATATCTGGGATTGCCCTGACCCAAGTACAACACCTTGTACTTGGCCTTGTTAAACATCAGTTGAACCTCATCAGGTTCTTATGGGCCCAGTTTTCTAGCCTGTCCAGGTCCCTCTGGATGGCATCCCTTCCTTCAGGGGTATCAGCTGCACCTCTCAGCTTGGTGTTGCCAGCAAACTTGCTGAGTGTGCACTCGATCTCACTGTCTATGTCATTGATAAAGTGGTTGAAGAGCACCGGTCCCAAGACAGATTCCTGGGGGACACCTCTCGTCACCAGCCTTCACTTGGATATAGATCTATTGACCACAACCCTTGGGCTGCAACTATCCAACCAATTCCTTATTCACCGAATAGCCCACCCTTCAAATCCAGGTATGTAATGTCTGCCAGATGGCCAGCTGTGGTGTTTTTCCTGGTTCAGGTCAAACAAAGCACAGGGCACGGGCAATGCGTTTAGTTGTGGTGTCAGAAAACACTGGTAGACAGTGGTGGGATGTGCTTGCCAGATGTGCATGATCCACAGACTCCTTTTTTAAGTCCTGAGAGGGAAAAAGAAACACACAACCCAAGATGAAGAAACGAAACTTTTAAAACCTGCTTTTCAAATGCTTTTTTAAAAACACTTCAGCAGATCTGTTATGTTTTGTGACTAGTAAGAACTAGTCTTATGTCTCCTCATCCAAGTTCTGTCAGCTCTGGCAAGAGCACGCTGCGTTTGTTTTCGGCTCACCCGGATCATGTCAAGCCATTTCACAACCTTTTGCCCTGGCATTGGATATACCAGTACACAGCTCCAGCTGGGTCATGCCACAGCTCTGACCAGGTCAGACGTGGTTCAGCCTTTAAAAACAAACAGGTGGCCACTGTGAGAATGTGCTGCAGTTACTGGCATGTCCTGCCCTGGGACCAAGGGAGTCACCATGTGGCACTGCAGGAGAGGGCTTTGGGGGCCAGATCTCACAGGAGCAATTTGAGGTTGCTCAGAAAGGTGAGGCTGGGGCTTCAGGTGATTGGTCCTGCTGACTGCAGCTGTTTTCCACAAACGTCTTGTCAAAGTCTCACAGCCAACTGAAAGGGCACCAACATGGTGTCTTGAGGTGTTGCTAGGAAAAAAAGAATGTGATAAGTATGGCACCTGAACCATGCCCAAGTCTATGAGCTACATAAGAGCTGAGATAGCCTAAGGAATCATGACAACTGCTAGAGCTACAATGGAGAAATTTGGAGTGAGACACACAAAATATGGGAGATAGTGCACAAACTGGTACTTCTTGACTTAATGTTTCCTAGTCCCTTTCACTTCAAGAGCAAAGGGGGATATGCTGGATGTAGGGAAATAGTGGTACAGCCACCAGCGTCACCAGTCAGGGAGGAAGCTCCACAACTCCATGAATCAAACAAGTGGTAGAGACTGAAACGCACCCTGCAAAGGCAGTGTGTTGGTGTCTGAAACTGCTGATCTTTCTTCACGCTGGTGAAACTCAAGTCTGCACAGCTATGTCTGCAGAGGAGCATGAAAATTCCTTGCAAGAGAAACTTGTGATAACAGTTGGCATGCTTCGCAGACCAGAGATGCTGACAGACGGCTCTCAGGAAGTGAATGGGGGCACTGAACGAGAATATTAACATCTGCCTACCAGGAGTGAAGCACTGGGGCTGCATTCTCCAACAACTAAAATGAACTGACAAAGACTTCAAATGTGGAGTATTTGACAATTTGCATCTCCCCTGGCAATTTAACAGCCTTATCATGTAATACTCCTGGTGGCCGATCATTGCCCATACACTTGATCCATTGCTGCAGACTGAATGGTAGGCTGTCAACTGGTGGGATTTTAAGGGGGGGAAACAAAACACGTTGCAATTATTCTTATTTTGTATGTGCTTGTTTTAATATGTTTAGATGTGGAAGTACTTAACTGCATAAAGCCCCAGATGTCTGAAAGCCTCTCAGGGATGACAGCATGCATGGGTGACATTGTAGCCTGAAATGCTGCTTTTTGTGTGCATTAAGAATGACTACAATTAGTAATGGAAATTGAAGACAGGAAACCACCTACCTAGAGAAGAGATTGACTACAGATGGAGCCGTGCACAATAATTCTGAAAACCCAGCAATATTTAACATCCAGATAAAATGATGATAAGTCTGAAACTCAGCCACTCAAAGGCAGTTTAAAGTAGGTCAGTGAGTTTAAACCCAGCACTGCAGTTTGAATAACTCACTGAAAATGTCTGCATATTTTTCAAAACATAGGCACTGCCTAAAGCCATTGCTTTGCAGCAGATCCTGAAGTCGACTGAACATCCGAAAGTCTGATTCAAGACTTCCCTATGCTGCAGTAACATAGAAAATGAGACAAAATCATTATCCTTTTTTAAGAAGTGCTCAGTCAGGGAAAAAAAAATTAAAAGGGTTAAGCTTCAGCTGATACACACCTTACTTCTAATACGAGCTTACTAGGACAAGAATATGTCTCTATGAGAGCAAGACAAGCATTAAGTTTTGTTGTGGACTTTGAGTCACGGCATTATGCTCCTCTTTGGGGTTTGTGTGGTGCCACGATGCTTTCTTCTGGCAAAGTCTTGCCCATCACTGAGTGCTTCAAACTTTGGCAGAGCCTATCTTCAGCCAGGGCTACCAAAAGCCTCTCTGCATGTGACAAAGTCAATACTCTGTCTGTGTTAGATGGTGGAGAAGAAAAAGTATCAAGGATTCAGCTTCCAGCAGGTGATGTAGGCAGTACAACACAGGTAATGCCTCCCTGAGAACCCAGCAGGACACCCAGAAATGTAGATTGGGGCAAGCTGGGGCAGTGCTATCAAATACAACTGCACTGGTCACCATTAGAAAAAGCCTGCTGCTGGATCACTGTTTCCTCACATAGGTCCAATTCCATTAATAAAAATAGACTTAATGTTAACTTGCTGCTGGGGAAGAGTAGCAGCATTGACCAGTAGCTGGGGCTGACGTTACTTCTCCTTTTTTGCATTTCAGAAAAGTTGGTATTTCTTTCCTCTTGAAAACACAGGAAATTCTAGTTTGGAAATGTTTTTTCTCTGCAGGACTTCAGCCCAACACAAGAGAATTGGTCAAAAGGGGAAAAAAAAAGAAAAAAAAAAAAGGAAAAATGGAAAAAAAAAAACAACCCAGAATAAAGTGACACAGTGTAGCTGACTAGAGTCCTTAATCTCTCTTGATAGCACCAGAAAACTTGTACAGACTTTCACAGTGAATGACTCAGGTTGGTGTTTAAATTTATTTGAGAAGAAATCAACCTAAAAATATAAGTGAAGACTGATGCAGTTTTTTAGGTTAGGTCTGCCTTATTTAGTGAGCCTCGTTACATGTTCAATGATATAAAACCTGGTGGCAGTTGACACACTAAACCAATCTAAACAGGTCACAGTCTGCTCCAATGTCAATCATTTGCCTGAGGTCAGGAAGTAAAAGTAGGCCATGACTTCATTTCTAAAAACAACAGATTCATTTTTGTTCCTTGTTAGTTTTGTTCGACTCTCCTGTTAAAATACGGTGGTCATGTGCATCCCATGTAAGCAGCTGAACCTGAGAATGTGTCTTCAGGAGGAAGTCTCTGTACAGGCTTGCTGCTGCTCCCTGCGCAGTGCCCACCCCTTCCTTTTTTGACTGCAACAGGTTGGTTGTTTATTATCCCTCCTGCCTCTAGCCGTTTCAAATTTTGCAGAACAGCCCTCTCAAACAGCTCTCTTCATGTATGCCAAAGGTGTGCACCGTCATAAAACACTGGGATAAAAGTCTTGGCTGTTGCACTCGTGTGATGGTCTTTCCCTTGGTGCAGCTCCGCTGATCTGCATTATCTGATAGACACCTCTGGTGCCTCTTTTTTCAGCTAGCAGGATAATTGCAATAATAAGTATTTTTACTACAATAGTCTTCTGAAAGTATAACGTACACAGCAGTCATCCAAAACTGACGCTATGTGACAAGAGAGCCTTTGTAAAATGGTAGTTTCTAAAAAACAAAAGCATAGATTACGTTCAATGGACAGCACCTAACTGTGCGATCCTATCAGGCTTATTCCCTGGTTTCCTATCTTCCAGGAGTTACTCCTTAGGGGAAAAAGAAAAAAAAAAAAAAATGTATTCCTTGAAATATCAAAATACAAAATACAGTGCTGTACTTTCCTTTCACCTCCAATTCAGCTGTAAGGCCAGAAATTAAAAAGCAGAGTTCTCCTTTTCAATCCCATGTTATAATACAGTGAAAGCTGTGATACGTCAGAAAAGAATTGGCCTGAGATTTTTGCACAGGGGACATACTCAAGCCTGGGTTTCTTTTAGTATGCAGCACCACTTTCGCTGTGTGGTGCTTCATCATGTCAGTGATATTTTCACTAGGTATTTGGGAGGCTTTAGCAATAAAAACATAGATGACTGCTGAATCAAGTGAAAATTCATCANCATTACATTATTAGATGTTTGTTTATTGATTTCTGAGGAGTTATCCTATTATAGTTCTTTTATCTCACTAAAGACTGCCTCACAGGTTTTTGAAAAACACTTTGGGTCTGAACAGCCATACTGAAAGAGCAACTTATGTAGTCTTAGTGTGAGGAAAAAAAAAAAAAAAAAACTTTTAAAAATTTTTCACCAGTTGGAAATTAAAATTTAAATTTGACAAGGGTCAAAACTGGATTAAGTGTCTTAAATGTACTTCTCAGTAGAAAAAAATGACCAAGAACATGATCTGTTTTTTTCAAAAAAGTGCTTTTTAGACTTGTATATGAGTTTCCAATACATGCTAAAGCTGATTGTAGGACTATTTGGTGGAAGTTGCAAACTGAGGTGAGATAATTGTCCCAGTGGAATTGTTAATAATTCGTTTTTCTGTCTTTCCTCCATAGGAACTCTCTCCAAGGTTATATATTTTAGGACCGTAAGTGTAATTGTATCCTCAGAGCATATCAGTTCAGTTTATGTAGAGAGCATCATGGCATGTGTCATATGAATTCACTGATTGAATGCTATGCTGCTCTGCTTTAGTTCAGGTTATCAGTAGTTTCTAAGTGTAAGATCATGGTCTTTGCTAAGATTTTCAGCCAGTAGGTATCTAAACAGAAATCATCAAACATTTTCCTTGGAGTTATCCTGCTGTTGGCAGCTTAGTGGCAGAAAGGGAAAGTGCCCTATTTTTTTGAGTTTATTGAAAGTCTGCAGAAGGTAACAGTGCTTTATTTAAGATTCATAACCACTGCAAAATAAGCAATTTTTTCTATTTACAGGAGCACAGTTTTCAGAATAAAGCTGAAAACTCTGCCTTGTAACCACAGCTTAGCACCCATTATTGAGAAATCAGCAGACTTTTTAATAAGATCTTTAATGAGAGGTTTGTGTAACAATGTCACAGCTTCTCAAAGTGTCATAACTGTATATGTTTTCTGTGAAAAATACTAGTGGCTTGAATGTAACGAATGTGTAAGTAGGGAACATGTTGCACTGACAGTCTATTTTGGACTTAAAAGAAACATAAGAAGAAGAGGTAGAACACATTAGGTCACCAGTCACTTTCTGCAGAGCCCTTAGAAGCCAATGGGAACTACTGGATTGCATGCAATCAACCACAGCAAATATGAAAGCTTATTGTGAAAATGTCCTCATAAGCAAACAGAAATGATGTTTTATGATTGTGCTTGCCAGAATCTTTCTTTCCATGGGGATTCATAAAAACATTACCTTTTCAACAACTAGATGTAAAAATTTATCCTAGTACGTATGTCTTATACTTATTTTCCAGGGCCCAGTCTATTAATGGCAGCCTGCTGATTCAACCAAGAATGAGGAATTAAAGCAAGACTTCACATATTTCTCTCAAAATTAAATCATCATATAACTGAAATAGTTATTATTTTTATGTATTCAGATAGTCTCTTGGAACACTTCATGCTTGAGGGCTAGCTACTGTAACTGCTGTTGAGTCAGGTTTTTGTTTATTCTAGTTCATGTTGTGCTAGACATTCATTTGTAGAACTTGTTCAAATCTGCGCATTTGATTTAACCAGCAGTGTGATCTCCAGTTAAGCAGAAGGGCTGAAATCTGCATTGATAGAGGAGTGTGTGGAAGTTTTCTTCTTCTAATACTTGCCTGTATTCAGTTATATTAGCATTTTATTTCCCTGTTGTAGCCAGGTTCATTGGTTATCCACTGCACAATATGAATTAAGTAGCAGCTGGTTGGCTCCCACATTATTCTGTGGATCTCTTCGGTACAGGTATTTCAAAATTCAGTCTGGTATATCACTTTCCATATGCTTCATGCTGAAGTCTCAGGAGAGAAGTGTCTTAGCCTAGATATAGTCACACATTCTTGGTATAGAAAGTCCTGGTTCATACTTTAATCAAAAATGTACTTTTTTCTACATCTCCACAGGCATTGCCATTTGCTGTTCTTCTAGTTACATGCCTTTTTTTTTTTTTTTTATGTGTGAAAATAATAAAATATTCCTTAGACAAAAAAAAAAAAGGGGGGGGGGGGAGGTTGGGATTTGCAACTATTTGAAAAATTCTGTCAGGAGCAAGGTCATAGAAAAAACTCAGATGAGATAAACGGTAACAGCATAAACTATCCAGCAAGTATCCTGAATATGTTTCTTTAAAGTTTTAGGTTTTTTTATTGTGTACAGGTTATTCTGGTGCTGGCTGATCAGCCACAGATCTTACCAGATGAATTGGAGGCACTCAGTAAGATATCATATGTTAGGATTACAGGTGAAAGGTAGAAAATGAAAGATTATAATAAGGTCGGCAGAAAAAGATCAGAAGTACCATCATGTTCTTCATGCTATCCAGGCAATGTGGGTAGTGAGCTGTGAGTAGAGCCATATTAGCTCATTTTCACGACAGTGAGTGAAAGCTTTGGTTTTATTTCTTGTCTGTCTGATGGAACTGCTTACTCTGGCAGCTCCTTCACAAGCATTCTTCACTGCTATCTACAGTGGGAAACAGAATAATACACAACATATGTGGCATATTTTACATTGTTTGCAGGAATCCATAGCTGTAGTTGCACTCATGCAAATGAAAACAAACCCACCATTCCAGCCTTCCTTGCAGAAGCCCTAGGGGCAGCAATAGGCCTTAATCATCCTCTCTTGGGACCCACACCCTCTCCCCACGGACCTGGGAGAGCCATTCCACCTTTGGGCAACTGTACCTATTTCCTGTCCTGTCCCTTATCCAGTGTTCTTGTGGTCCTGGCAGGACCCTTCAGACCCCAGTCCAGCTCCTCTCACTGCATCAGGGGCTTCCAGTGGGCCCCCACTGCTGCCCACTGCCATAGCTCTGCTCACTGCATTTAGGGTCTGGAAGGTGAGAGCCAACAGTAGCTTGGGCTGCGTTAGACTGAGTGTTGCCAGCAAGTCAAGAGAGGTGATCTTTTCCTCTACTCAGCTCTGGTGAGGTCACATCTGGAGTACTGCATCCAGTTCTAGGCTCCCTAATATGAAGGAGACATGGAGCTACTGGAGCGCATCCAGCAAAGGGCCACAAAGATGAAGGAGCTGGACCACCTCTCCTCTAAAGTTCAGAGGGGATCTCATTAGTGTATATAAATACCAGAAGCGAGGATGCAAAGAGAATGGAGCCAGACTCTTTTCAATGGTGCTCAGTGACAGGACAAGAGGCAATGGGCACAAACCAGAACACAGAGGCTTCCCTCTGAACACCAGAAAGCACTTTACTGTAAGGCACAGGTTGCCCGGAGAGGCTATGGAGATCCTTTGGAGATATTCAAAAGCTGTCTGGCCCTGGTTGTTGGCAACCTGCTCTAGGCCCTGTTGAGTGGAGATGTTAGACAGTATGACCTCCAGAGGTCCCTTCCAGCCTCAGCCATTCTGTGTTATTACGGATGGCAGGGCTCACCCCTGGGGGCAGCTCCCATGCTGCCATCAAACACCACTTCTACTCCATCTCACACAGCACAGCTGTGAAGGCAGCAGTGTAGAAAACAACCATCACATCTTAAAGATACCTTACTTGTCTTACCCAAAACTGCAACTGGCTATATTGAAAGCAGACTTCAAAATGGACCCATTCCGTTTGTGGAGAGACTGCTTAACAAAGGCTTTCTGTTAAGCACAGCTCGCATGATGAACTTCACAGTGACCCTTATGGGCTCAAGAAGCAGGAACATTATAAAACCTTATGTGACATGACACAGACACCGTTTTGAGAAATGAATGATGAATGTTAGAAAGACAAGGCTAAGGGCATTCAATCCTTTACTGGCATATACAACACCCAAAATATTTCTGCAGAGATCTCTATGTGGGTTACTACCACTTCCAGCTTTAACTCCTTCTACAGATCTTGGAGTAGCATTTTCCACGTGGAAAGCTGATCTTGACAGTTGAATAAGGTATTTTCCCTTTAGTCACTCACCTCTCATGTCCTTCACTCAATGATCAATGCGATGAAATAGAAATCTTGCATATAACAGTGTTACAAGAAGATATATTCCAAAAGATGGTGGGATGACTGCTAGCATGCTAAAGCATGGAAGCAGAAGGCTATTGTCTGTTGTCCTTTCACTGTTCACCCAAATCAATGGAAAAGAAATAGTGGAAGACTTTAAGAATACTTTAATTGCATATCTATGAAAAAAAAAAAATTTTTTTTAAAATGGTTGTCCATTATGTAAGAGCAATCTGGCATCTTCCTCCAGTTTATACTCTGGAAATTATTAGTTCAGATTGTTCATAGCATGAGCTCATCCCTCTGACATAGTGGTGCCTCATGACCAGGCAGTTTCCAGACTGTCTATGGTAACACTGATATAACTTTTCCTGGACAGGCAAACCTACAAAAACCAGAGCGATTAGGAAGAGTTCAGTACTCAATTAGATGGAAAATTCATCTTTGTCCAGTGTTTTGGCTTGGAGTGGCTGTTAGTGGATGTTTAAGGGTGATTATAAGAAGAGAGAAAGCATACATCACTGCTTCCCTAGTATGTCCTCTCAGCTTCCAGCAATCAGCATCTTCAGTATTTCGTCAGATCAGAATTCATACACTAAGTGCTACTAATTGGACTAAACTATTTGATTTTTCTTGTTCAAGACTCAGCAGTCTGCAAGTCCTCAGCAAGCCAGGCTGGACTGATAGAATCTTTAACCTCATCTGCTCCTTTCATGATGTTATAGGAGCCCATAATTCTCCATGTTAGAGTAGTTTCTTGTTTCCAGTACAGCCAAACAAGGTTCTGTACTTGCACCTAGCCTATTCATTCTTCTGTCCTTGGTAATGCTTCTCAGAGCATGACAAAGGAACATACCTTCATGAGAGAACGAAAGGTTGCCAGCTTAACCTCATCAGACTGAGAGCCCAGCTGAGGGGTGTATCATCCAGAAGTCTTCATTTGCTGATGAATGCAGAATTACATGCCTATTTGCTGGGAGACTTCAGGCAATCCTCAGTTTCCTTACTGTCATCCAGAGTTTGTCTTCCCATTAGTATACAGAAAATGGAGGTCATTGTATGAGCTGACCCAAGGCAGCTATTCAGCTTTTTCACAGCCATAGTTGATGAAACAAGGTTCTAAGTGATTGACATGTTTACCTTGGTAGCACTCTCAGCAGTAATGAGGATGAAATGTTCCTTTGCTTTTGGGAAGAAAGCTCGTTTCGATCATCAGCAGAATCGTATTTGGAAAAAGGGATGTATCGAAGGCTCTGCCAAAGATCTGACGTTTACTTTCTGCTCTTTTCCACGGGTGCTGCTGCGGGATAGCATACAGTAAACATATTCAGAATTCAAACAACTACATCAATGCTGCTAATGCCAAAATACTAGCATAACTTTGTAACAAACTCTGAGCTTCTAACTTACAGCAAATTCTTAGGTAGCAAAATTGCCAGTGCAAGATTCTTTCTGGGCTTGCATCATCCTCAAACTTGTCGTCTTCCACAGTTTGCTAATATTAAAAAAAAAAAAAAAAAAAAAATTCATCCTTGAGTATGATACTTGAATC
>VXAV01006532.1:55787-84338 GCA_013399715.1 Alectura lathami
CATACTTGGAAGGTCACATGGAGCTAGCTTCATGAATTTATTCTTTTTTTTTTTTTTTTTTGCAAAAAGTCTTCTACATGTACTTCCGTTTCAATGGCCAACACCCTCTTTGTAGAGACTGATGTAAATATGGCTGAGCTGTCCCAAATAGACCCTCTCATAAGGTCACTATCACTAGCTGAACTTCAGGACCTCTGAACCTAGTAAAGTAGTTCTGCCAAAACAGTTAACCTGTCCTGCTGAGCTGAACCCAAAAAGGCAGATGTGTCACTGTCATGGTCAATTGCATGATCACAATTGCTGATCACATAAAGGAGAGAGAAAATTTCTCTCAGAATATTTAAAGAAAACTTGTATTTGCTCTAGTCTGTAAACTGTGTAAAAAAGTGACCAAAATGATAAAGGAAAGATGCTTGGAGAAACACTCAATGAATGATAGATTAAATGGAACAAAATGGAATGAAAGGTCATGCAAAAAAAAAAAAATCAAAAGCGTAATTTGAGACATGCTTCTTAATAGTGAATATTTGCAGGTAGATTATGAAGTGCATGTTATTTTATTGACATGGTGGTGGGCATTATTCTATGAGAAAGGCAAAGTGTATGTTACATCCAAGTGAAGAAATTTAAGAGCTGAGTTAGATTTAAAATTGCATTTCTCAGAAATGAATCATCCTCCAAAGTGTGGGTTGCATGGTTGAGAAGAAATCTTCAGTTGTGTTCTGAGAGTGATCAGATCAAAAGAACCCTGAAGTGAGAGCTCATCAGGATTTTGCTAAGGTTTATATCACTCTCACAGGTATCAGTTAAAGTGACTCTTTCAGGCACACAGAGATTTTTTCTTGCAGATATAGCAAGACTGAAATGCTGAGCTTCTTCTACTTTAGAAGTGAAGCAGGACTGGTCTGATCTCCAATGGAAAGACCACTCACATCATAGTAATCCAAAACTCACATTATGAGAAATTCCCTACTGGCAATCTTAATTAGAATTTGTTGTTTTCAAGGCTGCAGTTGTCCCAGATTCATGCATTTCAATGTGTTATTTTTCAAGCCAAGGGCATTTCCTACTTGAGTTACAAAAATGCTTATTCTGGCCATTAGGCGTGGGGCAAATACTGAAAACAAGAAGTAACATTTTTGTTTGGTTTTCCTCTTTCCAGAAACCTTTTGACCCACACCAATTAGTATCAGTTTCTTCACACCTGTTGAATACCCCTCAGGGAGCTCTGACAGCACAAACCTGAAGTGTTACATAAGAACTGATATATTCTAGATTATCTCTGTTTTATGTATTTTCCACCAGCGTGGTTGCTAAGAGGTCAGCATGATGATCTTGTTCTTCAAAGAAGGAAAATAACAAAAACACCTATACTTGACACTTTCACCATTGACAGAACTGGTGAACCTGATCTTGTGTGAAATAAACTCTGCAAAAAGTCTTGGTGGAGAAACATCTGCTGTAAATATTTCAGCAGGGAAAGATATTGTCTGGCTGAAAATGTAGGACAGATTCACAAATGCAGCATGTTCCCATTTAACGGATACACGTGGCCTTAGGGATCCATGTGGCTCCATTACTTGTCCAAAGTTCAAAATAAAGAGAAAAATAAGTTTTGACAGTTGCTTCTGAGGAAAGTGATAACAGATCAAAGGACTTTCTTTTACTGTGATATTTTCTTCATTATGGAAAACAGTAACTTTGGACTTTGGCTGCTGTTTGAAATCTTTACCTTTTAATAAGTGAACTCTTTAAATGTAGCTCAGAGAACAAAGGTTTCCCTTTTACAGTTAAACTTTTAACCCTTGAGGTTGAATTGGTGCAGACCAGAGGGAAAATCCACTGTGTTTTCACTGAACTTTTTACCCTTTGAAAAAAAAATGAACAAGTTTAAAGTTCATGCACTGAGCAAGAGGTCTCTACTGGGGATTTCTGGTATTATTAACTTCCTGACCTCGGATAATTAAAAGGGAAGAGTGGAGTCAGTGCAGACTTTGACTCAACTTTGAACTTTTAACCTCTTGAGGAACATTTTTAGTGTACAAGTGGTATACACAGTAAACTCTCTTATTAAATTTCTTTAACCCACAGACACAAAAAATGTCAGTGGGCCAAAATTATCCTCTGTCCTTCATGTCATATTTTTATTTGTGCTTCAGTTAAAACTCAAGGGAGATGTTGTTTGGAAACAAAACATGACACAGACAACTATTTTCCAGGAACTGGCTAGTACAGTAGGCAAGCGAAAGGGAGAAGAAGCCGTGAATCTGTCAGATACTGCAGTAGGGTTTGTAATTCAGACTGTGTTGGGCTTTAACTCTGGGACATGCAACAGTATTTTAGTGATGCCTCTGAGCAAAATTCTCCTTACAGAGTGAGGTATTTTATCTCCTTATTCAGCTGGGCTTTTACTTTCTCAAGCTTTAAATATAGTGATACTCAGTAGCACAGGAGAGTATGGCTTTATTGACTAGGAAATAACCAAACAAGTAGTTTTGTGGGTTCTGTATGTCAGCATAGAAATCATACATTTTCATAGCTTTAACGTAAACGGAAGAAAAATCTTTGCTTCTTCTCTCAGCAAGACAAAGATTATTTGTGGTCAACTGTTCATCAGGGATGCTATTTACTATGAACTAGTCTGGGGAACAATGTGGGAAGCAGTAAAACCATCATTTAAATCTCCCAGCATTAGTGTTATTTTGGACTGTTGCAGGAAGGATGGATATTTTCATCTTGAAAATTTTGAATTTGGATGATTTTTCAGAACTCTTGATTGAAAGCCAACAAACTTTTACAACAAACACACAAATCGGAGTTATTTGGGGGGATCACCCTATATATCCTGATGAAAAGAATTTCAAAAACTGCAAATCTTGAAAATTTTGGAAAAATGCATATTTGCTTGGAAAGTCATCAGTTTAGCTTGGTTTGCTATTGCTTATGATTGTTTTTCTACTTCTTTAAAACATTGGCTGTGTTATCAGGTAGTGTGCAGTAGCTCTGTAGGATGAAACAGTTCAGACTAGCACTGGTCTGATCCCACTCACTGAACACCCACAGCAGCAGGAGCACACCCGTGTGGGTGTGGGCATGCGCAGACTGGGCGGTGCCTATAATGGTGGATGGAGAGACAGGCATCCTTGGGAAATCTGCATTACGATAGGGTGGCTGGGAAAGAGCCACCTCGCAGCCTGCTTCCAGCAGTGCATCTGTAAGGCTGGATGTGTGAACAGAAAAATAAATGGCTATTTAATATTAGTCTTATGCTACTGCCAGCTGGGGACATCACACATGCCCCTTAGTAGTTTTCACAAAGACCTGCACTGGCCTGTGTGGGATGCCAATCTGTAGGCAGAGGGATGCTGAATGACACCTGGGCTCAGTGGTCGGAAGCTGCTAAACCCCCACAGAGGTGTCTGATGTTTTCTGTTTGGAGAAGAACTGTCACAGCAAGCCTGAATTAAATATACCTGCATTTAATCTGAAAGGAGTGTTGCCCTGTGCCTACCTTCCTGAGTCTTGACTTGGGAAAGGACTTAGACTACTGTTCACACACTGGAAAAGTGAAATTTTGAGTAGACACTGCTGCTAATCCAAACCCATGATGTAGAGAAGAACACTTCAGCTGCTAGGGTAGGGCTCCCATGGGCTTGAGGAGCCCCCTCATCCTCACACCAGTTCCCACCAACAGGACGTGGGCCAGGAAGGGTTGCTTCACAGGCAGCAGTGCCCATTTTCCTGAAGATGATGAAGAGTTGTACTCCATCTGCCTTTTTCTCCTCCTAGCCTTTACTTCTAGCTTCTGAAGTTTAGCCCAAGCAGGGAAAAAACCAAGGCAGATCTATGGGACATTTTGAGCCCATTCCAGTCCTGTGCCCCACCCCGTGCCTGTAAAAAGGACAAATCATTTTATGCTTAGGACATCCAGCTTCCTTCTGCTGCACCTTTGGACCAGGATGAATTCTTTAATCCTGTCCTAGTCTCAAAAGGCATCATGAAAATTATGGCAAAGTCTCCTGGATAGGCTGACCTGGCTCATCACCTGCAGGCAACTGGGAGACTGGGCACGATTTCCCCTTCTCCTTCTGCAGCTTTTAGCTCTTAAGATTTTGCAGATTTCCCACTACAAGGTAGGATGCTTCCAAGATCAATCACTAGGACAAATGTGGGCAGTTTTTTATGGGGGGTAGCAAAAGTAAAGGTCTGTGTCCTCCAGTCAAGCTTAAATTTGTGCTGTAAAATATGGGTTTATTAAGAGCATCTCTACTAGCAGGTTACCCAGATTTTCTTTTTCTTTCTTTCTTTCTTTCTTTTTTTTTTTTTTTTGTTCAGCATAGAGATAACAGTTCATTTTTTGCCTGATTCAAAACATTCAACTGTCTGAAATGCTTCAGTGTAAAGGTTTTCCAAAAAGCATTTGACTTGTGGTATAGAGTTGGCACAGAAAATTTCAACTGGAGCTAGACAAGACAAATTTGGCAAAGTTACAGGCAACTGATAGCAGGGTGTTTATCATAACAAGCACTGGGAAATCTAGCTACCAGCCCCTCCTGCAATTTCACCATGCATGCACAAGTACAAGATGTGTAAAATCAGCATGATCGTGTATGCATGTGAGTGTGTGGATGGATGGAAAATGTCAACCTGCATGAGTTTGTGTACTACAGAACTACTTGTGTGAGAAAGTACTGGAGTCTGTCCTTATGCATGGATTAAGAATGGCAGTTAGGCATGCATAGACACTGGTGGTGCCTCCCTCTGTCAGACCTCTACAAAGACATCTGCCTCTATGCAGCACTGTGCCTGTGGAAGCAGTGAACTTCTGCTTTCTCTCAGATTTCAGCACTGTTGGACAAACACTGGTCCTCGGTTTGGCTGATCTGCATTTGCAGAGCAAAGAGCAGACTCATTGGTTTTTGCAGACTTGTCTCCTGAGCATGGAGAATATGTTCAGTTTTATTGGAGATGGAGATGCAAGCAGGAAAAACCTAGCAGTAGAGATACCGAGCACTCATACGGAACTTATTCAGGAAGTTCAAATAATCCTCACAGTAACTATATGACGTAGGGAAATATTGTTCGGACAAAACTGCACTGTATTTTTTCCTGGATGGAGCATACAGGTGCTGTGGAAATTGATAAAATATAAAACAAAAATGGAGAGTGTTAGTTAAATGGCTTACCTGTACTTCTGGAAAAAAAAAAAAAAAAAAAAAAAGCATGTCAGAATTGTTTAGNAAAGCATGTCAGAGTAAGGTCTAGAAAGTCAAAGCCTTATTCTCAGTCCTGCACCCGGTCCATATGGCATAATCTTTCTCCTATGGTGAATGTAGGTTGCTTTTCTTTTCCCTGCATTCTGCGTGGGTGTGCAGTGGATAGAGTCTGTCAAAATTAGAAAGCAAAATTCTCACCTGGCCCTGCACATTGAAACAAGAATAAAAGGAGTCCTGGTAAATGTCACATCCCACTCAATCTGCCCTTGAGGCCTTCAATGCCAAAAGATCAAGGCTGAAATGTCTTGTGCAGAAGGAAGGAAAAGGAGGAGAAAACATGCTCCACCTTGCAAAGGGATGCTACAGTTTAATTCTGGTCACGATGAGAGACAGAAAGAAGTAATAACTGAGTTACACGCCCTGCCTGGGCATTTAGGAGGAGTACACTCTACTTAATATGCCTGAATGTAAAGATCTAGCTCTAGTCAGGGTACTTCCCACTGCTGGAGAGCGGCTGAAACTCTGTGCCCATCGCAGTCAAGATTTCCCTGACTTCAGAGAGGCTAGAATTTCACCTGCTGTGAATCGACTGGTCTACTTAGCCATGCTGGGTGCACTTTTGAGCCAGTCACACCACGGTAGTTTTGACACGATAGCTGTAAAAGCTGTAAAAACTGGCAGGGAACATATCCATCCTTTCGCCACATGGCTGTGTGCTGCCTGCAGCAGCTGCTGGCCAGTCCGAGCGCAGCCATGGGTGTCTGACCGAGACACTGAGTGCCAAACGCCAAATCTGTAGGTGGAAATAAATTCTGTCCAAACTCCCTTGCAGCTCTTGCTTTGCAGACGAGCCACTTCGCCTGCTTCACCTCTCACACTGTGGTCATGGGAAGACCATGATTCAGAGTATCAGGCAGGAGGGGTGGTTGCAGAAAGGAGTGCAATGAGGAAGCCCTACCAACAAAAAGGTGTCAAGACATTGCTCAAGAGCCTGAAATCAGGCTCCTCTAAAGGTGTGCATTTATACCTGCACCGTGTTTCTCAGAGACAAGCTTGAATAATTTCACCATGAATTTCTTCTTGTTCGTCAGCTGTAGTTTTTTTGAGCCGTATGTAAGACTAATAAGATTTGTCTGTAGTGACTAGTACTTAGCGCATTTTGGCTGATGGATGTGTGTGACTGCTCTTCATTTTTTGACTCTGCAGAGATGTTGAAGTGTCTATTGGGACGGAGAAGACGATCTCTGCTGAAAAGTGCTTGGAATCAAATTTGAGACTTGGTATTGAAGGATGGCAAGACAAATGGTGAATAGATGTAAGCTGAGAAGGCATTTTATTGGCAAAACAGACTGCATGCTCATCAAAGCCGTCATTCTTTAATGTGAGCTGGAAAAAGATGTGTTGTTTTATTTTTTAAATTTGGTTAGGTCCCTGGGGCATTGAGAACACTGTGTTTGTGAAATGGATAAGCAGACATTGGCATGAAAATCAAAAGAAAGGTTCAGTTAAAAATCCAAGTTACAACACTGAGTTTCGTGAGCCAGCACTATGGCAGAGAACCTCTCTCCTGTTTTGTTTCTTGTGCCATGACTGTACCTCCAACAGCTGAACAAAAGAGCATCCCAGTCACGTGAACAATTACACTTCAGAACTTGTTGGCCAAGCTCACTACTGACAGAGATACCTTCCTCCTTTGTGCCTAACCAAAGCCAGGTAATAAAAGATATTACTCCTTATATGCCTTGGTGAAGAGCTGTGAGACAAAGAGGACAAAGAGACATAACCTTTTTTTTTTTTTTTTTTTTTTTTTTAAGAAGAAGAAGAATATACTGGTTTAAATCAGAGGTATTGGTGAATAGGGAAAAGCAAAAGGAGAGTCCTGGCTTCAATTAAAGACATATTAAATAGAAAATGAATGAACCATGACTGATTAGATTTTTAGTTTTGTAAAATTTTCTTTTATATCACAGCCTCTTCAATAAAAAAAATAATAATAATCTGATGTTTAAGGTGTAAGAGTATAGCCTAGTTTATCTGAGAATATGCTGTTGCTCTGACACATTTCAATCTGTGCACTGAGACAGCAGAGGATTTTTCTCAGATGTGTGAGTAATACCTTACATGTTATTTTACTGGAAAAAAACTTAAAATCTTTTTACTGTCTGTTGTACAATACTACGTATGGTGGCTAGTATTCCTAGTGCTGAGTATTAGAAGGAGGAACTAAAATTAATGTACAAAAAGTGACATTAATAAGTAGCTCATATTTGTAAGGGTTTTGGTTTTGTTTGGTATCGGGAGTACAGGATGGTATTTCGGAAGCAGTTCAGGAATTTGTGTTGATTTAACGTCTCAGCTTCAAATCCTACCTTACTAGACACGGAGTCATCAGGATTGCTGGATACCATGCTCAAGGAGTACATGTTTGGAAGTGTGGGATTGTGAATGTTTGTTACTCGTACCTGAGGCCTAATTTCTGGATGTTCCACAAAAGTCAAATCAAAGTACAAAACAGTGGTGTTTGGCTATGGTGAAGATGCAATAAAATAAGTGGTCACAGATAGTACAGAAAAAATCTGGACCCCACCGTACTGAAAAATCATGAAAAATCACCATGCTAGTAGCTCATAATGCTTGTTATATGACTCTCATTATACTGTAGACGTATACCATCACAATGAATTACTGTTCGTCCACCACCACACATGGCCCAAAAGAAAAATAATCAAATGGAAGGTTTGGTGAGTTTTGTAACTTGTCACTATTTAAGGAATGTGAAATAAATTGTGGAAAGTATGTCAACAAAGTCAAAACAGGGAGTTGAGAGTCTGACCCAGTGAAAGAACAGCAGGAGTTGTCATCTGGCTTGATTTCTGGCTGTGTCCCAGCTTTCCCCACCAAGAAACGCAGATTTCCTTTTAAAAAACATTATCACCTAAGAAAAAAATCCCCTCATATTTGCTAGTCCCAATTGTAAATTTGACTTTCTTTCTTTATTAGCTGTTATGCACTACACTTAACGAATGAGTTTATGTCTTAAGATGTTCTTGTTTACAAGTGCCTAGCTCCCCGAAGAAGTGTAATTTTAATGCCATAAGAAACTTCATGTTTTCTTTCCAACACTGATAGAACTAATGTAAACAGCACTCCCTAAGGAAGAGATGAAAAAGGGAGAATGCAAAAAGCACTGTGTGAAAGCTGGGTTAGGACCAGGCTGAGCTGCCCTTTCTCCCTGGTGGCGATGGGTACAGTGCAGCGCCCTCCTCCAGCCTGCTGCCATTTTCTCCTTTTAGGGCAGCAAATCCCAGTCTGAAAAGTTCACAGTGGCACAGGAGCTCCAGGAATCTGCCACCGCTCCCTGGGTCAGCTCAATGTTGCTTTCATCAGAAGTGTCACTGCGATGGAGAGAAGTTGTTAGAAAGAGTTTCGGGAGGCATTGACATAATCAGGTCAGCTGGAGGTGCATAAACAAGAGAGGGGGGAACAAAACCCATGGAGAAATGCGTGTCTTTCCACCCTGTCCCTGGGAGACACAAAGCGAAAAGGCTTTGCTCTCACCTGCTGGCATGGCATTTTTACTCCCTGCTTTTGTCTTTTTGGCTGTAAGGCGTTTTCTTCTCTGCAGCCTGACAGACCCAAGGACATTTGCATCTGTCGCATGTTTCTTAGGCAAATTTTCCCTTTCTTCTTCTTATTAGTGTGGCAGGCAGATTTTTTTCAGCAGGCTGCTTGCTGGCTAGGTACCCCCTGCTGCCAGGATGTCTGTCAGTGAGAGGAAGGAGGACAGGGTTTCTCCAGAGGTTTCAGGGCTGTTGGGGAGGGGAAAAGAGGGAACTTAAAGGAATACTGTATGTTGCAGGGGCATCGAGGGATCTTGTGCCTCTGATGATGAAAACATTACTGGGCTTTTGTATTTTTTCCTCTTGTGAGCCTGTTGAAATTATTTCATGACAACCAGGATCTGAAGAGAGCTGGGAAAAATAGCATGATATGCAATTTGCATGAAGAGATGGCACATGTTGGATGCAAACTTTAGCAGCAGGCTACTCTTGCAACTGAGGCTATAAAATTTGATTTTTCCACTGGTATCATTCAAAAAAAAAAAAAAAAAAAAAACTAAAAGTGATTAGATTACTGAAGAATCCTCTTTCTTGATGCAACACTAGCAAAATCCAAAGTAGGGCCTGAAGTCCTGGCTGGGAGATAAAGCACGGTGCATTTATTGGGCATTTAGAGTACATACAGGCAAATGTTTAGTGCAATCAATAACTATGTTACTCCAAGATAACTGATTTCAGTGGGAAGAAAGATGGCAGATTTTGCTCTTTATGCTGTCACTGTTTCTAAGCAATTTGTTTTCCTTTGGAGGGGGGAGGCTTAGAGAAGATGATCCATCAGGAACCAAAGGCATCTCCATCAGCCAGGTTTCCATTAAGCATCCAAATTAACCAAAAAAAAGGAGGAGACTGTGGCTGAGAGAGAGATGGGAAACACCTTTGGTTCATCACAGGCTGCATTTTGTGATCTGCTGCAGCACTGGATTATGAGAACTTACTAGTTCTAGACTGGTTTTAGGAGGCCCTCCTGGGAAAATGTTGAGGGGCTCTGGGTATAAGGTGCAGTTACCAGGTTGGCCACTGTGATATTCTCTTAACACAAGTGAGAGCTGATCTCTGCTTGTGACGTTACTAGGCAAGGATCTGCAGGGGTTTTGGGTAAGGCTGGTGTCCTTGTCAGTACAGCCTCCCACTTCTGGAGAGGGAACAGCAGTGTATTACTCTCTTTATTTGGGTTGTTACCATGCTTTCTACCTGCTTACACTTTGCTTGCAATTTAGGACAAGTAGAGCCATCATCTTCAGCTTATGCCCCAAGCTTTTGTCTAGTACAGCTGTGTAGTGTTAGCAGCTGCTGATTTTTGTCACAGAAGTGGCTGCATTTTAGGAATATGCAATGAGATTTCTGCTCTACAGTTTGCTCAACCGGCTAGTGAAGCACTTTGTAGATCCAGGTGTGTAAATAGTACTTAATAATACTGATCTTAGGATAATAATTTGGTAAAAAGGATTATGATCCATGTTTTGATGTTCATTTTACTATTGGTTTGCTATGCAACTTGCATAACATGTTACTGTTGGGCTTATGTCACTGAGCACCATTGAACAAAAACCCAGGTCTAGAAATTAGATTATTATTCTGCAGTTCAGAGATTAAAATAAAAGTACTCTATCACTTGTATTTACATACTTGCTGCAAACCAGGTCACCCTGACCTCTGAGCTCTGTTTTCCACAGAATGGGCCAAATCCATTCCCAGTGTGACTTCCTTGACTCCAGCACAGTTGCACAAGAGAAGACTGTAACTTACTAAGTCTGTAGAATAACTTTATTTTGATTAGGGATAAAAAATAGTATTTGGGTGGAGTTTTTATCTTGCTGGCATAATAGGTGCATTTTTTTTCATGGACATTTTTTAACAGGAGCTGGCATAAATGTTGTTTACCAGTAAGAAAAGAAGAAAGGAAGGGAAAAAAAAAAAAAAAAAAAAAAAAAAAAAAAAAGAAAGAAAGGAAGAAAGGAAAAGAAAAACAAAGGAAGGAAGGTAGGTAGAAAAATAAGAAGGAAGGAAGCGTACATTTCAGCTGATTTCTATCCATTGTACAGAAATAAGACTGTAAATGATAACAAATTTTGAGAAGAAAAACCTAAACCACAAAAGAAAATAAATATTCCCATCTTAGCAAAGTCATTCTCTGGTGAAAGTGCAGATTTAGTTCTGCTGCAAACACAAGAGAGGGTCCCTTTGGCTTAGTGGTTCCTCTCTGAGCTGGGAGCACATGGTAAGATCTGCACGGAGAGGGGATATGCTCACCCCAGCACCCCACAGAATGGGGGCAGAGCATGAGCACCAGGAGCCTGCTAGGGGCAAGAGGAGTAAGCAAAGGGGACTGGAACCCTGTGTGCCCTGTGCAGGTGGGACATGAGCAGGGAGCTGCCTGCCCTGTACGGGAGGGGAAGGCATGGGGAGAGGGATAGGGATGGCTAGGAAGACAAATGAGAGGAATCAGACGCTTTGGGGAGTGTGGGGTTGAGAGAAAGGTCAGGTGAGGTGCCTGGGAAGAGGCGGTGGGACTTTCCTGGTGCAGAGGGGAGAAGAGAGGGCTGGAATCACCCACACCACATAATAGGAAATCTTGCGGTGGACAACTGGTTTAATCTCTCTACCCCTAAACAACAGAAACTGGCCAAGACAGACCAGTCTTTCTGTTGTCTCGTCTCCAATTACTTTGCTGTAGCCAGGGCCCTGAAGTGCCCCAGACTCAGTCTGGTGGCAAATTAATAAATCTGATTGAGTAGCCCTGTGAGCATTAATTCTCTGGGAGCAGCAGCAGAGTGGCATTGCCCTTTGTACATGCAAGGGGCAGGAAAAATATACTGTAGCAGTTTTCTTCCTGATGTTTAGCATCAAAGACCTCAGCTCCTCCCTGCAGGACATTAAGCCCCAGGAAACACCCTGTTCCTCTGTCGTTATTGCTTAATTATTTTCAGCTCTGTAATCTAATTTGCAGTTTGACTCTGTGTTGATTCTAGCTGGCGTATCATAACCTTTACGGTACAGGAAATGCAAGGCAGAGGTGGCTGTACTGATGTCTAAATCTTTTGGTGAAAAGGACCTTTTTCTAATCCTCCAGATTTAGGGAATAATTCATTTTCCAGAGTGTCTGAAACCTTTAACATTATGGAGATTTCGCTTTCTCCTACTTGCTTTTTATAATGTTTTACAGGGTTTGCAATGCAAAAGTGAGTAATAAAGGATATTTTATTGAATAAGTGTCATTACTCCTTAGCTTTAAAGGAGGATGTTAGAAAAATATGTCACACAGAGGAGCTGTTAACATATTCCTTTTATTTTAATTAAATATAACAGATACTTCATGTGTTCTGAAAACAAGGACATAATAAACTTATAGCTACACAGGGAAGCTCACTGAATATAGAAATTACAAACAAGATAATTCAAGCAATTTAAATCTTGATGTTTTATTAAATACTTCCTGTCTAAAGCAGATAGTTTTATTTCAACCAGAAATAACTGAGTTCATCTCCTACCTCCTTGGTTTCTCTAGAAATCTCCTAAACCCAACAGGAAACTGGAGCTGCAGGGAACCGTCAGCTCTGAGATTCATCTCATCAAGACTCCCATTCTTACGTCTGGAATTGTTTTGATAAGAAAATGACAAAATACAGTTACAATATGTACTGTTAGTAGCAAGTGATATATGGGGTGCTTTTGAGCTTAAAGGTTCTCATGGTTGCATATAAGTCGTACGAGCCTGCAGGAAGGCACTTAATCTGAAATAAAGCAAAAGGTGGAGGAATGGAAAGGGGCCTCTGAAGTGTAAATCTCTAGGAAAAGCCATAAAAAATGGCACAGAAGGAAATTGTCTAGACTAGGAGACGAGAATGGGGTAAGCAAATGAAAATAAGTGATCAGCAGACCAAGGACTATGTTTTGGGTAAATATCCTTAATGAGTAGGAAGTATTACAGGCAAGACTGTATTTTGTGTTTCCTGTAGCCTTTTTCTTTCCAGCCCTTGCATGCATACCTTGGCTTTAAACCAGGTTAAATAAACCTTACCAATTTTTTTGCTATAGGTCTGTCTTGTGTTAAGGTGCACTAGAATGAAAGAGAAGGTCTGAGTCTGCATCCTGAGGGGCTCAGTGTATCTATTAGAGATGCAGAAGAGGGACTGGAGCATCTGTGGCATGCTGCCTGTAGCGAGGGACCACAGGTCCATGCAGATGCTCTGAAGCTTGTGTTGCCAGTTGTTGTTTTTTGAGAAGTTGCCCATAGCTGATGCAGAAAAAGCTCTCTGTGGTATAGAAGGGGATATAGGCAAATTTTCAGCTTATGGGAATGGCGAGACAGTCCCGTGTAGCGCCTGCACTCTGCACAAAGACAAGGGTCCTGCCTTGCCGTAAAATCTCAGAATCTGGGAAACACAGATTTCCGTGAGTGAAGGTGGTATGCTCTAGGCTGCCAGACTCAGCTGTGTGGGGTGACTATAAAATGCTGTGTGCTGTTCAAACTTCCTTGTATTTGGAATGTGGATTATGAGAATGTCTGGACAAGTTACTCCTGCTCTTTACTTCTTTGTCAAATAACTGAGAGCCTGCAAGCTTTGCTGCCAGGAGGGCTGTCGTTATCACCACAGCAGGGAATTTTGGGGCTGTTGTTAGTATCCTGAAGTGGTGTGTGCTAGCTAACTATTACAGTGAAAAATACAATAATACTCTCAAATCATCTCAATGCTGTTGTTCTAAAGTGTGTGTGTAGAGGAGGCGGAAATCGATCAAAATTGCATTTAGCCTCCCATACCCCTATACAGAAAAATTATTTCTGTGGTGTCCAGATCACTTCCTCTCCAAACCCCAGCTCTGTGTCACCAGTACACATGAGTGAGCCCCTAATAATATGACCAGCATTGTGGTTGCACAGCTTTTCCTCCTGAACAACATTGTGGCAGCCAGGCCTGTCCTTTGAATTAAACAAGTTATTCTTGTAGCAGAGCTAACTGAATTAATGCAATGTAAATGAGACTGGAATATTTCAGGGTGTGTAAATGAAGTTACTCTGTTATTATAGAAATGTCGCATTATTCCAAGCTCCCTCTTGTTAGGGGAAAATATTTTTCCAACAAATATCTTGAGTATTGAACTCTGCTTGGCTGATTCAAAATGAACAGCAAGTTTTATGGTCTCATGTATGCATTTTTAGACTTAGAAATTCCGACTGAAGTCAGTGGAGTACCTTTGATCCATTAGAAATACAGGATGAGATCCTCTTATGGGTAAAAGATATAACAAAGGCTAAGGAAATAGCAACTTCCCCTTTCTTCATCATGCAACATGGTGACTATTTTTCTATGATCATACACCAATGTGATGATTGAGAAAGAAAGGTCTTAACACTTATCAGAAAGGCTGAAAACAGAAGATATTCCAATGACAGCTAGAAGAAGGGAACAATGCTGATATAATTGGAGTAGACAAAGGATGTTCTCTTTGTGACACGTTTTGAGAAACATCCAGGAACATTTGTTATGCCAAAGCAGGTTCATGGTTCAATGAAAATGCCATCTTGTGTTGGGGAAGAAAGCAGAAGAGGCAGCCCTCTCCGAGCAGAAAAAGGAACAAAAATAGTTCAGGGTTCCAGAGCAGATACCCATGTACAAGTTTAGATATATTATTATGATAATAATGCTATGCTAAGTTTGCATTGCTTTTGCCTTTATTGGCTGATCCACTGAGGAATGACTATACACCACTGCTATTTACTAACAGAGGGATCTTTTGAATTCACTTCAAAACAGCGGTGTTAGGATGACCTATCTCCTCCTCCTGTAGCTGGTACTTATGAATAGGGTATACTTGTGTGTTTGTTTCTGTATTTAAAATACATGATAAGAAGGCATGATGAAGCTGTTCAAAAATTGCGACACAGACCAGCAACAGAAGCCAGAAGAAGCCCTTACACCATCTTGTCTGACGTGAATAAGACATTTCATATGTCTTATCTCTTGGTAGTCAAAGGTGTGTGTGTATGGAGGTATCTCTCTCTGTATATATGTATACAGACGTTTATAGTAGTGTATGTACAACATAATAGTCTAATATCCATATATACCTAAATATACACCTATATACTTGGGCAAAGGTGAATTTTGTTCCTTTAGTTGATTTGATTTAAACCTTTGGAGAAAATATGTTTGTTCTTGCTCTTATAAAGAGTTGAACCTGCTTGGGGTATACAGTCCAAGGAACTGCAAGGGGTCAGATGGAGAGGTTAAATCTGCTGACATCTCCTCCTCAGAGGAATAGAAACACCTTTCCATGCCCCAGCAGGGCTGCACTGCATTTGCAGCAGTCAGAAAATTACTGAGTAGCTGAAATCAAGACTAACAGCAGGACCTGCCTGCCTGCAAGGATAGCACAGGCATTTTGATTTGTCTCAAAGGTTAGTTATTCTTTCGTATATATATTCTAATAATACCTGTATTTTTGAGCATCCCTGCACAGAGTCCCACCTGATTTTACTTTTAACACTATGTTGTTTGTTCCTAATTGGAATTATTTAGGCTTCAGACCCCATCCTTTTTTTTTTTGTAGTTATGACTTTCTTTGCTAAATTGGTGAGCCTCTAGTTTACAGGTACCTTCTTCAGTGTAGAAGGTCTATAACTGAAATCAAATCAGCTTTTGGGTAAGAAGAATGATCTTTTGGGTAAGAAGAAGAGATGAATTTAAGTCTCTCAGTCTAAGATATCTTCAGATATCTTTCCTTCAGACAGTGTTTGGATTCTTTCTGTGTTCTGACTTTAGAATATGAGCATTAGATCTGTAGCATCTAGGAATGTATCTCATCAGTCTGATTCACCAAGGTAAGTTCATTGGCCCTGCTCCCGCTGCCTGACCTGTTTGGTTCATCTGAAAACTGTGTCTCTTTTTTATTTATTTTTCTTTTTTTTTCCAAGGAGATCAGGTTGAACTGCTCTTCCCTTTGATCCACTCTGTCATCCCTAACAGAGACACAACCAAGGTACCTGTAACTTTTATTTCTTGTTCCTCTCTCTCAAGGAATGAATTAATTGCTATTAAAAGTTTTAGTAGTTTAACAAATGTTAAGGTGTACTAGCTATGCATATACATTTATCAGAAGAAATAGTATTATGGCAAGTCACTTGTTCTTTTGTCAAGCCCTTTAGTGTGTTACTATTGTTAGATAGAAACCTGTTCTCACAAAAAGAATTCAAAATACAGTTTGAATTATTATGGCACAGCCTCTAGTGGATTGATTTTCCAGATCTTAGAGAGACCTAGAAGAGTCTGCTGGCTGTATATTCAGCTAAGCTGAACCTTCCATAAATTCTAGAAGAAAATGGCTCTTGTGGTCCACTGTATCAGTTTACCATCTATGAGATACGTAGCACAATTTGGGTTGGAACTGCACCCTCACAATCTTGCATTATGAGCTAAGGATTGCCTTGACATACACATCTGAAAGTTTCTTATGATGGTTCTCTGACTTTGTAATGCATCCTTCTGCAAACTCTTTCCAGAAGTTTCTTCTCTTTCTTTTAAAGAGGAAAACACTTCCTTCTGAATTTCCCATCTTTCACAAACTCTTAAAATGAATCACAGGTAACAGAGGCTTTAGTGTCCTGTGTTAGATATCCCCTCAAATGCTGCATTATTTTTCAATAACTAGTCTAATAATGACTGGTTATTAGGAGTGGAAAGAAGTGAAAACCTTTTCAACATAGTTCTTTTTTTCTGAAGTACATGCAGCTGAAGCTGGCATCACTTTCAGTGTTTTGAACTTTCCACTGTGACAGATTACTGAAGGTTTTTCAGTGAAGGTACAGGTAGACTCAGAGACAGTTTTGGCTGATTAAAGTCTGTCAGTGGACACACCTGATAAAAACTGCCATCTAATTTGCAGTATTGTTAAAGTGATACGAGGTGTGGCAGTGAGATATGTGTCTAAACTGGGGAAGTACTATGTATTTAATTTTCTTCATGCAGTCTGTCTGTTTATGCGTGCATATTGGATAGCTCTGTGCATGTGATTCTTAGAGAAGTGAACCCTTAGTAAGAAATATTTAGCTCTGAGAGCCTTAGAGCTGAAAAATTAAGTAAATCAGTGTATTCCTTACTAACCAAAGAAGTAAGAGTTTGAAAACAACACTTGTTCTTTCTGATTTGCACATTTGACCTTGAATATATCCAGGCAACATTCTTAAGAGGTGGTGCCAGGATGTAGGGTTATTTCTTATGATTACAGTTCTCTAGGCTGCTGTGAAATGTGTTTCTTTACGGTAAGCCAAACTTACCCTTGGAGTAAGACCATTTTACTCAACGGATGCATTTGGCACATTAACTTTAGCCTGCGATAAAGTCAAGGGCAAAAGGATATTCTTATGCAAAGCAGAATCACTGGAGATATGCAGCTAATCACTGAGGATTAGAATGAGGATATCCCTGTCCTCATAGCACCTTTGTATGGCTTTTTAGCCCCTTTTAAATAGCAAAATTACAAGGATTTTCTCTTGCTTATGAGAAGAAATAATAGTTTATTACTAGAAAGTGATGAAACTTTATTGGAAATGCAATTATGTTTCCTAAATCTTTTAGTACTTTTGTGCGTGTGATTGCTACGCAATAGTAGTCCTAATTACGATTTCATAAATTCCCTATGGGCAAAATGGTAGAGTGTGTGTGAACTTTCCAGTATTACTGTTTAAACTTGAGCATTCTTATGAATTATTTTAAACTTGCATATTTCTAAGGAAAATAAGTTCAAAATATCTATGTACGACTGAACCTCTATTCACCTTAAGTATATAGAATTACTGGAAATCAGTGGGACCACTTGGTTAAATATGACATCATGTCTCTAGGCTCTTAAATTTTTAGCAGAGTCTTATAGTATACTTTTATAATATGTAATTTTTTTCAATCCAAATGCTAGTACTATTATATCATTCCAATATTCTGAATATACACACACATACACACAAAAAAAAAATAGTAAAGTTTTTTTATTGGCAGAATTAAGGGGATTTCTCCTTCAAATTTAAGGTCTCCTCCAAAAGGTCATTTGTATAGTTTTGTTTAGACTCATCTGTTTTGACTTTAGCAGCAAATCCATTCTGGTGTTTTATATATATATAATGAAGCAAGAAGCTTCATTCATAAAGAAACATCCATCACTGTATTTAATTACGATGTTCTGAACAGAAATACATAGCCAGTGGGAATAGGTCTATTGATTAAAAACTAGGGTAGCTTCTGTTTAGTCTGTTGGAGACTCTTCTTTTTTCTCAATTACAGTATGTAGGAGAGGTCAGTCTGACTGCATTATTAAATTAGGTTAGGAAACAGTATTTCTATCACTGAATTGCATGTGACCTGTTTCTTAGGAAAATACACAGTAGAATACTGTCACTCTGAATTCAGAGCATTTGCTTTGCCTAGCACAAATAGTTTTCATTTTATCCTTCAAATTAATCATTACAAAAACAGAGATTCCTACAAAACAAAGAATCCTATGAACTGATATTCTTGTGGGTGTAAATTGTCTTCTATCTGGTATCAGCCTTTAGATTTAGGGAAATCTGTTGTAGTATGACAATGGATGCTTACAGAGCATAAAGATGCAGAAAGAGACACACACGGATTTTATACAAGGGGCTGTCTTAATAATATCTGAGAATTTGGTCTTCTTGAGGACAGCAGCTCTTATCTGACTGTCTAGCTGTCCTGTCTGAGCACCCCAGCAGGGAGGCAAGTGGGCTGAGAGCTGCTGAGCTCTGTGTGCACTGGTGGCTCTGTGTCCGCCAAACAGGTGGCTCTGCTGTGGCAACTGCTTCATTTTGTGCTGCAGCCAGATTTGTATTTGTCTGATGGAATGCAATAATCAATGGAATGTGATAATGTTGATGCATGAATGAAAAGCGTGGTAAGACTTTTCTAGAAGATAATCAAGTTTTGCTTAATGCTGCTTCTCAGTGAGTTGTAGGTTAATAGAAAAGAGATGTGGGAAGGATCTTGAAGGGTCATTCCCTCTGTCCTGACACTGGATCTGCCCTACGTACACCAGCCTTGACAGATGTTTGTCAGGCCTGTTCATAAAAACTGCCAGCAGCAGACTCCACAGCCAGCCCAGGCAATCTGTCTTTACACTTTTTTTTTAAAGCTTTTCCTAATGTCAAACTGAAATTTCCTTGGTGCAATTTAAGCCCATTATTTTTTGTCCTTTCCACAATGGATAAGGAGAACAGTTTATTTCCTTCAATTTTTGCAGTAACCTTTTACATATTTGAAAGCTGTTATCATGTCACCTCATACTTTTCACTTCTCTGTACTGAACAAGCTCAGATCTTTCTATACTCTTTCAAAGGTCATGTTTTTTTCAGGCTTCTGATCATTCCAGAAGTGTGTGGTGAAACACCCACTGACTTTAGGAACTGAGGTATATCTACATTATAAAAAATTCCTGTATTTACAAAGCATCTAGATTTAATATAACCATTTTTACACAAATGCCATGCAATCAGCTTTTATGTATAAATGTGTTTGCTTAAAAATAACAGTAGTACATCTTAGCAGTAAACTTGTGTACCCACACTGGCAGGAATACTTGGCCTTTGACTTTTGTGTTTTAGAAACGTATGTGGGACAGATGGATATTTGGTATACTTACATGACATAACATCTGCTGGTGAGTAAAGAGTGTTACCAAGGCATAAAATGAAGCAGTGAATGTGTTTACAGCTACTCGACCAGTGTTGCATATACAGTAGTGTAAAAAGCTAGATGAGACAGCCAAAAACTATTCTGAAAAATGTGTCCCTATTCTACTTGAACAATTGAGATATTTCAAATGTTTCTGCCATCTCTGGCAGCATATGCAAAGGTGAATGTAGAAATAATATGAAAGAAGATCTTTAATCATCTAAAAGAGAAAATGCTGATGACAGACGCAGAGCACCTGTTCTCTTAGGGTTGCTTTGGCTTCCATTCTTGTCACACATCTTTAAATGTATGCAATATTGAGGTATGCATCTAAGACACTGTGTCATTTTGAGTTGTAAACAAGCACTTTGGTGGTGCAAAACATCTCATCATATTTAGATATCTACTTCTGGATGACATGACTTGCTGCTGAACCGCTTTTTTCCCTCCATTAATTCTGAGCGACTAATTTAAATGGGTGGGGTCTGCCTAAGTCACCACTTGTGTGACTTAGCTGGGGATTTTCTTTAGTGCTTTTAGAGCCTGAAGAATGGTGTTCATGTTGTGGCCTCTGTAAAAGAAAGTACTGAAAAAAATGAGTAGAGCTCACTGGGAGTTGAGTTGTATGGTTCTAATGCTCAGCACAGAAGAGCTGACAGTAGCCAGACTCCAAGGGGATGTCTGTCACAGATGAAATACAGTCAGAAAGGAGAATTGTACTATCTCTTTCCAAAGAGAAAGTTACAAAAATGAATGTGAGAGAGACCTTCAAAGACTCTCCAGAAAAATAAGGAGGGACTTCAGAAACAGCTTTGGTGGAGACCGTCAGTGGAAGAGAAGCAGATGTTCCAAAAATGGCACTAGAAAGACAAATCAGGGCAATACCATAGGAAGTAGTCAACCCTATTTTGCCACAGTTCCCAGAGTAGAGAAGCCATAAAGAGGAGTAGGTAGGAATATCCTCTGAACTGCTATTTTCTAGGGTGACTTCTGTGTATTAGCAGAAGACCAGACTACATGGACTTCTGGAATGCTGACAGCTGCTGGAAAGGAAGAGCTGGGACAGCGACTGCAAACAGGGATGTACACACTACACTTTGTTAGGGGAGGCAGAAGACAGTTGAGTTTGTACTTCAACAACTAGTAAGGGTGAGAGGAGGCAAAGGGTCTTCATGTTAGAGCTGGAAGGCTGATTAAATAAGTTCTGCTGAAAGTTAGAGGACTTCTGAAAGAACTAGAGGAAAACTGAAGCAGGTTGCCTGGAGGGCTCTCCTATGCTACACAAGGGACAAGAGTCTACATTAACACCTTTGTCTTGAAGCCCAAGTTGCATAAAGCATCCTCCCTTGGGAGCAGCATTGGAGAGTACAGGATTCAGGGAGCTGACTCTAAGGTACTAAGGTATGATTCTTTCTATGTTCTATGCTTTTTTTTTTTTTTTTTTTTTTTTTTTTTTTTTTTTTTTTTTTTTTCCCCTCTCTCTGTGTTGCTGCTTACTTGTCTCTTTAGCTAATTATTTTGTACCTTGTCCTGGTCCAAATTTACTAGTCACACAGTCTGAACTGAATCCAGACCTCTGCTCATTCCTTCATGCTTCTTTGTGGTGATATTCTCTGGAGAGACAGCAAATTCAAGACCAAAAGTATAGGCCTAGATGTGAGAGTAGGTAACTCTGACAGAAGTCTAGTACTCTTGTGTTGCTATGGAGTCAAACCAACAATTTACTTCCCTCAACAGAAATAGGAGTATGTTGTGCTTAGCTGCATGCAGGTTTTTGTTAACGAGTAATTATAATGTTAACTATGACAAGTTGCTTAGATATCCCACTGAATTACAGCTTTATTCAAGCCCAAAGTGTAACTGAAGAAAGTTTTTTTTCTGGTTCTGGCTTTCCATTGTATTTTAATTGATAAGGATATAATACAGAAATGTCTCTAAGATTTGGACTGTTACCTTTCACAATCTAATCTCTGAGTAATGTCTAATCTTCAGCAAAGTATGAAACCAAAGTAAAGATTAACAGATTCTTTAATGATACTCGGTATCCAGGAAATCCTCAAAGAGTGGGAGTTTGTGGCTGGTAGCACTATCTGTGCTTCAAGATACAGAAACAGTTAGGTAATAGCTAATGTCATCTCAGGCTTGCCTTACAGAGGGGCTTTCTTGTCTGAGGTTAATGCTGGGCACAGGCAGGTATTCAGAGGCTCTAGGTTGGCCTTCAAGAGCCTTCAGCTGCCTCTTAAAGTTGGGCTAACACCTGATAGCTGGTCTTCTGTTGGCTAGATTTCTGTGACAAACATTAACCTTTTGATGCTTAAGATTGAGCTTTGCAAGTGTAGTGTTAGCTCCAGTTCTTTAGCTCTGCCTCAGTACTGACCCCTCAGTACAGACAGGAGTGATACTGTGGTGAAAAAACCTTGTTTGGTTCTGGTTTAGAAAGAGATTCAGAACACACCTACCTATCAGCACATCTCAGGAACCCAAGGTACCATAGGTATGAACTGGGGCTAAGAACAGAGAAGATGGAAAGGGGGAGGTGAAAACTCCATAAACTGGCCTTGTCACTGATGTCCAAATTTCACAAAACTGCATTTGCATGTCGAGGGTGTTAGGGTGTTCTTCATCTATGCTGTTAAGCACAGTGAGTATAATAGTGTAGGGTAGGGTGCTTTTGCCTTTTGATTTCATTTTCATCCTACTTTTCTTGACTTTCCATGTCCAGATCTTCCTACAAATCTTCCTTTTCCTTTATCTCCAGTTACAAATATTTCCTAGCTTATTCAATAACAACACTTGTATTTTATGTTTCAGTTATGTGAAGCAGCTCTGATTAAAGGATAGGTAGTCAAGGACAGTGCAAGATTTCTCAATGTATCTGGCCTGCAATCACTTCTGTAGCAAGTTTCCCTTCAGATGTTTTACACAGTTCACTGATGCATATGGAAAATTATGTTGCTGTAGTTAATAACCTTATTTTTTCTATTAAATTTATAACCCTTACTGGGAATTAAATGTGAATAAGTCACTTGATGTTTTTGCTCTTATTTTAAAATCCATATGTTTCCTGAGGTCTCCAAGTCTTGTCATTTAATCTGACTATAGTGATAATCATTTTTGGAGAAAATGGCTACCTGGTGAATAACCAACAAATTTATTACTGTCTAAAACTATAGACAGGACATGCTTGTTTCTATTGAAAGCTTAGCATTTTCTGAGATAAAAAATACTCCCCACATGCTTGTACTCAATATTTTAGACACAATCCATTTGTGTCTGTTATTTTTTTATTTTTATTTTTTACAAATCCTGACATTGACATTTATCTTTATCACACCTGATCTGACATCACAGATATCTGAGAGCATTAGGTTCAGGTCTTTTTCAGTCTTCCCCCGGAAACAATGACTGGAGAAACCTGGTGTCTTTCAGAGATGCTTCCAAAGTAACAGCAGTGCTGGCTTTCTAGCGCTGACTGAAAGAGCCTTGTTTACTGGTACATTCTTCTTTCACGTAATCAGTGGTGCAAAGTCTGTCCAGAGGCCAGTCGTTAGTGGTATACACCAGGGATCAGTTCTGGGTCCAGTACTGTTTAGCATCTTCTTAATGACCTCGATGAGGGGGCAGAGTGCACCCCCAGCAAGTCTTTATGTGGTACATAGCTGAGAGGAACTGTTGCTAGATATGTTGTGCTGTCAGCCAGGGGGATCCCAACTCTCTGGAGAAAGGAGCCAGCAATGCATCCTTGCCGCAGAGAAGGCCAATGGTCTCCTGGGTTTCCTCCTGATGGAAGAGAGAGCCAGACTCTTCTTGGCAGCACCTTATGATAGAACAAGAGGTAATGAGCACGAAACAGAAGAAACAGGGGAAAAACTGAAACAGAGGAAATTCCATTTAACATAAGGAAGAACTTTCATATTGCAAGGGAGGTAAAACACTGGAAACATCCCAGAGAGGCTGTGGAGGTGTACAAAACCTGACAACTTCCTGTAGAAGACCCTGCTCTGAGCAGGGGATTGGTTTAGGCATTCTCCTGCCTCAGCTGTTCTGAGTGAGCCTGAGGTCCTTGTATGGGCTCAGCAGAAGCACTGCAATAGGCATTGTCTGGAAGCATTATCTGTGGTTAAAGCTGAGTCTTTTGTATGCGATATTTCTTCTTCCAGCAAACTTGCATGCGTTTCCAGAGGCTTATTGTGTTATTTTCCAAGTTTAATCCTAGTGTAAATTAGTCAATTATTTTCATGTCCTCTTTGCTCTACTTGATTCTCAAAATTATTTCATGAGGTTATTAATAATTGTGCAATATACAAATTAAGGCTTTTCACATCCAGGACTTTGCCTAACATAACCCTTCATTCTACTTTCAGTGAGGCATTCTTAAAACCTGTAGACCGCACACAATTTGGGTTTAGCTATGCTTGCAAAAGATGAGCTTGGATCTCTCAAACACAACACAGCTTCTTGGTTAAAGGTCAAGGTAGATTCAGGATATTACTGCATGTATGTTTGTTAACCATGGTACAGCTCTGAGTAAACAGCTTATTCTTTAAGCTCCCGTCCTTGTGTGTTTCCAACAGTAGAGTCATATAAGGGCATTGGGATTGGTGCACCAAACACTAAGCTAATTCTGGTGGAGCATCCTCATGCCATCTTGTGTACAATTTTTAAACTGCATCTTGGGTATTGCTTTCATGTACTCCAAATTGAATGGTGAGTGCAGCTACTAATCCCAGCTAATTCTTTTTTTGCCTTCTGTTGTTA
Organism: Alectura lathami; assembly: GCA_013399715.1. Taxonomy (NCBI): domain Eukaryota; kingdom Metazoa; phylum Chordata; class Aves; order Galliformes; family Megapodiidae; genus Alectura; species Alectura lathami. The sequence continues at coordinate 80,058 of VXAV01006532.1, forward strand.
ATTAATTACTCTAACACAGAGAAAATCCTTTAAGTCTAAAAACAAAACAACAAAAATGCTTATATCATTAAAGTGATTATGTTTTCCCTTCCTCTCTTCCCTTCTCATTTACTTTACAACTATTTTGGTAACACTATCTTCCCTGGCTGATTTTCTTTCAAACCTGATTCATTTTGGAACTGGGTGATTAACCTGATAAGCTCTGTGGGTACTTTGTCTCAGTCTGCAGATGCTGAGAGTGAGGTACCTCTGAGTTACACGGTGAAGAAAGTCTGTCACTATTTGACTTTGACAGGACTCTCATCAGCTAACGACAAAGGCGGTGTGCATTGAAGATCCTTGTCAAATCTGTTCTTAAAGATCTCTGTTATGCTTTCTGGCTCTTCTTGAGCTACCCATATTTGGCTGAAATCCTTTTCATGTTGTACATCCCCTTGACTTGGCTGTTCTTGAATTGTGTTCATTTCTTGGCAGGTTTTACTTCAGATGTCTTGTAGCTGTTTTTATATCTCCGTTCCCTGACTTAGCAAGTCAAGGCAAAAATACTTCCTCTGACACGTCAAGCAGAGGCTGCTTTCATCTGTCATTTTCATAGCATTTGAGCACTCATTGAATTATTCTCCTTATTTACCGCTGGTAGGATAACTGCGTGTGAATGATGCTTAAGGGATGGCTCTGACCAATGTTAATCAGTATAGACTCATTGAGTGAAGGACATGGCTCATGCTACTTTCCTAACAAAAATGTGAATTTGGAGTTATCAATGTGATGGTTCCTACTAGTTGCTACTCACCCCATCTGATCTGTAGATGGGAGGACAGGAGGAGAGGAAAATTTGCAGTAGTGAAAATAGGAAAAGTAAGAATGCTACAGCGAATGCCTCCAGCAGAAGGTACTCCCTCCTCTTCACTCCTCCAGTTCATCTGCTGTTGTCCTATGTATTAGCAGGCACAGAGTTTATGTAAGGCAAATCCATCCACTTCTGCTGCTGAAATGTATCTTATTCTTAAGTCCCTATTGTGACCTGTTATCCCTCCCTAAATCTGCTGAGCTGAGTGTCCACCAGCTTTAACTATATTTTGATGTTCTTCTCATTACTGCTTAAATTGTCAGTCAGTTGCTGCTTGGACAAAAATGCTGTCTGTTGCAGAAGTATGTATGTCCAGTGTGGGAAGTTTTCACAAAGTATCAGTTCTAAAAATGTCTTTCCTTTAGTTCCTGCATTTAGGGGAAGGAAAAAAAAATAAGATCTGGCATCTACTTTATTAAGAAGGTTGTTTTTGCTTAAGTCCCCTCTATCATAAACTTACTGACATAGCCAGGGAAGTCTACTTCAGTAAATACTTGAAAGAAGGGTGGTGGTTCTTTGGCAATATTAAAACAACAAAACCAGTTTGATTTGTTAGCAAGTATTACAGTGGCTGAAAACTAGATTAAAAAGAGAAAGTAAAGTCCTCAAAGGAGGAAAGATGTAACAACCAGTTTAGAAGAAATAGAATGGTACATTTTCCTTCCAATCTGTAGTTCTGCAAGTCAGCAGTGCTATCGAGTTAATTGTGAATGGAGTTTTAACTAAAGTGATTGCATTGCAAATCAGTGGGACTCCCATGACAAAACACAGAGTAATTCTTTAAAAATACATTGCAAAGTGATCAAGGATGAATGTGTCTTACATTGTTCAGCGTGGAGGTGTCTTTCAATAGCAACCAGTGTCAATGTAGTCATGAACTTGAGCATCTTTCAACAGCTGTCACACATTTTGCTGAAATTATCATCCCATGAAACTTGTTTCAGGGTGACACTTAACTAAGTTCAGTAGCTGCAGAACAGCCATTACATCTTCATCATTCATCTGGTAAAGCTGTAGAACATTCACCAATGTATAAACAGCTGAGAAATGCAATTTGACTGGTATATTAAAGGTATCTGGTGATCTTTAATCTTAGCATAACTGCTGCCCATCAGGGGTGCAGTAATGTGCTTCACAAAATGCGCGAGAGAAGACAAGACCCTTAATGAGTTTTGGCTGAGCTGGTTATGTTGTGCACAGTGTTGTTCAAACTGTCTCAGGCTTCCTGCCAATTAAGATGGAAGAAAATGCCATAGAGTGTGCTAGCTGTCTGTCAGCCCTGCAGAAAGTTTTCTCAAAGACAAAGTTGTGAGTCAACCACTATTAACCCAGCCTAGAAGCAACAAAATGGAGCAGAGTTCTGCTGTTACTTGTAGCATCAAAATATTAATCTTGAACCTAAGGCTCTAGTTTATCAGGACCATGGTTGTGCATCTCTGGAAGCCAGAAAGGGTTATGGGACAGTTATGGGACTTCATTTCTGAAGAGTGTTTGGAATAAATGCTGGGGAAAGAACATGTGGAAAGGTTGTGACTGTATCACAGCTGACCTTACTAGAGGGACTAAGAAGGACTTTATCTTTACAGGGCAAGCTTCACAATATAGGCTCCTAACATGATTCTTCCACCTAAATGCTTAAATCATGCTATGGGCTGACAATTGAAGAACTAGTAGATAACAAAAATGCATCTGATTTTGAGGAACTTAGGCAAAGAATTCACTAATTTATTGGTGATCACTGAAGACTCAGCTTAATTGCAGAACAGAGTTATATGTAATAGCAGATTGTTGAGAAAATACAGTTACTCTACAGACTAAGCTGGCTCTGTTGTAATAAAGAACTGATTGATGTCTTCAGTGAGCCAAGCTATAGACTGAGGATTTGCAATGATACTAGCAGAATATAGACTTTCCAAAAGACTTCCACACAGCAGTTTTCTAAATTTATTTTCTGGACATCCAAAAATGCTTCTCAGAGCTTTGCCTTGTCTGAGTTTGTATAGTTGTAAATATTTAAGCATTTATGTATTTTGAAGTAGCAGGTTCAGAAATGAGGACATAAATTTTATACCAGATTTCTACAGCAAAACTAAACAGAAAATATACTTCTAGAGATGAATTACTTCTGCAATTACTAAGAAGTTTTCATCACTTGCTCTGCTTCTTCTCAACACAGTATGCTTCTTTTCTTCCTGTTCCTCATTTAGCACTGAATCCTATTCTCACTCTTGTACCACTTTCTCTTCACTGCACATTTCCTTCATTCTCCGTGATCCCTACAGTGCAAACACACGATGAAACTACTGTGGATTGATGAATCACATGGCATCAGTTGTGCCATAACTGTGTGTGTCCCTGCCTCACAGCAAATGCAAAGGTAAACCTCTGTCATATGGCTGGGAACAAACCAGGAGCTGCACCAGGACAGCTCTCCTGCAGCAAGTTGGTGATAAGCCCAATCCTGGATTCTTGTGTAGCAGACACAATAATATGCAACAAGGAACTAAGCTCGCTAGCCATGGTTGCCGCCGTATAATAATGGAGTAGACAAATATCCTGTAGCCATAATGCTCTTTGAGGTAGTGGCCTCAGGTGGCAAGGGCTTTGTGAGCATACTGAGGGAAAAGCACTAGCATCCAGGGAATGCTCACCAGAAGTCTTCATGTGCAGAAAGTCTAGCACATGATCGCAAAAAATTCTGAAATGTCACACAAGTCTTGCATGTACTTGTCTAACCATATGGGCTCCATATGCTGCAGAACTGAAACAACTCATTCTTTAAAGGTTATGTCAACACTGCATTGCCATTAGAGAGTCCTGAGCTCCCTCAGAGGGACAGTACCCCGTACAGGGTTAGCCTGGTACCAGGATGGTATAGCCCTGTCAGGGCAGTGCTAGGTGAAACAGGCATTTGCCACCTGTGCACATTACTCTGGTGGAATGCAGGCTGAGCTAACAGTTTATATCACTCCTGGTAAGTAAGCTGGCTTGTTCAGGTCTGATTTAAATCTTTGACAGTAGACTGCAATGTATCAGTGGAGAGATCCTCTCAGTGTGCTTACTCTCACGACTTCCACTTTAGATCATCTCATTCTTAGGATGGAGGAAATTAGGCACAGCAAACTACCAATGCCACAGTGTCTAAGAGGCTTGGGATGAATTCCCCTCTGGAAGTCACTTATCTCTTCTGACCAACAGAATAAGTCTACAGAGTCTGCTTAAGACAGTTAAAATCCTAGCTGCAATTTAGTGCCGTATCTAAGGCTGTAAATAATGTTAGAATTTTGTATCCCCTTCCTGAAGATTTTACTCCTTACTTCTGGCACAATGAGAGAGATACACCCACATCCAGCCCAGTCTTGGGAGGCACCTCCTTCAAGAGTATTGGCGACAGTGTGTTTTTCCAGGCTGTGGAGAAAAGAAATAAACAA
>VXAV01006532.1:108292-121173 GCA_013399715.1 Alectura lathami
TTTCCATATCCTAAACTTTATCAGGGATAACACAGAAAACTGTGTCATTCATTACTGCCTGGAGAGTTCTTACGTGTGAACAATTTATCTAGCTGATACATTAGAAGAGCTAGGAAGTATTTTTTTTTTTTTTCATTAGCAATAACAGACTGCAACTAAAATGAAAGTCATAGTTGCATTGCAAGTTTTATGCTCATGCCAAACAGAGGAAATGAATTGCTTCACCTGGAAATATTGATCATAATGCATCTAACTGTGTGAACCCACTGAATAGACTGCTGAGAAATTTATTTTTCTGAGCCTGTATTTCTAAAAAGGCTATTTTTTCTGTATCAGGACTGAAGAATATTGAGGCACTATTTGTGATACTTCATGTCATACTAGTTTCTGTTCATACACTGTGCTTCACGTTACAGGAATACAACTTACTGAACTAAATTATTTGTTTCAGGATTAAGTTCAGAAGCTATTAAAATCAAAAGAAATACCCTCATTAACATTTAGCAGGCCTGGGATCAGGCCTATGCAAAGATTCAGCTGATAATACTGATACATGCAAGAGATTACATGCAGAGTCTTGTTATCCCTTGTAATTATATCCCCCTGATGTTTGTTTTCACTTGCATGCTTTGGTATCTTTTCTAGACACTTCTATTCAAGTTGTGGATTTAGATTTAGCAGAGCCTTAAAACTCCATACTTTTTCCAACGATTTCTGAATTTCTGCAAATCCAAAGTGATAATGTTAGAGTGGCAAATTTACTGTGATTTTGTGTAGAACAGATGACACCACAGAGTTCTTGCTCAATTTGTCAACAAAACCATTAACATAGCATGTATTTTAAGGAGAAAGAGCAGCAGATGTACACTTGCAGAGTTTTCTAGATGTTATTTTCAACCATTTCATGGAATCAAGAACATATAATTCAGTGTATGTCATATATTTTCTTCTCTGCCTCAAGAGTATACACTTCATCCTGAAAGAGGTATCGTGGTTTAAAAATTTTCCATAAGGCTTCCCGGTCAAATTCATTAGGGCTTCTGTGTGGAAGGCTGGAAATCTCACAGTTGCCCTGAATCTCTCTATTACATGGGCACTTTTTCTCAGCTTCCATTGGAAATATTTGCTACCAGATCTATTTCTCATCTCCTAATTTTTGTGATATTCGTCTTTGCTCCCACTGGATTTTTGTAGGCTATACTCTAGCTTATCTTCCACTACTAGGATTAATGTAAAAACAGCAGTTAGTATGCAAGTGTAGGATATCTTTTGATGATGGGAAAACATCTTGAATATGTAAGAACACAGGAGCATTTGAGGTGCCAAGGTATACCAAGATGTTTGAGCAAGAATGAATGAGGATCCAGTCTCCAACAGTGACTGAAATTGTTACTAGTCATATTCAGAAAAATAATTCCAGCCCTCATATTGTTCTTTTTCTTTCTATCTAATCCCTTAATAACCTATTATGCCTCAGTTGCTATATGTTGGATAAATACAATGTCTTCTTTAAGTGAGTATAAACTGACACCCAACAGAGCTATGGCAGTGGATAACATTGCTCTTAGCAGCAGCAGTTTTTGGCTCTGTGCTGGGACATACACATGCACATTTATCCTCTCTTACTCAATTTTCACATAGTATCATTTTCTCTTAAATAAGATTCCCCATATTCACTCAATCTGACTGGGCTTTACAGCAAGGTGCTGTTGACAAAATGGTCTGCTGTGCCTGTAGGTAATGCTGCACACAGCTGTGCACAGCAACATGCTGCTAGTAATCAGCTCATTTCATTCAGCTATCCCACTGTCTTTTTGAAATGGCTCCTTCCTCTCCCTGACAGTTTATCACCTGCAAGTTCCCAGAGGTTGGTGCAGAGACATAGATGCTGAGCAGAGGGAGTTGAGAAAGGAAGATGTATACCCTCCTTTATCCCTCCAGTGTCTACACGTTAGAAATAATCAAGAAAATTCGAGAACGATAATTCTGCTACATATGCTGTGCAGTTTGTAAACTAACTGGAGAAATAAACTGTTTCCAGTTTCATTCTGTAAAAAAACACTTCGCTCTTGGTGGAGTGTTTAGGACACAAATCTACAGCTCTGGGGAGTTTGGTTCAGGTTTCTGTCTTCTGCAGACTTCTGGCTTGAGTGCCTACAACCAGTCCTCCAAAACATTTGATTTTATCTGCTGCAGCAATTTTCTTTTCTGCTCCAGTGAACAAAATTAATACTCAACGTCGATTGGAGCTGGACCTGGAGTATCCAGTTGTATACTCTGTCAAGTGACTGCTCTAGCAGCCAGGCCAGAGAGTCATATGCAAGCATGCACGCACACACACACTTCAGCTGGACATATCTAATTCATTTATTTGAAGTAGAACAGATAATTGAAGATCCTAATGTAGGAGAAACCCAGTTCAGACAAGTCTCTCACTTGGTGGCTGGAGAAATCACATAGAGACCATGAAGAAAATTTGAACCCTAAATGGCCTTCTGAGAAGGGATGCTGCCATTGCTGGGCTGCAAGGTTGGATGGAGCCCTGGGCAACCTGATCCAGTGGATGCCGATCCTGCACACACACAGCAAGGGGTTGGAACTAGATGGTTTTTAAGGTCCCTTCCAGCCCAAGCTGTTCTATGCTTCTCTGGTAGGCTAACAACTAAGAGACAGTAGGAAGAGGAAGTCCCATCCACACACTTTGCCTTATTTTCTGCAATTTTTTTTTTTTTTTGGTATGTTTGCTCTGACGAAGGCAGTCAGATTAACTGCTGAGTTAATATAGAAACGTGAATACATAAATTACAGATCCTAATTTAACTGAAATGTAGAGTGGCTCAATCGTGTAACTGCTCAATAATACTGAGATTTCTACAGTGTCTGGACTTCCTCACAGAGAGTTTTTACATTTCTAAGTATCTTTAAGCACCTGAAGAGCAAGGAAGCAATAAAACTGCAGATTCGAAAACTCGGGTTTTGGATTCAGGCACCCTGTCATCAGTGACCACTAGGTGACATGTGTTTGTTTATTCCTTATAGTGATAAGGACAATAGGTTCAGCTGTGTGATAACATGAGAATAATGCCATTTTTCTTGTCATAGGGATACTCAAAGGATAACTATTCTAAAGTTTGTTAAGTTTTGGGTGTGGTAATAGTGGTACCATGCAAGTGTCTACAGTGTATGACTAGCAGAGCCATCTTTGAAGTTCTAGTTACACACTATGAGTACGTAGGGTGAAACTGCTTCTGTAGCACTAAACCAATGTGTGTGTGAGATTGACTATAACCTGTTTCTGGTGGATGTTTGTAGCTTATTTGTTGGCATTATTTTCTGCATACAGCAGTGGGGGTTTTTGTGTGTTGTTAGAGTAACAGGTTGTTGAATCACATCTGGATTCAATAGAGCTGAGGGAAAATCTTGACTGTTCCATGGTTACCTAGAATAAAATTGTCATCTATTCCGTTGAATTCTACTTTGATGAATCTGAGTGATAAAAGAGCAGGTGTGGTCACGGGGGTCTGGGTTACTCCTCCAAGGCAAGTCTTTGATCTGTAACTGTATCTGTTATACATACCCTTTTTGCAGGTCTCTAGATGCCAGCCAGTCTTCAAGGGCTGCCTTGATTGTTCCTTTCCCTCATAAGTTAAAAAAGCTGTGAAAGCCAGGTAGAAGTTTCTTTGCAAATACAGAAATGCTGCTGTGCACTGCAGTCTCCTCTCTGTCTCCCCTCTTAATTCATCTGTAATTCATTAAAATGATCACTAATTTTCCTGTTGAAAGACTCTGTTCTACCTAGGGCAGAACAACACTAATATTACCTCAACAGGACTTTTTCTAGGCTGACTTTTCGTGTATGTTCCAGTTTTCAAGTCATCCATCTTAGGTTTTTGGTGGGTTACCTGAGGTAATCATGTTCTGCTAAGTTGGGATGGGGTGGAGAAAGGTTACCGACTCCATCTTTAGTAAAGTTTCAGGAACTGCCGACTCCAAGGGTGTTGTTTAACTAGGATGGATTTAAGTGAGTGATAATATTCAGTTACTAGCTGTGAGACAATTTGGCAGTCTGAGGTACCATGAGGACTCAGCTACAGCAAGGAAGGCAGTTCCCCACCGAAATGAATATATGCTGGTATGCTGCCAAGGTTATTCTAGGGCTGCAGATGGTATCTACAGTTCCAACTGTATAAGCCTGGTTTTAGTGTGACTAGTGAGGACAGTGTGTAGCTGATGTAAATTTTACTGGCATGTGATAATCAAATTTAAATTTTGTTTTCCCCAAATATTTTAGAACACATTGATGTCCTATGTGTTGTTCCTGCAACATGTCCTGATGGCAGTGTACAGACTTCTCCCCCTTAAAATCAGCCTCTTCTGCATATTCATGATCTTAATAAATGACAGTAGTTTCTCCAATAGTGAGTGAAGACAGGGTGTATCTTGCAGGAACGTAAAGGCGTGATTGCCACAAGACATGAGGGCTGACACTTGTTTTGTAGAAGTGTCCTAAGTGGCAAATAGAGTTCATCTCTCAAATGGCACAAATGTTTGTAGAAATGAAAGAAAGTGCTGTAACACATGGAGAGGCAGTAAGACAGTATAGCAGGGTCATGGATATTCAAATATGAGGACACTCCAAGCTGGAGGCTCTGGAAATCACACGCACAAGGATGTAAACAGTTCAGATCACCACTGCGTCAGTTGATGTATCCTTGCCTCTAAAAAAACAGCTGTGTTGTAAAAATTAGCTGCACAGTTCTGTTTGGCGACATTGGATGAGCTGACGTAAATCAGATGAAAAATGTGAAGCTCTGCTGATGTCTACCAACTAAAAATCTGTTCAGATTAACTTCCAAAGAATATAAAGGCTCCATCCAAACAGTAGGTAGCTGTTAATGCTATGCAAAAAGATAAGGTGGAGAGAAGTGCTTTGTGCAGCAGCGTGTATTCCTTGCTGCAGTGTCAAAAATTTCATATGGTTGATTCCAACTCATGGCCTTATTTGCAGTCCTGAAGTGTTAAAACCTCTGTGATTTAAGCAGATTTTGTACTTTCTGGATGTATTTGTACTCATGCTTCATAACTGGTCTAGAACATTAGGTTTTATCACTGTATTTTACTAAGTACAGATTGAAACCTAAGTTGTACAATGTTAGAGGAAAGCTTTGTTTGGCACAATAACAGCTGCAGAGCTTTTAATGTATAACTAGTATGGATTGCTGGTCTTCTCTGGTTGTATAAAAAGAATTGCTTTTTATCAGGAGAATGGTTTTAAAAAGCTATTGAGCCAAAGTTAGTGTGATCAAAATATGATGCTTGCACACCAAAATTTGTTTGAAATAATTTGTAAGAGAACAGACAACTGGCAGCATGTGCATAACGCAGTCGGATAAGGAGCCATGACGTATTTGAAAACTGAATGAGGAACTTCTGAGTCTCTAATTTTGATTTTCAAAAAGACAAGACTCACACAAGCCTGAAAATTAAAACATATGGTGGGAGCTCACCAATAAAATTGTTAGGCTTTAGTACATCTCTTGTAGATGCTGCAGTGGTTTCATTGGCTTCCAGTGAATTCCTCCTGATTTGTATGAGAGTGAGAGCAGAAACAAGACCAAGGAGTATCAGCATAGACTGCTTAAGGACAGAAGGAGATTTTTAGTCTGCTATTGTGTCTACTGATGCAAGTTGTCTGGCTATGAACCATCTCCAGGCCAGAAAACTGCAGATGAGATGGTGGTATGGATGAAATAGGATGTTCTGCTCTGAGGCTACTCACCTAGCTGGCTGTGTGAGCCAGCTGGCTCTCTTCTGTTTCACTCAGAGCTTGGGGCTGTCGACAGCTGTCTGTGGGTATCTCCGGGAGATCAGGCAGTGCATGAGAGCAGGGTCACTATGGCCCCAGGGAGTGGGTGCAAGTTAGGTTGGAAAGACTGTCCTCAGGCTGTACCTGACTTAGCATGTAGCTGGTAATTAGTAGAGGAACTCTGAATAAAGATGCCAAAAGTGCTCAGGTCAGTAGATGGATTCCTTTTGGCTTCATTTAACTTTGGATCAGTCTCTGAAGGAAGAAACTGATGACTAAAGTCCTCAACTTGAATTCTCTTAGGGAAAAGTGACAAGGCAATTCTTCTTGCAGAGTGGATTGGAAAACCTCTGCTGGCCTTTCAAAGTTGTGTTCTTACATGCTTGCACAAGGCTTGGGTGGCTACAAACTCAGAGTGCAGTGTTGTCTGGAGCCATTGCAGGCAAGGTGTGCTTATGAAGACTGTCATCTTGATATTAAAAACAAAAAGTAAACAGCACCAACAAAAATACATCAAAAGTAAAAGGAGAGTGGAGTGAACCCAAGGGTTTGCAAAACAGTCTGGTTCTTTTAATTTCCCAACCCATTACATAACAAAAATGCATGAACTGTGTGATTAAGAGTACTAAGTAGTAAGTACAGAAACCAATTCTGTTTAGTGAGGATTCAAATCCCCTTGAGGCTTTAAACTGTTTTTAACATCTAAGGAGGTGGAGGGTTGACGTCTCTTCTACAAATGCATAGAATTACTAAGTACAGGGGATTTATTTAACCAGGAAACTTACATTATTGAGATTAGACATCTCGTTTTCAAGGTGCTCCTGGAAGATAATGACTCCTATACCCATGATTCACTGTAGACATCAGCTTTGTCTGGTAACATATGAATTGGCCTGACGAGAGAAGTTAGCAGTTTTCACTCTAAATTGCAATAGAGAGCTAGATACCAATAAAGAATGTGTGTGTCTGATTCACGAAGCTTCAGTAAAATTATAGAGCAAGGGATGTTACCCTCCCTTTTAGGAAATACACTTTTTCTGTCTTGAACAAGGATCTATTTTTTCTCTGATTAAAATACTGCTCTGAAAAAATGTAAATTTTCTGGGAGAAAGGAAAGAACAATGTGGTTGTTTATCCAAAAAGGAATGTTAGCTTCAAGGCATCACTGAATATTGTAATGAGCTGAATAGGAAACACCATGTGCATTTATGATGTTATAACTAAATGTGATCTGTTAGCAGGAGAAGGTGCATGAAATTATGGCTGCACTGAATTTGGTGGGAATTTTGCCAGTGGCTTGAATAGGCACAGACCTTTACTGGGATTCTGGAAGTTGTGAGAGCATTTTACTTTGAGCTATAGAATGTTGGCTCTTTGTCTCTTTATTTGCTTGATTTTCTGAGCTGAAGTAAATGTTATGGCTATTTGTGCTGAGTGAGCTTAAAATAGTCTTTAACTGAGCTAAGCACTATTGCCGATCCTTGTTGCAAATGTGTAAAAGCTGCTGTGTTGAATCAATCACTTCATCTNTTTAATTACTTGCTGAATGTAGAAGGAGGAAATGAAGAAGCTGTCTCTAAATTGAAGGAGAGTCTAAAAGAAAAAAAAAAATCAATAATGTTTAAAGAATCAGATTTTTAGTTAGTACTTCATGGGTTCTTTCCAAACTATTAAGGAGATGTAATTTAGAGCCAGTGATTGGAACATTTGATTCTGGAATATCAAATGTTAGTAGCTCTTAGAGCTGTTGTTGCGTTTGTACTCTGAAATGGAGCTTTCTACCATTTGGGATATGTTCACTTGTTCATGTTAGAATGAGTTAAACTTGTTTTATAATATTAGTTTCCACGGATCAGAATTAGCTTATCAAAGAGCACTAATCATGAGTAGTGTGTCAACAAGAAAAGCATTCTGCACAGAACTGCTTTGTCATCTGCTTATTGAAAGCAAAAAGAAGTAGGTGACATAAGTCCGGCGTTTTTATCTATTGTGCCAATACAAGGTTGCCCTCATATGTTAGAGAAAGTAGAGTATATTGAGTAGACAACTGCTGAAAGTAGACACACAGTCCCTTTTGAAAGAAATGGGAGAATGATAGAAGAAATGGGAGTGACTCATTATTTCTGAATCTCTACCAGCATAGCCTCCAGAGCATAGTAGAGATGTATGTTTACTTTATAGTTCAGGTTCTTATGTGGAGCAAATAGGCAAATGTGACTGCTTTGCGTGTGGTTGTATGTATATTTAACACTCATACTGTATCAGACAATAGTATTGTTGCTTTTCATTTTATATCTACATGGAGATACTCAGATGACAGATAGGTGGTGATCAGAGAGGTAGATGCATGTTTTCATAAGGGTAGATGTGCTATGGGAGGAAAAAAAAGAAGGGGGTGGAAAAGAGAAGCATTAGTTCCAGTTTTACTGAAATGTGTCTGGGTTAACTACTATTGAATATATTATTTCTTGGGAGGAGTGTCCAGAAAACCAAAGAAATGTGTGAGTCACACAGCTCTGCTAGTGAGTTTTCTCAGTGACAGATAAAGCTGCACCCGTAGAATGGCAGCGTAGGTCTGGGAGCCTGAAGCCAAGACTGAATTGTAAGTACCTGACTGTAAGTACCTTGACCTTGACTGCTTGTATGCCAGGCTAGATTATATGTTGCTGTGGAGGAGATTATGCAACGTCTATGTCGTGTCTGTTTCTACCGTGACATGTTGCCACTTACTATGAGCACACAGCTGAAATCCAGCCTTCTGAAGAGGCCAAGGATGCCTAGAGATCTCAGTTATGCGAGATTGTGCACAAATAGAATTTTCATTGTGCAGGAATAGAAACCTCAATGTATGACAGCCTCAGTTTGTGGGCATTTTTTTCTTTTGACTGAGTTTGAACAAGTTGCACAGATGTAGCTCAAGTATTTAAAAACCATGTATCAGTGAACAAAGAATTGAATGCTAACAGTAGCGCAAGATGAAAGTGAAGGTTTCAAGTGCTTCCTGTTTGGTAAAACTCATTTGTGTGCTCTTCTTACAGAGTGAATTTGCTGTTCTGGTGTGTTGCTGCTGCAGAAAATTGCTCTGTTTATGCCATATAAAATGTACATAGATGTCACAAAACTGACTTTACCTTGAAATTTGTTCTTTTTAGTTACTGGATTGTTTTTCTTTATAAACCTCAAATGCTCTACACAGACAGCTGTGATATCAAGTGTCATTAAGAACTCTTGCTGAGTATTTTTTTTATTATTCATCCTGACCAACAAAATTATAAGCTATTGAAATTTATTTAATTATTATAATAGGTGATTCCTCACAGTTGGTAATTTATCCATTAATCTATGCCTGGAACCTGATGGGTAATGCCATCTGTAGTTTAGAAGTATCAACTTGTCCTTTACAGATGGCTGTGTCAGTGACTTAGCAGAGGTCTAGAAGAGTAACTTTTCACAAGAGGAGTCTTAATAGTGTAAGTACTTAAAAACATATAATGATAAATTTTCAGCCTTTTGTCTAAAGGTCATAGTGGCTTGCATCTCTGTAGCTGTGCCTTGGCATCCCACTTGAAGTCTTTACTGAAGGCTATTGCTGTTAAAGCTATTACCCTAGCTGAATGGATATCAGAGAGGGTTGACTTTCTGTGCTTCTCAAGCAGGATATTTGAACTGGGTATTTTACATCTGACTATAGAAGTCAGCTTTCACTCAATACTGTAGTGCCTTCAATACAGATATATACAGATAGCTGATACAGCTGCAAACTGAAGGACTAATGCACCAGGATATGAAATGAGAGCAACTGAATGGTGGAGGTCCGCCTTTTGGAGAGTGGAGGAAGACAAACCACCTAAGATATGCATTCAGAAGGCATGTTTACTGAGTCTAAATCTGTATGACTCCTGGTTTCAGCCTCCATCTCTGTATTTGAGAAAAGCCTGCTTGTGTTTTTCACATTTTACTTCAGTGACCTAGTGCCTAGCTCACATGCTTTCAAGCTTGATGTGATGAATTTCACCTGTCCAAATGGTGAAGCAAGAACAACTGAAACAAGGTTTGGCCCAATGCCTTAGAAAGTTACCAGATGAGCATTTACCAGTCTTCGTAAGAGATTGCCTTGTACAGCTCTGCATTTCTGCCTTGCCATATAGTTGTTTGCTGTATATGTGTGTATCTGTAAGCATGGATACAGGCTGGTTTTTATTTTTAATTTGTTCTCCTGTTTCAACTACTCTCCTTTCTGTATCTGTGCATACAAGCAAAATGCAAACTGAATAGCTCAGTATAAGATCCATCCTCTCTTAACTACGCTTACCTTGAGGATCTGCGGTATAATNCTAGTTCTCCAGCCTTCCTACAGCTTTCCGGATAGCTATTGATATAATATGCATAAAAAAAAAAAATAAAAATAGCTGGGTCAGGGTGCTTTTCATCATTACTTTTGTAGTACTTTCCATATGAGATTTGTGATGTTATTTCAGTTTTTCCAGCTGGAGAACCTGAGGCACTGGAATGATCAAAACTTGTTCCCCTGAGGAGACCAGTGAGTGAGCCACAAACCAAATGCAAGCCCATCTGCGGTAAGCAAAGACTCTCATACCTGTGCATAATCATGTTAGGGAAGTGTCACTGGGTGGGAGCTGACAAAATTTGTTAGGGTTCCTCAGGTTCATGGGAGGAGTAAATGGGAAGCCTCCCATGTGACTGGTTTACCTATAAAAATTTTCATGAAGCATTTCATAACCAAACTTTATTTTCTATTATGTGAAACCAACATCAAGTAATAATCCAAGGGAGGCCTGGGAAAAGCCTTCAAGACTTCTATATACATCAGACTAAATAGGTAAAGCGCAAACTGAAGATCTTCTCCTTATGAATTTGTAAATCTTATCTGTCCTCTGATGTTTGCTTGAGTGCCTTTGTGTGAGCCTTGTTTGGGTTTTGTACAGGGTAGAAAATAAGTTATGTTAAAATGTAACTATCTTGCCAAAATTGGAGGTTTGAATTTGCTGGGGTGCGGAATCAGACTGCAAAATGACTTGAACAAACTAAAGTAGTCAGAAGTATAAGCAATAAAAGAGATACTTGACATTTACAAGTATGAATCTCTATGACAAGAAAAAGGAAATCGAGGTATCAATCACCAAGTGTGAGTACCTCTCCATTTTGAGGGAATTTCATCTTGTTTCTTTGGTATAGCTACTGCTTATCCATGTAACTGAATAATATAGTGATCATTAAAGAGTCATGGGAAATTAACTGGAAGGGAACATTGTTCCAAAACCAGCCTAAATTTAGGTGATTCATAATCTGAAACAATTTGAGACTCACAGTCTCTCTGTCATTATTTCTTCCTCAGACGTTAGTTCTACCCCATAACAGATGAATTCATAGAAATTCATTCAGCTGATGGTATTTTGTTATTTACACTAGTTAGTCACATAGGCTACAGTTTTTCTTTCTGATTGTTTATCCCTCATTTGCCTTCCTGTATACACTACAATACCTTTCATTATAACCCATGAATTTGATTTAAATACTCCTTTTTGTTTTGTTTTGTTTTTCTTTGCCATATTTTCTAATAGCAAATTTGATTTAGTCCTAATCTGCATCATCAGGCAGTCAATGTGGTAACTGGTTTGGTAGTTTTTCAGTAGTGTACAGCCTCAAACAGAATATGATTTATTTTTTTTTATAATTTGATCATGGCACATAGTTTTCTTTTTCAAGGTCCTTAAGTAAGATGCTTCCATTAAAAATGCAGTCAACAATAGCTACTGTATTTTATAAACTAGTTCATCTGTATGGAAATGTAGCATTGTCCAAGAATTTCTATTTTCTATGAAAATATGAGCAAGATACAAAGATTTGCTTTGGAGTTAGCTGTATTCTCCAGTGATCTTAGGCATAAATAATTTTATTTCTATTAGATGATAAACTAAATGGGAACAACAGCCTGCAGGAGAGCATATCCATCGAGAGTCCATCATAATCATTCAGACCATGCTTTTGTTTTGGTCGTAAACATTGTTCATTAATTCAGAAAACAGTTTGTACTGTCCTGAGAAAGCCTGTCTCATTTGATAATGGGCTCTGAATCCAGTGGATTATTGTAGGGATTTTATCTTGCAGTAATCTCCAGGGAGAAATGTACAAACAGCTGGGAGAGCAAGGAGGAACTGCATTGTGCACAGGAGTTCTTTCGAGCAGAATTTTGGGGTGCTGGAGTAGATCTCAACAGCAACATGAATCTTTTCTGTTTTTCTCTGGTAAGTGTACATGCACATGTTTTTCTTTACCAGGTTGCTGAACTGATAATCTGAAGCGGTGGGTGTGTATGGAAGGAAAAATATCAAGGTGTTATATCACCACTTGTGCAAGAATTGTGTAACGACAGTGACTCTCTTTTTAGTATAAAGAATTTACGTATGAGTAATTATCCATAACAAAAGATGATTCAGTAAAAATAAGATGCAGTAAAAATTATGTAATAAATGTGCTGTGTACTGTGAGTATTACAAAAATCTACAGATTTAAACGTGAGACATTGACCCCAGCACAGTAGAAAAACATCTCACATGTGTCTTAAAATTGCTGGATGAACATATGCTATAATTTGTTTTAGGCTAATTTCTTTGATATAAGTGTCTAATTTCCTTTCATAGTCTGGGAAAACTGCTAGAACTTTTCAAGCATTTGTTTTCTAGTAGCCAAGCATGAATATATGCAAGGACAGAAGAGTTGAGCTAGGACCCTCTCCAGGGTTTGTCTGTTTGTTTGTTTATTTCTCATTTTTTTCCCCTCCTTTCTCACCAGAAGACAATTGGTCAGAATGAACAGGTAAATCAGGATAGGAAATCCTTAGAAACTTTCTGCTTTCAGAGCTTTACCATCTGCTAATACCAATGCTCAGTATTAGTAGTGGTAATTAGATGAGTATATTTGTTGTATTTACACAGCAAAAGAGATCTGTTTGCCATTTTTTTTCATATTTTGTACAGATGTTTAGTATATCTTCCCCATATTATTAAAAAAAAAAAAAAAATCAAACTGCACTGATAAAATTCAAACAGGGGAG
>VXAV01006532.1:151627-228762 GCA_013399715.1 Alectura lathami
ACCTGCCAGCTGGGTGTTCAAATGAAGACCTGAGTAACCAGAACCTCAGATCAGTCTCCGGCCCTGACTTGGTATGTGCTGAGAACAGCATTTTCTTTAATGTGCACTCATATATCATTAGAAAAGGTACAGGCACATACATCATTGCTGCAATGAAGTGAGTCAATATAGCAACCATATTTTTGAATGCATTAAGTTAGTCACTCCTTTTTTTTTTTTTTTTTAATGACACAGTAGCCCACACAACAAAAGGGGGTACCTGATATGTGGGATTTGTCCAGCTAAATGTAGCACAGAAAATTTTCCTGGGATTTGACATAGAAAACAAAAAGGCTAAAGCATTGACTGATGGTTCTGTAATTAGGACAAAAAGAAAATTGCCCCTAAAAAAGAGATAATGAAGATGCTACAGTGAAACCCTGAACAGCCTCAGCAGTACAGACTCCCAGGGAGAGCCCCTGCAGACAGATTGCCTTTGGGCAAAGAAATAGGCTGAGCACTGTGCACAGAAACTGTGCTCTGTTGTATGAGTCTTCCTGCCTGTATGTAGGATTCCCTGTAGAAGCCAGATTGTGTCAAGAACTCTGGGCTTCATCACATGCTTGCTCCTAATGAAAGCAACTCTCAGCATCCCAAGCTTAGACTGAAGCCCCAGGGCAAAATGCTAACAGTATGGCTGTGTGGAACAGATTTATGAGAGCATAAGTGTCAATTCAAATAACTCTATTTCATTTTGTCACAAACAGTCTGTTAACAATATCTACCCTGGTGAGATTTGTCCTACCCATTAAGTGCCAGCAAGAGGTTTAGTGCCTTTTTTCTGCATTGCTGTTTACTTTGCCATCTGCTTTCATGATGGGCAGTTTGCTCTCTGACTTTAACGTATCTCTGTGGGCTTAGTCT
This sequence comes from Alectura lathami, assembly GCA_013399715.1. NCBI lineage: Eukaryota > Metazoa > Chordata > Aves > Galliformes > Megapodiidae > Alectura > Alectura lathami. The sequence continues at coordinate 152,531 of VXAV01006532.1, forward strand.
CTTTAGACTTAGATTGCAGGCAATGGTAAGATATCTCATTCTTTGCATTTGCAGTCTACTAACTGGCTCAACTGAAGATTGCAAAGACTGGATTTTCAGTTTTGCTTTTTAAGAACCAAAAAAGCCAACACTGGTGGTTTTGCTATGAGGGGATTAGACAGAGAGGATGATGCAAATGTTCTTTCTGATGTTGATTTACTTACTAGAGTAAACCCAATATTTTGAATAATACTCTTTCTGACTCTATAAGTAAAGTAACATTTCATTTTCCAACTGATCTTGGCTTGGCTACTATTCTATTGTCTTTGCTGCAGCATAATGTGGAAGAGATATCCTGAGATGTAGTACTGAAATGCTAGTATTTATGTCCTGAATTGAGGTTAGTAAGAGAAAATAGTATATGTAAGACTAAGGGCCAAGACTGTCCTATTCTGTCAGCAGACTGTGGGTGATTTGGCTTGGGGCACAGATAAATCTCTAGGCTGGATGCGTATTATCCAGACTCATATCGGCAACATATACAAATCTGATGGAGCCTAGCCTTAATAAAGCTGGATGTGCAGATGGTAAACTATTAATGCTCTCCCATAATCACATGAGAGACCTGGATCTCTTAGTGAAACCTTGCTATTTGGAAAGAAAATACAAGTGATCTTAATTCCCTTCCTCCAGTTTCTTCCTTTGACTTCTTTCCTTTCTTCCCTCCTAGTGCTTTACGCAGCCTCCCTTATTGTGTTTGATATTGCCAATGTTTGTTTCACCAAAACCAGTAAAAGGCTGGCAGAGATCACCCAAACTGGTCACCTAAGCAAGAGCTGTGAGAACAGATATCCATCCTCAGCTAGGATGACAGACTCACCAAACTCATCCAGCTAGTCTTCCTTCAGAGCACACATTAAACATCTCTGTTAGCTGACTGTCTCTGGCACATGGACTTCAGAAACAACCCATATCTCACCCATCCCACCCACCTTCATGTATTAAGAAAACATTTTAAAAGTCACATGTAGTAGACATGCATATTTTGATACTTATTTATTTGCTGAAGAAAGACTCTTCTCCTCAGCTCGATTTTTTTTTTTTGTTTTGTTTTGACATTGTCTCACCCTAACTTTTCCAGATGTGGTCAGCTTAATAGGCTCTGATTCCTGGTTGCCCTCTATAAGACTTGCTTGCTTGCTGTGATTGCTCATATCTTGCACTCTGTGCTGCCACTGCTGCTCCAGATCATCTTGGTTCTCAGAGGTGCTGTGTAATGCCTAGAGGCTTACACAGGTTATTGGATCTGTTGTGTGCCACTGATCATCATTTTCTGGGTTAGTGGAGTAGGGAGGAAGGGTATGGACAGCCAGTAATGATCAAGGACAGAGACTGCTCTTCCCCAGCAAAATGTGCTTCAAGGCTGAAAGCTGCATCTGATCTGTGCTGCTTCTTGCGTAGCCCAGAGAATGGCTGAGGGATTTCTTCTTCATTTCAGACAGCAGTTTCTCCTGTGCAGTAGAACCCTTATGTTTTTTAATGGTCTCTTTGTCTGCTGTTTTCTCAAGCAGTTTCACTGTTTTCTGGTTTTATTTCCTTCAGTGTATGTCTTTCTGTTCAGAGAGGCCTGCACATGCTTTAGAAAAGCTTTCTCAGTTACATGTGGAATCACTATTTGGCACAAACGTAGTGCTAAAAAGGATGCCTGGAATACCCCACACTGCTTTTCTTATACACCAATTTTCAACAGCTTCAGTTGTTTCTAGCTACTTCAGTGTCAGTAATGCGGTTCTTTTCAAAGCTGCAGCTCTTGTTCTGTTTCAGTGATGGAATGGGAAGCCAGATCCTCACCTAGTATAAATCCCTTGTTTTGTTGGTCTTACAGAAGTCCAGCTCACCTGTACCCTAGCTGAGGCCCAAAGTCTTCACCCAGAAAAGAGGTAAAGAGAGCTGGGAGGGTGGCAGGAAAGCAGTCAGGACTGTGATGATGGGTGTTCAGGTGATAAACTGTGGCTGAGATACGAAAGCAGGACTAGTTTTCTAAGAAACAAAACTGCTACTTCTCCCCAGCTGCTTCTCTATCATATCTTCATTTGCAAGCCCCCTGACAGGTTTCCTGATGCTTTTTATAACAGTCAAGCTATAAGTTCACCAGTTACCACTAGCTCAGCCTTTTACCTGGTGTACTTGGCACCTATCTGTGCAGGGCAAAGAGATAACTAGGATCCCCTCAGTGCTCCCCAGACTGCAGAATGTATCCGTATACGTGGACTGATAGACTAAAGGGAACAGTGCTACATCTGAACCTAACACGTGGTTATATTCAACGGCACTCGCTATTTCCTGGTTCAAACCCTGCCCCAGAGCCTTGTGAAAGCTTATTTTGAATTTTAAGCCTTGTGGGGGTGTGGGGATTGAGGTATATTTATACGTGTCTGTTGAAGGCACATGCTTGTGAGCTTGGAGTGGCTTTGATTTTAAAATTAGAGAGCAGTCAAGATCCATAACTGAAATTTCAGTGTTTACTCTTCCTAGGAATATCAAGCAGAATATGAACTTAGCTGAAAAGACATGAATACTAGTGAACTTAAGAGCTGTTATTTTCCTTATGTCTGTAGAGTCTTCCCTGATGTCTGTAGATGTCTCATTTCAAGAGTCTGTGGAGTCTTACTGTTTCTCCTGACATGGGGAGCTTTTTTTAAGAAACTGTTATACCACAAAGTTGATAAATATCATAAGGCTTGCCTCAGTTGAATACACAAAGTGGAAGTCAGTTCTTAAAGTGCAAGGTCTCATCCCTCAGGCTTTGTACTTGGAGGAGAGGAGCCTGGGAGGGCAGCATTCAATCTCCACTCTTCCAGCCTTGCTATAGCTGCACCACTGAGCTGTACTGATATAGTATGCTTGCTGCTGCCTCCCACAAAAATTCTAGCCACCTTCCTGCACAGCAGCATGAAAAATTTAGTGGCTTTGTATACAGTAATGTTGAATATGCAATATCAGAGCAGGTTTTAAAAACATGAAAAAAATTGATGCTACTGCTCTCCACTGAGCTAACTGTTGTCCTGATTTATATTTTTAATACCTTACTGGAATTTTCATAGCTATGTAGGGAATTATGTCACATTTTTTGTTAATCTTAGATGTGTATGTTCCTAACTACTAAAAAGCTTTCAAACATTTCCCTCCAAACTTTGCTGGGCTGTTCTGTGCATTTGACTAGCTAGTACTTGTTGGTATATATAAGGTAGAATGATAAGTAGGTGAATTTATTTACAGTAAAATAGACTTTAAAATACCACGGTGTCTTCAATATTGTTTCAGATAACTGCAGAACATTGCAATTCACCTCAACTGATTTCATGATGTTGCTTCCGACATAGCTGTTAGGTAATGCAGAGCTACAGCTGGAGAGAGAAAGGTTATTTTGGATTGCTGTTGTGAATATAGTATGAAGGGAAATGTAATCGTTGGAAGTGCAGGGAAATTTGTGTGTTTCATATACTTATTCTTTGTAAATGGCATATGAATTCATAATAGGAAAAACAAATGCTACCTGCTTCATGAAACGTGATTAAGAGTCAAAATATAATTAAACTAAGTGCATTTTTTGATAACCAACTGTCTGGTGAAAGGATGACTTCCTGTTAGCATCCTTTAGAATTGCCAGAATGATGCACTTTTGCATACCAAAAGAAAATTAGATTGCATTGTCTGCTGCTTTATATACCTATGCCATGATAATATTATCCTTCTTGCAGATCATTCCTCCTGACAGTCCAGTATTTTATAATTGTCATTTTTTGTCTTCTTCTTCTTTTTTTTGATATTTAAAAATATAAAATTTTATCCTTTCTTTCCATACACAGCAAGACATAGTGTATATTACTCTGCTTGACTGGTGTTCCTGTTGAATGAGTCAGCTGCTACAGGCTATATTCTGCTCCTGTGATGAATTAACTCCTGGTGCTGGCAGGAAGGTTTTGACCAATGAAGACATCAGGTGCCTTGGGATCTACCTGAGACTGCAAATTTTAAGTGCAATTTATCTCCTTACACAGAGTAATGAAGTTTTACTTCTGCATAGATTCACTTTTGAAACCTAAACTTTGTCCTGATCTTGTGCTTGCTAAATTGGTAAAAATCTTAGGACAAAGGGAGCCACAACCTAGGATTACACAAGGATCTTTATTTGCCTTAATTTAGAAGGATACGTGAGCGCATACAGCAGTGCCTTATATTCCTTGTCTTCTTCCTCAACTGATGTAAATGACTTTTAATTTAGGGAACATTAATTTTCTAGAACTTCTAAGCTGGCTCAGGTGATTATGTTTGCTTGCTTATTTTCTGAATATTGATTGGGCTAGTTATTCTCTTTGGTAAGAGACATTTGTGTACTTTATTTGTTCCTGTAAAGCCTATTTGTGAAATAAGCTCTTCATAAATTAGAAGTTGGTTCTGGTTTTGTCTCCTTCACATAGAAATGTCAGTAAAGTCACATGATATTGGTGCTCAACAGTAGCATAAATGGAGAAGTAAGGATTTTCAGTGCCAGAAAGACATTAAGATTTCCAGGGCTGCTGCATTATTAGAATGAATGTATTTTGAAGTCTAGTAAAAGAAGTCCTTCTGTTGTGACACTGTCCAAAAGCATGGAATATTTTGAATAATTTAATTCTTCTTTTTAGAAACTGAAAATTCAATTTGAATACTGGGGTTTCATCCAGCCTTGAAAAAAATAATTGTGAGTAAAATAAAGACTAAGGCCTGAAAAACAGGCTTAAAATGAAACACTGGGTACACAACAGGCACATCTCTAATTCTGCTGTTTAAATACTACCATTAGAAGACAGAGACTGGGTGCTTTTTTTTTTTTTTCAGAAAAAAAAAATCAATTACTCGTATCTGAATGTCTCTTTTATTTTGAAAGGAATTCACCTATAGTAATAAAATTTCTGGACTGACTTTCTGTAGACACTTAATTGATTAAAAAAGTTCACCTTCACTAATACACAAGAAGAACTAATTGGAAACTTGAACAACATAATTCTTGCTGAAAGTGCTTACACTGTAATCCATTTGGAGAAATTTGGCTGACTATTTTTTGTGAAAGGACCAAATTGATTAGGTAAATGACATAAAAATTCTTGTTCACTTCTACTTACAACTTATGCATACCACAAGAAATGGCAGCAAACAGAGTGTGGGAAGTGGGAAAATCAGGAGTTCAGATAGTTTAAGATCATGAGACAGACAGTATTGCAGATCTTTTTGAGTTTTCTATATTTAGTTCTGAGTTGTGTAGGTGTTTTAAAACAATTTACTTTCTCACAAATCAGCCTTGCTTCCATAGAACTCCCCTAAAAATTAATCAGCATAGCAATACAGGAGTACATGGGGCCTCAGTATTTGAGAGGAGTCTAACATGTTAGCTACTGTACTAGTTCATGAGAGTTCTCAGATACATATAGATGACAGCTCATGTCCCACAGATATATTTGTGTAAGTGGAAAAGGGTGAAATCAATTAATTTGGGTGACCATTTTAAAATAGCCAGGATGTTATTCAGATTTTTCCGTTTCAAAGCCATGAAGTCGTACTCCCAAAAGTTTGCTTGTGGTTGTCTTCACTGAAATTTTCTGCATATTAACTACAGGTTCAAAAACTGAGGAGTACCTGTATTCAGTGATCAACTGTGAAGTAAACAAGTTCTAAGAAGTTTTCTTAGCATTTCACTGGAAATAATAATGAAGTAGATCTTTATTCCAGTGCTCCACAACTCTGTGAATTAAGATTAAGGGTGTAGATAATGCCAATTCAATTCCCTGCACTTCTATAGACCTGTGTGATATTAGACAAATAACTTCTCTGATAGTTGTTGCACAAGCAACAGTGCACATTCCATTTTGCTGCAGGTAGTCAGGAGTACAGACTCTGACATTTCCACTCATAGAATCATAGAATGGTTTGTGTTGGAAGGGACCTTAAAGATCATCTAATTTCAACCCCCTGCCATGGGCAGGGACATCTCCCTTGTAAAAAGTCCCTCCCCAGCACTCCTGTAGGCCCCCTTCAGGTGCTGGAAGGCCGCTATCAGTTTCCTCTGGAGCCTTCTTTTCTCCAGGCTGAACAACCCCAACTCTGTCAGCCTGCCTTCATAGGGGAGGTGCTCCAGCCCTCTGATCATCCAGGCTCCTCCAACAGCTCAATGTCCTTCTTGTGTTGGGGGCCTCAGAACTGAACACTGACTCCTGGTCAGTAGCTCTGTTGAGTTTGTAGCAGATCATGGAGCTGTTGGGGGGAAAAGTTCTGCCACTTCTTCATCAACTTCTCTGCTTTCACTGGCAACAGCAAGGCAAAAGAGATAGAAAACAAGATTTGTGTGAAATAAGTAACAGGGATCACATAGGGGAGAGTAAGAAGTAATAAAAGACTCTCTAGAGAAGTGATATGCAAGGATTGAGTCAAAAAGCTCATACACTTTGTGAGGAAGTGAGAGGGGAAAGAGTTAATAATACACTGAAAAAAAAAATCAAGGTTGGCACAAGGAATCCTAAAGAAAAGTGGGGTGTTTGTGAAGAGGCAAAGCATCTGTCTCTCTTTCCACAGCGCAGAGTTCTGAAGACATCCTATCTTGTCCATTCCCTCTTCTCTCCAAAGACAAGTTACTGATATGTAGGTAATTACCTTACAGCTACGGAGTACAGTGACTTGTGCCTGTGAGTGCTTTTAGCCTAGAGGCAGCCTGAGATAATACACATTATCTTAGATCCTTAATGAAACAAATGCACGTGAATGTGCTTCATCTTGGTGAGCTCAGCTGGCCAAGGGCCACTTGCTCTGTCCTGATCTTTCAGCCTGAGGTACCCCATGAAGACCAAGGCCAGCAGGGCATTAACCATGACCAACAAAGGGTGCAGTGGTCACCTGGCCAGTGCTCCCCACAGAGGGACTCAGTGCCAAACTCCAGCGGGAAAAGAGCCTCCTCTTCTGCATGCTGGAGCTCAGTGTGGCCACCCTGCATCACCCCTTCACTGGAGGGGTGGCTGACAGATCGAGCTAACCACCTACACCCACAGAGCAGGAGGCAAACCTCCCTCTGGTAAGAGTCAGGCATTGAAGCAAGTGTGAGAGCAAACCAGCTGCTCAAGGCTTGTTCCCAGTACATGTGATTTGGCAGGTCTGCTGATGGAGCTAGCCTGACCCTCCAGTGTTTCAAGAAGAAGAAAACCAAATGCAAGATTGAAATTAATTTCCTATTCCTGATAATTAAGAATTTTTGTGTTTCTGCTGGCTATCAATCAGCTGACTATCAGTTAGATGGGTAGAAATAAAATAAATAAATAAATAAATATTACAAATAAGGCAAACTCATCCCTCTCTATCACTTCCAAATTTCGATTTTCACCCACTTGAAATGATATTCAAGAAATAAAGGAGGAATATTTTTTTCCTTGATTAACAAAATGAAATCAAAGCCCTATGAGTGAATAGCACCCTTTATTCTTGTTCATGTTATCATCTGAAGAGCAGTCCTAATGCTGTGATGGTACAGCAACTTGACACTCTGACATGAGTGAGGAAGTTCAGCAGGAGATACTTACTGGCAAAAGATGGGTGAAACCACAAAGAGTTTCCTGACAGCAGGCTGCATGTTACAGTTAATCAGAATTTGCTTTTGTTGATCTTGATTCTAATCAGAGATAGGCAGACAGACATCATGTACATACCTTGAGAAAATCCCCTGCTGCACTGCCAATGCTGTGCATTAAGCTGGTCTAAATACTGAATGGAGCATGTCATGTTTTGTGTGAGAGATTAAAACAGAGAGTCTACATTTATTTTTATATCAGTTCCCTTTATCCCAAATCTCATATTTCAGCTTTCTGAATAGATGTGCAAGGCAACTGTCATTCTTCATCTGTAAATACATTTCTGGGAGGCTGAGCTGGAGCTGAATAATTATAAAACAACAGTTGTATAAGCCTGGAAATTATTTGGGATAAAATGTCCTTGTATCTGATTAGTAATCTCAGTGTTCACTAACAGAAACCACTGAGGTGTCCCAGGCACAAACATTAAAATGTAGGTTTAAGCTCAGCCTAACATTGACTCTGAGAAACAGCATGCTGTTCCCATACATGCCTAAACCCACAGCAGCAGTGTCTTGCCAGTTGCTTTCTGTTATTCATCATAGACTGTGCTCTGCTTACAATAAATTGTACAGGAAAACCACCAATGACGCACATATTTCTGTTGGAAATTATTACACAGATGCTGGATAAGCCTGTGGCTATGTTTTACAAGATACCAACCCTGCTGACTCTTGAGTTTTCCCAACAGGAATACCTAGAAGATACAGATACAACTTTGGCTCTTACTCTTCAAGGTAATAAGGAAGGGACTTGTTCAATAGGTGAAAGCCAATCTCCTTGAGAATCTGTCTGTCACAGTAGTATAGATTTTTATTAGTGTTAGTGCTAACCTGACATAGTGTATGTATGACTGATCAGTTCATCTACTGCTAATACAAGAGAATGTGCTGGGATCAAAGTTTGAGATAAGTTCTTGCTACTTCATTTTCCCTTTAGGCCAGGTGATGTTGGGAGCATGCCAAGGACATAGTCTGAGGGCCTGCCAAAGAGGCATTTTTTCTTACCTATTGGGAACTGCTTTTTATACCAGACACACCTTTAAATTCAGTAGGAGCTTTGGTAGTGATGCTCTATAGCTTGTCCTGGCCATATTTCTTTGTGACTCCATTGACCTTAGTGGCAAAGGAGCATAAGAAAAGAAAGAATTGCAAAAATATTTTTTTTCAGGAGGAGAAGGAGAGTCTCAACATGATAAGGATATTCCTGCTGCTCTGTGCCCTGACTATTGCTTAAACAAGCTTGGACTCCACTCTGTTGTTCCCTGATGCTGTTTCAGTGTGTGTATGGCATTAAAATACTCTGCCTCCAATGTAATTATTTGGAGAAGATCTAGTATTCGAAATACACTTGAGTTGTTTAGTTATTAGGTTTGCTGAATAGTCAGTTTCTGCAGGCTTCATAAGAATTAAACTTTGTACAGGATAGCAGTCTTCTTCATATAGTGTCAACCTTCTGCCAAATCAAGAGTGCAGTCATAAAATATTCTTAATCTTGTCTTGTTTCTGAAAGACTCTGAGTTTATGGTCCTTCATTTTTTTTTTCGCCTGATAAAAAGCACATGGGAGTCTATTCGCTAGGAAATTACACACCTGGCTGCATGAACACAAGCCAGTAGGTGTTAGGGACCAATTTTTAGTGTTCATTGTGATCAGACAGCACTGAGCGCTGGATTTTTAAAGATGAAACCTTAAGGTCCAGCTCCATTCCCCAGAATCCCTAAGAAAAGTTGGAGCTTCAAGCTTCAGAGCTAAAATAAGAAGTCAGTGTTTAGTTTAATATGCATAAAGACAGCCCAGCCAGCAATATCTGGCATTTTTCATGGGTTGTCTGTGGAAGAGGGAGGGCTTCTCCTCATTTTTTCACACTTGTTCCTTTAATTTCTATTGCATCTTTTCCATAGTAGTTTATGGAGAGAACTATGCTGACAAGTAGCAGTGACTGCAGCTGTGGCTGGCCCTTGCACTGATTAGACCGGGAGAGGGAAGTATCTAGCAACATTCTGGCACATAATTAGTATATTTGAGGAAATTGTGTTCTGCTCTTGAACATTCCTTGAGGAAATAAAGACTAGATTTGTTAAGTAAATTATTCACTGCAAATTATTCACTCATCTCCACTTGCTATTCTGAGATTTAAGCTATATCTAGGCAAGCTAGATCAGACAGGGAGAGGCACGGACATAAAAAGCAGAGGCTGAAGGCATGTTTTCTTTCTTGTACAATATACAAGTCTTGCTTTAATTAAAATAAATAGATTAACACACTTTGGAATTGCTTAGCATAAGGGAAAGCAATGTACAACCCCAAGGTATCTGAGTCTCCAATTAAACTTGGGCCAGGTTTGTCTAATTGGCTAATAAAAAAAAAAAAAAATCATTTTGTTTGCTTTTTGACCACTATGCTCAACCCTTAATTCCAGTTTGTGCTCTAGTTTTTAGTTTTATAAAAATAATCAAATATTGAAATGATGAGCTTATATTTGCAGTTTAGACTGTAAGTAGTTTCTTCTTTCAAGGCAAGGTAACTGGATGGAGCTACTGAGGGGTGTGACACTGTTGAGGCACTTGATGCTGTGTGGGAGGGAGGCACGTAAAGCACTGGAGTATCCAGGATCATTTATCATGGTCCACTCATTAAAACTGAATAATGGTGATAATAACTTATAATGTATATTGCCTTTTATAAATATAATGACAATGGGAATCATTCCCACAGGGTCGTCTTAATTATTAAGTGGAAAACCTTTTTCCCCATTGGACTTTGCAGAGAGAAGAGTGGCATTACCTAGGTATTTCAGGAGGATGGAGGACTCCAATTAATCTTAAAAATTTCTATTGATTTCATTGTGGTTTGGATCAGGTCCAAAGACCTGCAAGGAAATTGAATAAGTTACCTGTAATCACATCCAACAGAAAATTAAGTATGAGAATTTTCCATTTCAATTTTACAAAGGTATTCACTCCCCTTTGAAAAAAATAATTTGAAATAGAGAGGGTACAAACACCAAAATTACTACTAATTTTTAATACGAGAGAGCCCTCTTTTAATTATTTTGGTTAACTAAATTAAATGAACTTACTGTTATATATGTTTGATTTTCTTCACTTGTTACTTTTTGAAACTAGTGTGGGTCAACCTTCCAAGGGCAAGCATATAATCAGGTCAGCTTTCAAGCTGCTATAATTTTTCTGATATGTGGATGAGGAAAGGAAATAGGTGTGGGTAGGTACTATATCTCGTGAAATGGCCTCTTTCTTCCTGTTTAACAATAAATATTCTACAGAAAGGAAGCTCATATATTACTCTTCAGATGAGTTCCCATTTTATTAATCATGAAGATTTTAACAGCGGCCTGAGACAGGAAATCGCATTCTAATGATCAGCTCAGTCTTATTTAATCCTCAGGTTTGGATCAGATTAAAAAGAAATGCAAGATACTGCAATGTACATCTAGGTAGATAAATAACCAGGTTTAATTACTGTCAAACATACACACAGCTTTTACAATAACATATGGCTTTCCTGAGTTACTAAGATTGATTAAATAATGATGGTAAAACCTCCTTAGGCTTAGAAACTTAAACAGAAATTTGAAGTGGTGTGATCACATACACTAAAGAAACACATACCTTACAGTTAATCAGTTCCATTAACAATTAATTATTGATATTATTAATACTTATGAATAATATATCCCTTGGTGTTTATCATTATTAATAATAATCAATATTTAGCTAATAATAATGCTGATGAACTCTGAGGGATATCTTATTATTGATAATAAAATTCAGCTCTATTCTGAATGAGTGTAGTTCTAATGAAAATGTGAAGTGAAACATCTTGGTTACTGGGCTGAGGTTCAACACATACTCCACTGCAATCCAGTGACCTAGAGAACAATCCTTCTCTATATTTGACATAATTTACTTATCTTAAGCCCAATTCTTCCTCTGTTTCTTAACCACCTAAGAGTTCTTAGATGCTCTGGAAAGGAACGCCTCATGTTACCATTAGCATATACTAGCTATTCTTTCAACCATCAGTCCCAGTCCATTTATTTGTGAGTCCATCAGAATCCAAGACTGCCTGCCAAAGTTCTATTAAATATTTACACAGAAATCCAAAGAGCAGACTGAAAAGGGACCTCTATAGAGGAGGAGCAGAGCAATTAAGCCGAGAGGCTACCTGCCTATCTAGTAATGTCTCCTCATTTATGCTTCAAAAAGGTACAAGTGCGTTTGGGGTTGAGAAAGGAAACTCTAAGCAATAAAACCTGTGCATTTCTAACCAGCTTTCAGCTATCAGTTCTTTTGGTTTTCAGTTCACTCGCTTCTTGTTTTAGCTTTCCTTGAAGTTTGACATACAGAAAGATAAGACTGGGCTTTACTAGGGTGTGAGCACTGAGTATTTGGATTCACAAGGACTCGTGAATCTGATGCAAGAGACTTTCATAGACTTGCTTTTTATAAAGTTTTAACTGTGCAAAACTTATGAGTAAAAGTTGCTTAAAATGGATTTGTTTGAAAACTTTTTTTCATTTTGGAAAATTGTCACCTAGATTTTGAAAACAATACTTTTTTACCAAAGTTTTTTCTTTACTTTTTCAGCTTTACAACTTACTTAGAAATAGCTTTCTTTGTTCATCTGTAGCATTGAAGCTCTGTGGGTGGCCCAAATGATTTAAGTTTGAAATCTGCCTCCATCTCCCAGTAAAAGCTGGATTTTTTTTTTTCATGATTTCAAGTCATGTACTCTATGATTCACAACAAATACATTTTACTTAGGATGCTCAAGACTTGTGTTTGTTTGACTTTGGCAAACAATATCAAACAAAATGAAGCAGGATATCAAAGCTACCTTAGTACATCTACTTTCATTTAGTCTCTGAGCTCTTTTTAAAGGGGGTAAAAAGGACTTGAATTTCTCATTCTCCTCTGCCTCTTTGTTGTAAGCCTCCTATTAGACTTGTTCCTTTTCCCTTCTACTTTCTCACCAAATCAATGACAGTGGAGGACTGAAAAATGTTATTTCAGCCTGTCCAAATTCTCTGATGAAAAGCAAAAAAGTATTCTACCATGGAAAAGAGGATGGCCTAAGTATTTTTCCCTTCTCTCCCAAACAGTGGTCTTTAATCTCATTTCATTTCTTGAATGACCGTAGAGCTGAGAGAGAAGCGAGGCGTTAGGGACTAGCAGGATCTTGTGCCACAGTGCGCACAGATCTGCAGGAGAATAACACCCCTCGGTGCTCAGAAGAGCAGCACTCCGTCACATTTGAGTCCCAGCACAAGTTGAAATGAAGGGTGCAGTTAGTGCCACAAGGTTGAGTGGGGAAAATGAGAGGAAGAGAGACTGATTTCTTGAGGTTGTGCAAAGCCGTGCAGAGGCCTGACGGTGACACAGGAGGCAAGTTTTAAAGTTTCTCACTCTGCACCCCATCCTCATTTTCAATTCACCTCGTCAGTGCACCTCTCTTACTCTTTCCCCTGTCACTTCCTCCCCTCCTTCCTCACTCCCTCCCCAAACCACCATTTCAGCTTGCTCACTCATTCTGCAAAGCAGCTGCGTGGTCTCATCCTGACTGAATAAGGAACTGCAGCAACTGGTGTACCCTTGTGCGGTAGCACTTGTGTTTAGTTAAGCTGCAAGCTAGTAGCTGTTGCACATCAGCTGGATAAACCTCAATTTAAAATGTTGAAGAGAAAACCATCTAATGTGTCTGATAAGGAGAAAAGTCAAAAGCCAAAGGTAAGAATGTTTAATTTTTGTTGTTAATGAATTATAACAGGAATTCTTACAAGGAGTGCTTAGGTGCTTGAAAAGCCCTGGACTGGTTGCAATGCAGTGGAGCAGCTCTTAAGATTTTTCAGCCCCTACAGAAAATGTGGAGCTGAAAAATAAAACCTTCAGTGATTCAGGATTTCCTCAGCAAGTCTCTCAGTATAATTTCAAGAATCTCTTTTTATATACTCACTTTATAAATGTAATGATCCAATCAAAAAAATTATCATGATGAAGCTGCTATAGTGTTGTTGAGGGCCCCTGCTACTGGACTTTGTCTGTTGTCTGTTCTGCATCAGTCTTTTGTCAGAGACATAAAAATTTCCTCTCTCCATTACATTTATAATAAACTGATGATGTCTTCAGAAACATAGTGAGAAATAGTTTACTGGCCCATCTTCTCTTTTTTTTGGAAGATACCTCAAAGTGTGATTTCTGTATCCTAAAAGATTATAGCAGGCAGTTTTTCAGAAGAAATTTCTTCTGGTTTTACATTGCAATGGCTTTTGTGTATCACACTTGCAGTTTTAGACTATGATTCATTAACAATTAAAATTAATGTTTTTTTTTTTCACAAATTTGAAATATTTTAAAATTATTTTTTCCATGGATTTATATGGTTTTATTTTTAAGCACTTCACTTGTTTATGTGGTATCTATTTTCTTCTGTTCCCGTTTTAGAGGCAGGGAAGAAGTATAGTTAATATTGTGTTACATTATAGGTCAAGTAACAAGAGACCCTGTAGATGGGCCTTGTTTTCCTGTGCATTTAATTGCAAAATTAAGTTTTGGTCACTCTCTTCATCCAGAATAACACTTTCCTTAACAAATGGTATGATTTTATTTTATTTTTTTACACAGCTGGTTGTTCATGCATGAATGCACTCAATGCTATTAAAATCGTGGCTTCTCAAATCTGTGAATCTAAGAATATGTCTATATAAAGCCTGTGACCATTATATATATGTGTGTAAAGTAGGGATAAAAAGTCTAAACACGAGTGATTGTCAGACTTGCTGACTTTGCTGGACTAGCTCTGTATTATTGTAGATGATTACCAAAAAAAAAAAAAAAAAAAAAAAGGAAAGTCTTGGTGAAGTGTCTCAGGATCTCCTTCTGCCTTAATAGCATACTTTAAAACACTTAACCTACAGCACTTTCGCAGTTAATTCTGTAAACTTTCCCCAGTAAGAATCTTTTGCTGAATATGCTGTTCACAAAAAGGCCATGGGAGGAGGCAGCCCTCTCCATCCCTCCACCACAGAGAACAGAAATGTTAGTTTGCTGTATCGTGTTTTGAAACATGCACTGTGTAAGCAATGCAAATACCTAGCTTGCTCAATACGGAATTGCGTAACATGGGATGCAAGTCTTCTCTCGAGAGAAGTTACAGGATTTCACAAGTGACGTCTCTAGACAGCTTCCTGGATACCCCTGCTCTGCGTAGGCAGTATTTGACATCTCTTTGTACGCACAGGGAAGGATGGTGTTGTCACCGTGGAGGTCTTGGACTATCTCACGTTGCCTTTAGGTGGCTGTCCTAGATGTCCTAGTGTCTCTGGAACAGCCACGTGGGGCTGACATATACGACACAAGTGATTGCCACGAGCATTCAGTGTCTGGAGCATGCAGTGAAAATCTGGCTTGCTGCCTTAGACCCACAAACAGGACAACCAAAAGATCTTCTCAGGCAGCTGAACTTTACCCATAGTGACCAGTTGTCTGTATCGTATTTGTGGGAACTTTTGTACATTCATCTAAGTGTTTTACCTGGATTTTCTTTTTAATCCTCTTGTTTTTATTGCTTTCTAATGTGAAATTACCAAATGCCCGTGAAGAGTATCTGGCATCCAGTCATGCCTTTCAATAAATATGAAGGAATACCATGCGAGGCTGGTGTTAAAACCTTTCCCTAGGCAATTTGCTGTCCCTGTATAAAGCCACTGGTAGTGGTGGGCAGGTCAGTGGCCAGTGGAGGAGTAATACAGATTTGCAGTATCTAACTACCAGTTATCTGTGTGCAATACATTCACTTTACTTTACTATTGTGGTGTTTTAGAGAATTCTGCACATGTGTTAAGTGCTACATAGGCAAAATTAGCATCTTAGAGCTCTCAGTGTCTGCTGTTAGAAGGCTGATACTTGTCCATTGCCATGAAACACTAGTGTTGCAGTTTTTCCTTTTGCAGCAAGGATTTCTATCACACTGCAGTTCTGCTAATAACTTCTATGCATATCTGGCAACTTTTGTGTATGCATGGGTATTCATATAACTACTACATGATTTGTATGTAGTATAAACTAAATAAATGCACATTTGTTTGTGAGCAGAAAAATCTACACCTGCTGTCATCCCAGAGTAAATGGGGAGAGAAAAGTGAGAAAAAACGTTTTCAGAGTAGACACTGGAAGGATTCTGATCCTTTGTTAACATTTATCCTTGTAGCTGCATATACTGCTGCGGACCCGCACGTTTAAATATTATACAGTAGCTGAGGACCCAGGTAGTCAAACTATAAAAGAAATGTCCTAGGGCTTAAAAATACCCTGCCGACAATTGGAGACATTCAACCTTACTGAAGGGCTAAGCTCTCTATTTCAGGCCTGTCCTCTTTCTAACCTACCTCCTCTGTCTGCCCAGGTCCTGAAATGAGGGTACGGGCTGAGCCCATCCACCATCAGGGCAGCTCTCTCTCAATGCTTCCCTTCAGCCCTCGCTGCCCTTTTCTCTCCCACCAGCCAGGTCGTGCCTCGGTTTGTACAGTGCATCCCTTCTGAGCCGCGCTGTTATTTGTGGGCAGGCGAGGTCAAGCAGCCGAGGCTCGCACCTAGCCCTGTGGTCAGTTGCCGCACTGATGGCCAGAGCTCTGCAGGCAGAGCGAAGCGTGTCCCGTCCACACAGCTGCAGGCTAGGGCAGGAGAGGGCTGCAGCAATGGGGGGACACGAGTGCTTCTGCTAGATGTGCTGATGTGCTTCAGCCAGGGGTTGGTGCAGCCTGGCCCAGCAGTGCTTAGAGAACTGGGAGGAGGAGAGCAGCTGACTCAGAGGATGAGCAAGGACATCCCCTGGATTTTGTCCTTTTTGCCCTTATGGCACTACAGATCTGTGTGGAGTGGCACAAAGCAGGTTTAGAAAAATGGTAGGAAAAATATTTGAAGAAATTAGGCAGGGTCTAGTCTTCTCTTCGAAGTGCTTCAGGCAGCCCAATACTAATAAAACCCTTGAAAAAAAAATAAAATAAAATCAATTTGCAGCTACTCTGCCATTCCACTTTGTGCTGTTTTACACTTTTGACCAGGTGTAAATGACAATGCGAGGTGCAAATAGTCTGAAAAATGTTCCCACTTTGTGCTACACACTTCACACAATGTAATGTGCTGGGCAGCAGCTATTCTTTTGTCTCTCTCAAATTCCTACAGACACTGCAAACTTGAGAATTGCCTGATGAATCTTGGCTTTACTTCAAGCTGAAGCAAATATGACATTGTGCCATTTTTTTTCTGGCTTGACTGAAGAAAGTCTTGAACCCTTATTTTACATGACAGATGATCTGTGTTTATGCTGAAGTTTTGAGACGTTTTTGTTTCCTTATTCTGCTTCCAAACGTGCTTGATGCTTGGAACTCAGCTTACTTCTGATGTAAGACAATTTAGGGTCAATGCCTGTGTATTTTGTTTAGGCAAAAATCTGTCCAAGCTTCTAATGAAATCAATATTCACTTAGCAAGGTGATGAACTATTAATTTTCAGGGTTATAACAAAATAGTGGGAAATCCAATGGAAGGAAATAATTTACTGTGCCACTTTGTCCCCTTGGAGTATTTTATATCATTAAATCTCCTTTTTATAAACTTTATATGAAACCTTGCCTCCACAAAAATCTGTGCACATTTTTGCCATACATTTAATGAGGCCACGATTTCCCTTTTGCATATACTCTTTACAGAAAGCCTGGTGCTGAAAACTACATGAATAAATTCGCTGTGATCCTATTGATGTCTATGGGATTTGTAATCTGAGTAAAGTTTACCATTTGCCAGTGTCTGGAGCCTGCAGTGCAGACAGATGCTATAAGCAAGTTTTTTGGTGCTGCTTTCTTAGACAGTGGCTTGGGCAGTATTCTCTAATGGGGAACACTTATTGACAAACAGAAAACAGAAGATAGGTACAGCAAACCTAAACACCAAAAATAATTCAAGACGCAATTAGATCTTTCATAGGACAAGATCTGCAGTGAAGAGATTGCTCAATGCTAATGAATATTAACTAGGATTTATCCTTGAGTGGGAAAAGCTGAGGGTTTTATTTTTATTTCAAAGGTAAAGACCAGTAGAGTTCTGAAAATAGCAAGTTTTAAATTATTTTCTTTCCCCCTGAAATTTTGAGAGTATAATAAATGAGCTACTGCTAATGTCACAGATGCTAATTTTCACAGCCATGACTGAAGTGATGTTCGTTTCCATTTGCATTTCGTTCTAACAATGATGAGAAGTGATGAGCTGATGATAAGCTGCTTTCACCATACTGCCCGCTGTGCAAAATTATGCTCATAGGCAGAGATGACACATAGTTCTGTCATTAAAGATCTTTACTCCATTGCCTCTTGAAGAAAGCGTCTTTGTCAAAATCCATTTGAACTCTGTTAAATAAGCAGAAGCAGATGACAACATCTGGGAGGTAGTTTTAAGAATTGGGTTTGTAGTGGAAATACCTGTGGGCCTTTATCAGGAAGGGATCAGAGAAAGAAAAAATGATACTAGTGATAGCCATGTATGTGCAGATGGGGAAAAAAACGATTGCAGGTGACACGTCAAAAGGTGTTTCCTGTCTTCCTCAGACTTTGTAAAAAATTAGAACAAGGTTAGAGTTAACCTTGGGGTATTTTTCTTGTGTGAGTGGAAAGTTCTGCAATCGTATTACAGCTCCTCTTATCTCTGTGTTTTGTTTTGTTTTTGTTTTTCCTTTTTTATATCATCATCTTGTTTCTAACTATTGATTATCAGACACAATCCTTTTTTTCCTTTGGTCAACAGCAGGCTCAGAAAGTTTCTTTCAGATTGTTTCTGCCCTAATATATATGTTAGCATATCTTTTCTGATGAGAGTTTGAAAATCCTGTAATTCAGTTTTCTCACCAGAGAGTAAGGGTTGCTCTTTGCTGGGAGGCTGATTAGGATATCCAGATTCTACATTTTGATGCTCAAATCGATATTAAGGTTCATTGAGGACTCTTGACTAGCTCATGTATAAAAGGGAAAAAATGCATTTTTGGCCTGTTTTTGCCCTGGCCTTTTCCATGGCAGAGTTGCCTTGATTATAGCATCTTTAATATGAATTTTGCTTCAGTTATTTCTTTGTTTTTCCAACCAAGCAAGAGCATTTCAAGAACCATGTCTGAACGCCATTCTCCAGCCATTCCTGGAAACTTGTCTATCAACCACAACAGTTGTAACAATACTACCTGATAAGTACTGTAGCAAGAATACCAAGGTGATATAAATCAGCATTAGTTCCCTTCTAATTTTTTAATTATCTTTACTGAGCATTTGATTACTTCAGGATTGTGTTTCTAGGAAACCCAATATACCCCAAATGAAACACCCACTAGGATACCTGCCATTGCTTGAAAAAAAGAGTAATTGTAGAGGCAGGAAAGAAGATGTGGCCTGAAGTTCTTTGTAGGTTTCATCACTTTTCTTGTATTCAGTGTTATGTATAAGTCCAGACTGAAGTAATTGTAAACCTGTTGCTGGCCTGCAGGTATAAGCAATTTGTGGGTGGCTGCAAACACTTTAGCCAGAAGAATCAGCCCCTTGCTGTGCAGTGCTGAAGTCTCTGACAATGCCCTCTCCAGGAAATGAAAACAAAAGTCTTCTAGACCTCTGTGCTCGCAATATCCATTAACTTTTATTTTCTGAAAGCTTGTAACAGTGACAGTGGATTCACTTCAGTTGTTAGAAGCAGTTTTACTCATTTTCACAAATTAGCAATGTCAGTGGTTTTGCTCTAGTCATTTTTCTGGTTCATACTAGGCTACAGATTATATATGCTCTGAATGTTTAGAAGGTCATGTGTCCTCTAAACCATCAGAATGGAAAGCTTTGTTTTGTGCATGAGATGAAGGAATCTGTGTGATGTGTGTTGATATCCCAGAGGATGAATGACCACTTACCTTTTCCCCAAGTGGAATCTTTCCGGTATCTGCTTGATCTTACATCTAGCTGTTTATATCTTATTCCACTAACACAGTGGGAGTGCATAGTCTTACTTCATTTCTTTTTCCCAAACTTGAGGCTGAAATTCCAGCCCTGGAAAAGTCTGGAGATTTTGAACTGCTTCTATGAAGCTGCTTCTCTGACTACATATATTACACACCATACTGCCACTTTTTTTTTTTTTTTTCCTTTGGTTTATTCCATGGATTCACAGAAAGCCAGATAATGATTTCACTTATACGCAGACTTTAGGCTGCTTAGTTGCCAGTCCTAACATCTACTGACATCCTTCTGGTTTGCTGCATGTCAACAGCAAAAGGTTTGTCATCACTAGCCTTCATCAAGCACTGAGGCCAACAAGAAGCCCTTCTCTGGGGAAAAAAAATCTAGTGATCCATCTTATGGATGGAGTTTTAGTCCTTTTCCTACCCTTTTATGTCTTCATCTCTTATCATCTTCACAAGAACAACCAGTCATGCTTCTGTCCTTGATTTCCATGAGATGCTAAATGGTACTTACTGAGAACTGTAGGAAGCAGTATGTTCCTCTACTTGGTCATGCTTATCTCATTCATAAGGTGTGGTAAGTTTGCTGTTCTTTTGGGTATGTGGAAAGGCAGGTGAGAGCTGGGGCCAATGAAATACTTTCATATTTTGGTTTAGGTTTTTCTGCTTCTTCAAGGAGAAGCTCTGTACAAGTGCTGTTCAACCAGACAACATGGAAAAGCTGTGGTGCAGTTTCATATTTTCCCTCTGCTATTACGTTTAAGAGATCTTTGTATCTTTGTAACTGTCAGCCTGCAGTAATGAGATAAAGAAATCAGCTTTGCTTTGGCAGCACAGCCAAACACAGATGTGTAAAGATGAGATGACAAAGTAACTAAGACAGCTGAATGAGTTTACAAAGCTTGACTCTTTGCTGCCTTCACCTGTGCAAAGTGAATGTTGAGCTTTACCACTCATGAATTTCATTCTCCACAGCTACACTGTATTCCTCTCATTCTTCTGTCTGCTTCCTTTTAAAGATCATATGTTAAGTCCAAAAACTGCTTCACAGAGCTGAAAAGGGGATATGGTTCACTGATGTATGAGCAGCTCAGAGCCAGTGTAATGAGTCCGTGAAATGACTGATGATGGCAGAGCGGTCATTCAGCTCTATCCACAAGTACATGGCAAGGCTCTTCTGATATTGTCTGTTGTGTGTTTGTCCATGATTTTCTTCCTTTCTCGCTAAAAGGCCTTATATTTGCTCATTTGCTGTCCCTTGGGACTTGCGCCTACATGAGTAAATGTTTGAAAACTAGCATCTGGGATTTTGGTTGTTATTGGGAGGAATGGAAAACTTCCTACCATTTGTGAAAGCTTAAAGCCTTGCAGCTAATGCAATCCCCTTTGCAGTGATAGGCCAGATCTGCATAGAATTTGGAGTATGGCTTTGAATTTGGGCTTCTTATAACCCTACAAAGCCTTTGCTGCTGTCTGTGCCTTGGTGAGTGTCTCTCAGCTATGCATGGTTTTCGTGGAGGCTGCAGGAGCAAAGCATCAATTTTGTCCTGCATCACAATGAAAAAAACACTCCAAAGATCTGGTGAATTTGTTTTTCATGAAATGAAATTTCAGTTTTCCACTGATCTGTGATCACAGCACTGCCACAGAGATAATCAAACAGAGAGAGAGGAATTGGTGGTACTAGATGAGTACTATTTGTCGTAACCAGTACCTGCGGTGAGCTGTTGATTGTATTAACTCCTTTCTGGCATAAAAATGACCTGAACAGAAACAGGATGCTATCTTGCCTTCAGAGGATTAGGCTTGTTTTATTATTATTATTATTCCACCTGTGCTCCACCTTCTCCCCAAGGATTGAAGTGATAGGATTTATGATACGAAGAAAGCCCAGAATCTAACGCATCCTACCTTGTATGCTGAGGTATTCTTACACAGGACTAAATCAATATGAAAATCTGAGTTGAAAACTTTCTTTCATCTTACACAGTGGTCCATAATAAAAAGCTTATTGAATTTATTTATTTATACTCAGATTTCTAATAAGCTTACTTTAGATTCCCAAGTGTATTTTGTGCATGCAGGTCCAGTTTTTGAAGCCTGTGGGGCTGCAGTGAAATGGCAAGTGTACTTTTTTCAACTGGACAATAAAGATAACTTTGGCCAATTGATGGAAATAAGGCAACACTGGAGCTCAGCCTTCTAACAAGGAAGGATATACGAAGAGAAAAAAAGTTGGTGACACTGGTCATCATTTTAAAGGAGTCAAAAGTTAACCCACTGTAAAGAGTAAAGTCTTTTGTTTGAGTTTTATTATTCTCCAAGATAAAAAGTAATGTAAATAAATGGACATATAGATTTGATGAAACGCTAAACTTCACAGTGACTGATAATAGGTACCACACAATATTTTGCTTCTCCACTGCAGTGCATCTCCATTAAGGCAATTTCAGCTAATCTCACTATGGGTTCATTAATCAAGTGCAGTCACAATGTCTGAAGAGAGATAATGAGGGGGGGAAATTGACCTATTGTTGGGATCTTATTCTTTGGCAGTTAGTTTGTTTATCATGCTCTGTAATATTTGTATCCCAATAAATAAGTTCCAGTTGCAATTAGTGGTCATAACAGATGACTAACACATCTTTATTTACTTGCAAGTTCAAAACGATTCCGTAAACACATCAATTAACTTTGTGTTCTCCTTTACACTACATGCCTATACAGATTTCCCGCCTGCAGCATCAGTTGACAGTGAAATGAAAACAAGGTGGACCAGTAACATTTTAAAATTTCCCCCCTTTTAGCCAAAGGTGCACGCGTCCATGGAGACAAATTGTCAAAGTCCTTAATCTTTTCCTCTAAGCACTTACATCCTAAATCCATACTGCAGTATCAGCAGTCTCAGTGACTTCCAAAATTTCTCCTCTAAAGAACCTAAGAAAAGATTTGTTCATTTTTTACTCATTTAGGATTACATACTGTATATCTGCCCCACATAAAGCTGTCACTATATTACTTTAAAAAAGAGAAAAGTTTAGGTTCCAGGAGCACAGCGGAGCTGGAGACGGCTGAAGATGGGAATGTTTATAAGCTCTGTGATATTAACTGCAGCACTCAACCTCAGGTGACATAAAGCATGCAAAAAAGAACTTTCTGTCAGTTTTATTATTTCTAAAAAGGTTCCCCTTGAAAGAGAAGAGTGACCTTGCTCTGCTGAGCTGACATATGCCACTGAATTAATGGCTGAGCTTTGCTGTAGGGAAGCTTGCAGAAACATTACAACTCCAATGGCTGAGTTTGCTGTGAACATTAATCAGAGGAACCAACATGATGTATCAAACACTCATTTAAAAGTAATAAAAACTAAGTCCCTTTCCTCCCTCCATGCCCCCCCACGTTTCTTAGAATTAGCTTCTTGTTGGTCATTACCTGTTGTCAAGGGTAAGGCTGCAGGACTGCAGTAATACTTGTGCAAGAGTTTTCTAAAGTTTGCTTACTCTCAGGATGGTCAAACTTAACCGTGACTTAGAGGTCACTTTTTGATCTTGTTCCCCTTTGGAAGGTCATCTGAAGGAATCTCCTCCACTCAGATTGTGCCTCTCCCAAGCAAGGGATGCAGAAGCTGCACTGCATTCTCGGTGCCTCCCCTGGGATCAGAACTAGCTCCCAGGTCATGCCTGAAGGAAGCACAGGATAGGCAAGGCAGCTCTGGCTGCCATCAAAATGACCCCTGTAAGGGTTCTTATGTGACCATGGTACAAGAGTCACAGAGGCTCTGATCATGCACCATCATCCCTCCTGCTCCGCTGTGGGATCAGTGAGTCCCTGCGCTGCACGTGGCATCTGCAGCTACTTCTTCACTTCTCACCCATGTGGAAGGGAACAGCAGAGCCCTTGGACATGCTGTGGGTTCCTGCGCTGTTCTGCCTGTGTTCTCCGTATAGCGTTGTGAGCTGGTGGGGTCCTTCTTGCTGCTTCCCTTCTATTGCAGAGCATTCGTGATTGTTGCACACAGCAGAACCCTGCCTCTGGGAGGGGATGCTGGCTGAGCACCCAGCCTCACGCCATGTGTAGGACAGGCATGGGGCTCCTTGCAGAGCTGGCTAGGGCACTTTGTTCTTCTCAGCTCCTCTTTTGGTGTTTCTGTTTTCATCTTCTCCTAAAGCCCATCCTGCAAACACACATGAGTAATTTCTCTCGCATGAGAAATCCGTCTGAACCCTGGAATATCAGGGCCTAGATAACACACAGCATTAATAATCATGCTGAAGTAGAGAAAGAACTTTAATTGAAACAAGGCGATTCATTTTTAAAATAAAATAATTTGTATGGGAATTGTGCCGGTTCGGGAGGAGGAAGGTTCAGAAGAGAAAATATGTTATTATTTAAGGGATTACAGACCAAAGCCTGCAATGCTTATGCAGCGTTTAACCAGTCTGCTCAGACAGCACTCCCCTCTGCTGCAGTCAGGGTTTTGTGGAGAGTGGATTTCCAGGCTTCTCCCTTGGTGCTTCTGCCCATGTGCAAGTGAAGGGTAGAAAAGGATAACAGTGCAGGAGAGGTGCACATCATGCCAAGTCCTTAACTGTCATTTTCATAGCTCCTCTGAGTTTGTCACACATCCTTAACCTTCTTTTAAAGTCATTTTCTTTTCATGGTTTTGTGTGTCACTGAAAGTCACTTTTAATTAAATGTCATATAAATAATAAAGTCTTAATTACATAATTATTGCAAATACCTGTGTGCACGCTTCCAGAGTTGGACAGGTTGCCAGCAGAGCACTTGGAGTGCCTTTTCTCACTGGGAGCCAGGAGTGTTCTGCAGCAACTGAGTGGCTGTGGTGCTGGTTAAAATGCAGGGCCAGCGTGCATGCAAAGGAAGAGCATCTGGGCCCCCTTCCTTCCCCCCTGCACGTTTTGCAAAACTTGTCTGCATAAAACATTCTCAGTGCTGCGATTGACGTTTCTTAAATTGCTTCCTTATTTTGTTCCTCACAAAGTTGTTTCACAGCATGATGTTCTTGCTTCCCCTCACAAACAGCAGCTCGTCGCTGGTTCTCTGACCCATACCCCGTGTCCTCAGGACCTGGTCCCTGACAGCACTGGAGAGCTGGGTTTGGGTGGAAGCACTGGCAGGTGGATATCACCACCTGTGGGTCACTATTGGTCCGGGCTGGAGAGATCAAGGCTGGTACGAGCCAGAGGTGTTGATAAAACAGGTGCTCAGTGTTTACTTCCAAGAGTGAAGTATGTTGACCCCAGGGAGTGTTAGGTACGATTGACTCATTGTTTTATACAGCTTTTATTTTTCAGTCATTTTCCGCCATTAAAATGAGGGTGTTTGCTCTGAAGTTCCAAGGTAGCAGCCTTGCTCAAAGCCTACTCTGCTCTCCTCGCTCCCCTCCTCCATGCAGATACAGAATACCTACCACATTAACAACCAGAGGCTTTTATGGAGTCATTTTTAAGCCAGTTAAAAATGCCATTTCAGTAGATTGCCCTATTTGAGTTAGCAAGAGCAAGCTGTATCTTTTTTATTGCTTTTGACTGGTGAAGTACAAGGTTTAGGCCATGTTTCGTGTGGACTATAAAGTTATATTAATAGCTTGGTTAGTGGTCAGATGTTCTATATGTGTAACTGATGTGTAAATAGGAAAAATCCCTAAGGTAGGGAGGTTGCAATATCTTCTTTTTTTTTTTTTTACTTCTTCATTATACTTTTGCTAGTTACTGAGTTCTGTATGCAAATTCTCATTCTCTATACAGAAGTGAGAGGGGTTTTTGGTGGTGGTTTGTGGTGTTTTTTTTGTTTTTTTGTTTTTCCACAGAATATCCCGAAAGCTGATTTTCTGCCTTGCCTTCTGGGAAAGTAGGCGATGATTTTCTTTGATTATCTGTGCAAGAAGTAAGATAAGCTAGCAGAGCGGTTGTATTCATCCCTACATTTGGTGGCTCTTAATTTCATTCCCAGCATAGTCTCCTGGTTCTGAAGGGACTAGGAGCATCAGAGAACAGGTGAAATGAATCAGATCTTGAGCTCCATTTATCTCCACTGATCCAACCACCAAGGGCAGACTGTCCCCTTGGGAGTTGCTGTGGCTTTTTCTGAGCAGAGAGGGAAGAACACAGGTGTCTGAGACACGTCAGGAGATTGGGGCAACACAGTGAATTCCCTTTTTGTTACTCTCAGTGACTGCATTTGCCCCTGTACAGCTTGCATGGTCTGGGTAGTCTAAGGATGAATGGAAGCTAGAAGTGAAAAGGCATGGAAGGGTTTGGAGAGATTTACATGTGCAAGAGGGTCAGTACAAAGCCATTGCATCATGTTGGACTGAATTCTGTTTTCAATACAACTTGAAACAAAAAAAAAATGAGCCAGAGTTTCTCACAGCAGGGAACCAGAACTCTGAAGAGTGCAAATGGTCCAAGGGAAAATATGAGATGAATGTCACCCATAGTGATTATTTAGCAGGATGACTGGTGTCAGTTTTGGCTCAAAGGTTGTTCTTTGACAAGAGCTACCTGACTTCTCTGATCATATGCTCTGCAATGGAAAGATATTTTAGAAAGACATGGGTTGCAGAACCTCTTGTTGCTTTTGTTTTTCTATTTGTATACTGTACCATCTTCTGGGGAAAATCATAGACTATTCGCAGACAAACCAGATCACAAACTGCAGACTGTCTGAATTAAAATTAACAGCAGTTACGTGCCATTTACCCCTTTTTAGATGCTGTTTACCCCTTTAAAAATGATTACTTACAATTCCTGGATTGCAGGGTACTAAAGATATGGGAAAAGATAGAAGGGTTTTAAATATTGAAGCATCTTTGACATTTTCCGTTGTGCTAACGAGGTATACCAGAGGGAAAAGGATAAGAATTAGTGCATTGACTTCTAGAAATTATTTGATCAGTTGCTGTGTGAAAAAATAATCTCTGCCAGGTCCCTGCCCATGCCTACATTAGGTTTTACTGAGCAAAGTCATTTTTTCTTTACATTTCCATTGGTAGCTCTTCCATGAATCCAGCCAGCAAAATCAATTAATCTTATAGGATGCTGAACATCGGTATCAAAAGTCAATGCATATTTTCTCCTAGTAGCTTTGCATCTACTTTAAAATCTTCCCTTCACCTGGAAATAAGGCCTGGCCGTATCTTCACAGGGTGGGTGTTCCTTGACATTAATGCAGTGACTGAAGCTACTGAAAGTCATCATCCTGCTCCCTTGCAGCCCATGGCTCCTAAATCTGCCTTTTGTTATCAGTATAATGGGGTTGAATACATTTTTAAAAGGTGGTAGCTATTGATTGCTTAATGGAAAAAGTTAGTATAGAGAAGTGCTGAAGCAGCCCTATTTCGTACTCTCCAGTGCAACAAGACCATTATCTAGAAGAGTGGAAATCATCCTGTAACCCTTATTAATATTTAATGGGGATGAAGCAACACTGAAGTATACTACAAAATAGCCCAAGGCTTCTGCCCGTATATATAGTAGGATATAAGGTTGTTTCAAGGGTCAAAAAAGAATAACTGATTTCCCTGTGCTCAAGCTGTTTATAGGTAAGATCAACAATAAACAATGTTTTTCCTCTTGTTCCTTTTAAAGTATTTGCAGCACATCTGCACTTTAATATACAATTATTCCTACTAGACATCTTCAAGTGATTGAATGCAACAGAAAGGTCAATGTATGTTTAGAGATCACTGTGTGAGACTATTTTATACTTTCCCAACATTGCTGTGAATCCCAGCCTCCCGCTCCATGCTTCAGGGCACATTTGGCTGGGTTGACAAGCCAGTGAAAGGTGTTAATCCTGTCTAATAGCACCATAATCCTTGGGGCTGTGTTTTTCTATCATACTATTGAGCTAACCCCCTTGTCACAAGATGTTATTCACCTAGTTAATAGTGAAATTCTGTATTGGAATTTTAGATAAAATTAAAATGTACTGTCTAAATTGTCCTTTTAAATTTCACAGGGTAAAAACAAACAAATAAATGACTATGTTTAGCCAACAGAGATTTTCTGAGAGATTACAATCAATTAAGAGAAGAGCTGTGTGATTTTTCTTTTTCATTTCATTTTTTTTTTCTCCACACCAGTGAATAGTATCTGCCATTTTATTTGTCCAAAAATATTCACAAATCTGGGTCAGCTTCTTCAAATAACCTTTGGCTTTAAATATTTTTCAGGTTAGATAGGCCCAGAAATGTTAGTGAAAAAACTGATGTTATTTCTTTTCCTCTTAAGCTGCAGTGGCTAGTACATGGACCCAAAATGTGGGTACACGTTCTTCTGCCTGGTTGTGCTCAGGTTGCTCCCACAGCTATGTTCAAATCATTATTATTATTTCTTTTGCATGGGGATTTGGAGGGAGTTAATAAATAAGTGTGGGTGGAAAAACAGGGAAATGAAACAGTGGGGAGTTTTTATTTTCAGTTGTGTTCCAAGAGAGGCAAATTTTTCTCTTCTCAGATAAAGACTTAAAACAAAATATTTTCACATGGCTTCCTGTAGCTTTTCATTGTCTTACTTCTTTTCCCCTCTGCAATCTGTTTTTAGTTTAAAAGTGACTGTGTGTAAGAGATAAAGAAGCTAATATGGATAGCAACCCTGTGATTTATGAGCAGGGACAGAATAAGATGGGGTCCTTCCCAGATGAAAATACCCAGGGGAGGTGTGTGTGTGCTCTGCGTCGCCAGTATCATTTTGATGAACTCCTTCCTTAAGACCACAGTTGTGAAGCCTGAATGCCAGCACATCACCCTGTACAGCATCAGGAGTATGACAGTGTTACTGATGAGTCCCTCAGAGGACTAACTGCTGCCAGGAAAGGAGAGTGAACGGAGACAGAGCAGAAAACAGCAGCTTGCTGACTGTGGGCAGAGCTGGCACAGGACCATATCAGCACTCAGAAAGGCGCCAGGAGCTGAAATTGTTACTTAGGTGTCAGCTCAAAAAGGTCCTTGGTTTTGCGACGTTACAAAGGATGATCCCCCTCAGTAGTAACACCTGACACTACCTTACCTGGTAAAAAGGTGTGAAAACTGTAATGGTGGAGCCAAGTGAGGAGCTAGTAGGCCCTCGTCAGGATTGTGGGGTTCCAGGATGGACAGTGAAAGGAGGTGGCTGGAGATACCAGAGAATGGGGCAAGAGAGGCTCCTCAGAAGGCTCGTATGGCTCTAGGGAAAGAAAGCGAAGGAAGAAGGAATCAGTTTGGTCAAAATCATGTAGGCAAGGTAAATGGAAGAATAAATAAAGGAAAATCTGTAACCAGGCAGTCTGAAATCACTTATTAAATCATTCAAGGTATGTTCAGTTTGCAGTTTACTATTTAGTTCAGTGCTTTTCCCTCCAGAAGGGATTTGGAACCCTCAGAAATAAACTGAGATGATATTGCATAGTAAATTGTACATGATTATCATTGTACATGATATTGTACAATAGTAAACCCTGTTCAAGAAATCTGATGCCACATTAAAAGATAATAGTTTAGTATGGAATAGTAAAGAGTTTTAAAAAATTGATTCATTCCAGAGCTAGCTTTGAGTATTGGTGAAGATGTAAAAACAAGTCCTTAAAATACTGTATGGTTGATAAACATCCAAATTCTGGCTGTTATTAGAGGCGCACTTCAAGGGTCTTCTGACTTGTCATCAACAAAAATGCAGGGCCTGTCTGATTATTCCTTTACTCCTCCGCAACATATGCATTTTGGTCAAAACACATCCATACTACTCAGCATTCCTTGCCAGTTCCTGTTGGTTAAGAAGCCTGGACAGCCTCCCCAGCCATGAACCTAAACTGCAAAAATTGCAACAGTCTCTACCACCATAAGCAGCTCTATGGCTTGTGCAATGCTTACAGAAGTAGGTTTTTTTTCTAAGCTCAGAGACAGCATCTAATCCAGAAGTAACTCATAGATATCTGTGTATAATTAATGTGAAACTGATGTCAAGAACTCTAATCATATCCATTATCTAATTTGTATTTGAAGCAGTATTATTTCTCTTACTCATTTTTCTGCTTCTAGCAGTACAGTCATAATTCTTTTCCGTACAGTTTCCCTAGTTTGTTTCCACAGGATGTAGCAGTTTATGGTCCACTGATTTGGGAGGAATTTTTAATATAAATGGGTGACTTGACAGTAGTAGTTACGTCTTCATAACAGAGCAAAACACCATCAGTGAGTCAAGGTTTGTCTTCTCTTTGCAGCGCACAAGCAGTTTTGGAAGCTTCGACCGTTTCAGACATCACTCAGTATCAAAGACGGATGATTCAGCTGAGGTCTGTATCAAACAAAGTTTTACTTTCTTCAGTTCTCTTTCCCATGACAGTTGTACAAAAAACATTGAATAGCTGTTGTGTAAATTTTGCACTGTGGAGAACTTTGCTTGTTTACTGGTTTCTGTCTGTATGATTGAGTTCCTGCCAAAATGAACAAGATAATCACGTTTAAACTTTGCTACTTTGATGTGAAGATTAAAAGCAATTTTTCAAAAAGGCAAAAGTGCACTTCAGGCTGCTGTATTCCCAAAGTAACCAGCACACAGATGCGGCCCACAGATGCGTCATTTTTGCTTTAAGCAACCTGCATAAATCCCCACAATTGTTATTTGGATTATGGACAATAAACCAAGAGAAACAACATTTCCTAGCATAAAATATATTTTCTTTCTGTCATTCACAGTGGACTAGTGTGCTGCAAACCTATTTAAGTGTACTGTTCCCCAGGAAAATAGCTATGACTGACTTTTGTCATCCTAACTGCATTAGTGTCCTTAATATTTTTCTGTAGTTCTTATTTCTCTAAACCAAATTTTATTTTCATGTTATGTTGTTGCTTACATTTTTATTTTGAATCAGGTGTCTGAGCTGGAGACTATAAGTGACATTGGAGATGCAGTACAAACCAAAGCAGCAAGTAATGGAAGAAGCTTGGGTAAGAAGATGAGAGCCATTTCCCTTACCATGAAGAAAAAGATGGGTAAAAAGTACATCAAGGCACTCTCTGAGGAGATGGTAAATACAGCTTAAGAATCTTTTATTTGATGATAATACATGTGAAGTAAAAACGTTATGTGCATTTTTGCTATTCATGTTTCAAGCAGCTACCAGTTATGAGACTCCATGAAAACATGGTTACAAGTGCTGATTTTAAACAGCATTTAGTATGTACCCTTTCTTTACTGCACATGCTAATGTACAAATGCGTGCACATATACAAGTACAGCATCACATGGTGAGGGCTCAGGTTAGACCTAGGATTTTTGTATCATAGAATTTTGCTTTGTCATCAAGAAGCATTTGTATAAGCATCACAAAAAATCTTCTAATGTGACCCAGTCATCAGTCCGATACTCAACCTGTGCAAAACACTTCATTGGGATAATTTATTTTTGAATACCAAAATTTTTTCCAAAGTCCATTTTGTAGAGGTCAGTCAGCATCCTACAGCATGACAACTCATTTGACTTATCTGCTTTTACCTTATCTAATCAAGTGAATCCTTGTTAAACAGAAAACACAGTCTGTTTTATACACTGTAAACACTGTCTCCACAATATCTTCTGTCATAGAGTTCCAAATTTTAAAACACATAAGGAAAAAGGACTTGTCCCTAAAAAATCTAGTTGATCTACGTCCTATCTCACACACATGTCAACATCAAATAACCAGGGAAAATAAACAAGAAATTTCACGAGTAGAAAAAAAGTGTTTAACAGGATCTCTTTGGACAGTTTTGGAGGTCAAAGGCAAGGATTCCTAATTTATTTAGTTAATGTTTTTTTTTTTTTTTTGTTTGTTTGTTTGTTTCTAAAATACAGCAGGTTGCAATCCTTGAATTTTATATTATAAAAAAGACGGATCAGAATTTTGACATTTACCTTCCAGCAACTATTCACAAGACAGAAATGCAATTAATTATCTGGTTGGACACACATCTAGTGTGATCTTCATTCCTACAGTAGATGATGGCAATCAATATTTGTCCACTGATTAATCTATGGCTTGTGCCAATGATTGGTGTAACAAATACTGTCCTTGTTGAAAACCAATATAATCTTTCATTTCAGTGCTATGCCTTGTACGCACCTGTACATGTTTCTTCTTCATACATGCACTGTCATATTTGCTTGACTTTAGCAGTCAACTGATGAATGATTACCATTTCTCTTTCTTCAGTATTATGTAACTTCCTAAGTACTGCACGGTCTTTCACTTGCATGAGGTATTATGCACCTTGACAATGTGATGCAATCTGCTGAAGAAATTCCTTCCTTTGAAAGTGCATAATTATTTCACTTAGCTATTGCATCATCCCTAACTTAGCTGTGACTGAAATATGGGTCTTCTTGTTTTGAATTCATTAAGTGTATAAGCTGTGATTTCTGAGGTGTGATTTAATGTTATAAACTCCAGGGACCAATTTCATACAACATTAGATTTTGTGAGAGAAACATGCATCTGTTAATTCCGGAATGCGCTGGGTTTTGAGGCCAATGTGTAGGCTGAGCATGGTAGGGAGCATGGTGCTAAACCATATTGATGCCATATATGTTTGCAAGATGTCTCTGAAATGCCCTTGCTTGGGTGCCAGCATGCCTCTAAGTGCCCATGATTTTCAGAAGTTCCTAACAAACCATAGATGTGTCAGGTAGCCCTTCATCATGAGCTTTCAGGCTTAACCTTTATGCTTCCTCCTCAGCCACAATCAGAAAAACTATCTAATCTGTCTACATGCAAATTTGTCACTATAAGCCTTTGTGCTGCTGTCATATATTGCAATCTTCTGAAATGGAGAAACCCTTGAACAGGAGTGGACCTGAGTGGGGCAGAGAGGAGATGAGTGCTGGTGTTGAACATCCTTATTACCATACATCAACTTCTAAAATGCTTTCTGTCTTGGAGTGGTTCTTAATAAAATGTAATCATGATTAAATCCTCAAGTGCAATGATGATTGAAAAGGAAAATAAAATTGTCTAAAATACATCTCACGGTGGTTAACATCTGATTTTTTTTGTTAAAGAATGAAGAAGGAAAAGACGACAGTGATCCTGGTGGTGGAGTACACACTGAGAAGGGCTCCCTAAAAGCCAGTGACTCTATGGAAAGTCTCTACAGTCTGAACAGCGGCCAGAGCTCATCTAGTAAGTTCAAGATATCCATACTTCTTATTCAGCCACTGGTTTAATACTGTTATTGCTGAAGTCTGCATTATCAGAGCTGATGATTAAAAATGTGTTAGAGAGCTCTTCAGTCTGGCAGACAAAAGTATAATGTGATCAAATGGGTGGCAGCTAGGGTAGATGTGCCTGAAATAACCTGGGTGTTTTTAAGAGTGGAGATGTTCAAAGAATTTGAAAAATAAAATAAAATAACATGGATTATAGGGAATGATACTGGTATATCTGCCAGAAATGTTTTTGAGGGCTAGCACTGCTGGGATTCTGGCACCCACAGAGTTGCAGTTCCTGGGTGCAGCCACACAAGCATCCTCTCTGGGGGTAGCGGCTGTGTGCTTGTTCTTCACTCTGCAGATGTGACACAGACAATGCGAGAGGTCAGTCTGAGATGAAGAATGATGGGAACCTGAACTGGCAGCTTGAGATCATGATGCTGAGGCACAGCCTGCTTCTCTGCAAACAGGACCCGAATAGAGTAGTCTCAGTTGGAGGGTGGATGAACCTCTGATGAGAAGTGGAGTTTGCCTCCACCTATCCATCCATTGCTCTGCTGTGGACAGTTGGTGGGCAGCAGGTTACAACTGTCCATGATGGCATTGCTGTGCCATCACTGCAGGCATCACATGAGCCATAATTGGGGACCTGAGCTGCAGTCCCGGCCATTTGCACTTAGTCATTTATCTGGCCCTGAGAAGGAGCTGTACACTTAAGCAATCACTTCAGACAAAACCATTTTTATGATCATTTTATATGATGTGATTTGTGAAAATTGTGTATGTGAGTTTACTTCCAATACACTGCTGCTCTTATCTAAAAACATATTTGGATGGGATATTGCAGAGCTTGCTCAAATTTGCTTGAATTACTCTGCTGATATTTTATTGCTCGACTTGGATAAAATGACAGGCAGAAATGTTGATAAGATTAAAATTTCCCTCTGCAGTGCAGGTTCCTTTGATGTTTTAGCTAGCTCTGTAATGAAATAAAATAACTTCTACACTACTTGTTTTCATTTGACTGAATAAACAGGAGAAGTTCAGCAGAATTAATTCCCTAAATTGCACTTTCAGAGTACATGTTATTAATCTGCAGAGGTAATATTTCAAAAAGTCTGTAAGTAAAACCTGTAGTATTAGTATCATCACCAGAAAAAGATTATTGGAGGGAAGATGTTAATGAAAGATCTCCAACCTATTTTCTTCAATCTCTTGTAGTATGCTTTTTTGGAATGTATTTTTCCTGGAATGTGTCAAAACTATGCCGAGTATGCTCTTTCTAATTCTTTGCTGATAAACACCTTCCTCTCTGCTGCTGTGCAGAGTTGAATGTCTGGGCACTTAGTGCAGGAGATCTCAACTGCAGCTTGAATCTCTTTAAGGTGGGGTGACCAGCTGCTCTGATGGAACGAGTAACAGGGATAGCCTCCGGTTTGATGACGAAGTCCCTTATAGTGGGCCATTCTGCGGCCGAGCCAAAGTACACACAGACTTCACACCAAGTCCTTACG
Source organism: Alectura lathami (assembly GCA_013399715.1). NCBI lineage: Eukaryota > Metazoa > Chordata > Aves > Galliformes > Megapodiidae > Alectura > Alectura lathami. Next base: position 186,864 of record VXAV01006532.1, read on the forward strand.
ACACTGACTCTCTGAAAATTAAGGTAAGACAGCCATCAGAATTTCTTTTTCTGGTAAGAACACCAGAGAGGCATGTGAAGAATATGTTTACTAAAGCACTTTTAACTGTTAACTACGTGTATCACTCTAAAAGCAAGACTGACCTGTTTTTGCAATGCTTCTATAGTGACTTAGTTCTGACAACACTGCAAAGCCAACTGCTCTAAAGGCTTTTGAAGGCATAAACTCCAGTTAGGTGCCTCACCATGGTGTGCAGTACAACTTTCCTCAGAGTAAAACACGTGTTGCTTCCCGCACACTAGAAGATCTGGAGGAGGAAAACCTTAAGTCTCATGGAATGTGAAGTTTTCTTCCCAGCCAGGATGCCTCAAAAGCTTGGGGGCACTCATTGTCTTTAATGGAAACAGCTCACCTTTCCATTAAACCTTTATTTAAGCATACTTTTGAACGATGAATTTTCTCTGGCTCTGACATCATGGCAGGAGTGTCTAGGCTGTGGGAGCAAGAAGAAGGAGGTCCAGACATGGGCCCAGTTGAGCATTACTAAAAAGATCCAACTCTTTTCTTCTCCATCCATGAATGCACAGATACAATCAATATCATTATTCTTCAGGCTACCGACATCTCTAAGCTGAACTTCTTCCTTTTCCCCCTGTAGACAGAGGGAAAAAAAAAATCCTCCAGATTTACTAAAACTGCATCCACACTTCAACAACTTTTCTTCTTCTTCATAGCCTCTTCTGGTCCAAATCCTAATCTGTATGTCACTTCAGCCTTGTCCTCCTTTCAGGCCTATATTAAATAAATCCCTCTGCCAGTATTTGTAGTCTTCATCACTTGCCCTCTACTTCCACATATACCTAGGGCATTTCTTTCAAAACAGTTTAACAGGTCATGAAACAGCAAATTTCTTCTGGCTTTTGTAGATTACTGTTGAAGTCAATGGGGTGGTGTGTTTTACAGTTATAAACTAATACTTAGGGTTGAAATGCCCTAAGAATATCTTAATAAATTTCATTACTCTGAATCTTAATTAAAACTGCATCTGCAGCTTGCCCTAGAGCTACCACCTAATCCTGATCTGCATCCACATCTAAAGTTCCTGAGCTTCCATAAATATGCAGAATAATGTATGTGCTTATAGAGCTTTAACCAAATGCTTGTTTAGTTTCCATTTCAATCATGCTCATAGCTTCAAGCTTTGTATTCTGATGAAATCAACTCATTTGAAGACAGTGAATTTCATACTTGGGCTTGTACTAGCTGTCACTAGGGTGGCAACTTTATTTACTTGCAATTTCTTGCCCAGAAGAGAAAACATTTAAAAATCTCTGAGTTGTTAAAACATATGTTAACAAACTGAGTTTGATTTTTCAGTTTTGCAGCGGACTGCCAAATTAAGTGCTTATGTAAGGGATTTGTTGTAAAACTCTTTAAAGACATTCATTTATTTTTTTTTGTAAGTTCTGTAGTATGTGAACAGAAGAGTGGACTCAATTCTACCATCATGGGAGCAAGCTGTATAGAGGATATGACTTAAACGGGAGTCATTTTACTACCGAAATTACTCAGAATGACTGATGTGCTGAGATGAGACCCCTGTTCCCACAGCTTGGTGTGACCACCTTTACCAGCAAGCCTTCCTGAATCTGCTGTGTTGTCACTCATCTTTTGCACTTGCCTTTGTGAGTGCATGCACAAGCGTGGAGAACTGAAGCTTTTAGTTCTGTCTGTTAAGGTGTTTTGTCTATTTTCCCAGTCAATTGGGTTAATAAGAATGGGAGAATTTGTCAGTCCTTTGGGAAGGACTGTCATGGAGATATTAAGGGAGTTAAATATTCTTTAGTAGCCAGCGTTTCCTACTATAAAATGGCTAAACGTACACCTTTCATCTAGCTCAGCTATTATTTTTTCAAGACCCCTGGGATGCTGGATAATATGATTATTGTGTAAGTGGCTTAGAGTGAAAGAGCCAGGTGAGACATTGTGTAAAGCATGTATTTGTAAAATAACTTCACTGTGCTCCCTTGATTTTTGCCAAAGTTATACCCATTCTGCATGGCAAAAGTTGCTTCCTGGATGCAGCCCTATACCCTATGGACCAAGTGGAGCACAAAAGGCTGAAAGATACTGCTTATCCTCACCTCTCCTTCACGCAGGTTTGGAGATAAGGACTAGCTGTACTTTCTGTAACCACATTTTGCTGGGATTCTACAAATGCAAAAGAGCTACATGCAGATAATTTTAAAAAGTTGCTTCACATTGACTAGTTCAGATTCTTGTGCTGCCTGTTCTGGTTTTAGCCTACAGAGGAAAAGTCACATAGACCAGATGTGTAAGCAATGGTGTGCTTATTTTTATTGTTCTAGAAAGGAGACATTATAGATATCATCTGTAAAACCCCCATGGGCATATGGACGGGCATGCTGAACAACAAAGTAGGAAACTTCAAGTTCATTTATGTGGATATTATTCTGGAAGAGGAAACTGCACCCAGAAAGATAAAGCCTCACAGAGGAAGCAAAAGGACCAAGCCTAAAACACTGCAAGAACTCTTGGAATGTGTCCATCTGCAGGTCAGCAAACATTTCTCTGTTGTGTTTGAAACCTTTCATTTCTGTGCACTTGAGTTTGGACGTAATTTACAGGCAAGAAGCAGAAGGGCAAGTTTCAGCATTTTTGAAGCTAGAAATGCAAAGAAGCTTCATGTCTGATGTGAGTGGTATATATAACTGCATTTTACCACAAAATCTAGTTAGGCTAAAATGCTCCATGCAGAGAGGCATGGAGATGACTTGTGAAGTCATCATAACCTGCCTGTGATTGTGTGCCTTAGGGCAGTAGGTGTGTGACTATGTGGAAATCTCAGGGACAGCGTGACTCAGTTGCCAACATTTAGAATTTAGGTTTCCAATTTTGCGTGACCTTTGGGAGAACTACGCTCATGTTCTGCCTCTCTCCCTCACTTGATCCCTAGTTCTGGGCTGACTTTCAAAGTATACGTAGGACATAATTTACACGTGACATTTTTATTAGCTGTTATTCCTTTTTGCCCTGGTGCAAACACTCCTTTTTCTGGAGTACACGCAGGGTTTTAGGTTGTGACAACACACAGCTGAAGGGGGACCACGTGTGACACAGCATGGCTAAGAGCTCCCTCAGCTTCTCACCCTCATGTTTATCTGAGGGCTGCTGTGCCAAGGCAGAGCACATCCTACCCCAGAGGCTCTGCTGGGCCAGGATGGGAGGCTTTGTATGAAAACCCATGAAAGTCCAGAGGGTCAGCAGATTAAATGATTTTTGGCAGACCTCTATACTGATCCAATTTGCTGCCAGGCTGTGGTAGATAACTCAGCTGCAGGTGCTGGGATGGCCAAGAGGACCCCAAGGCATCTCTGCCTATGTCCTCTCTCACTCTTGATCTCCAGTTTTGTTCAAGAGGCATGTTGAACAGACTGAGAAGTGGAGCCCATTTCAACCTGATGAAAGTGTAAAAGAAAAATTGTGCCTATTCCTCTACTAAACATAGTGCTTGTTTACATGAGAAATTTGCTTTTTCTTTTTGTAGGAATATGCCTCAACTCTCTTGCTAAATGGCTACGAAAGTGTAGAGGACTTAAAGGATCTGCAGGAAAGCCACCTGATTGAACTGAATATTTCAAACCCAGAGGACAGGGCAAGATTGTTATCAGCAATTGAAAATCTACAGGACTATGACAGTAAGTGTTTAAGCTTTAAGAGTCGTGCACATTTTAACTGAAGAAAGGTATTTAAGGAAATAGTGATTCCCGCATTGGTCTGTTTAATGATTTTTCTTTTAAATATGAAACATGGAGTTGGATGGTTTTCTTATTTGTTCAGATGGCTAACTGTACATCTCTTCTAGATATGTACATGACTACTATACTAGTAACACATGAATGATTAAAGATTTCCCCTTGACAGGTCCCAGGTGCTAGAGGTTGATAGCAACTATTGCTTGAGAGCAACTCTTTTTATGATGGGAAAAGCAAATCCTACAGAGGTTAAATGACTTCGCGAAAGTCACAAGGTCTGTGCAAGAGCAGAAAACCAAACTTCCCAGACTCTGGGGTAGTACTCAACAAAAATAAAACTTCAGCTTGAGTAGGTGCTTAGCCAAAACAGGAGATGTTTTCTCCTTCTTCAGGTTTCACACATATTCACCTCTATCCTGAGCAGTTATTTTATCCAATGTATAGTCTCAACTGAGAAGCATCTGAAAGAGAAAAAAAGGATACCTGGAGAAACAAGTATCCTTGCCTTCCTGGGATGTTTTAATATTAGTTCTTGTCAGCTGCTTGTTTTTTCTCTCCTCAGTGTAGGTGGCTTTCCATTTCTTACTCCAGCACATGTGCATATGTATGCACATACCTGCAGGTGCACATGTACTCTGTTTTTTTCTGTACATGAATCTTTCTGAATTTCTAAGAATATCTTTGGCTACCTCATCAATTCAACTTTCCTTGCAGATGGTCTCTAATCTCCTTCTTTGTTTCTCTGATGACCTTGTTTTTCACTCAACATTTGAGTCCTTCTATACCGCATTTCTACATGCAGTCTTTCCTGTTCTCTAGGTCAGTATCCACAAAAATGAATGTTTCTTGTAAACACATTTGTGAAGCATTTAAATGGTTTTCTTCACCCACCAGGATCTGTACTTCTTTCTGGCCTACAGCTTTGTGAAATGAGGGGCTAGAAAAGAACTCTTGAAGGGCTGTCCACATAGGGGTTTTGATTAAAAGAGTTAATCTGGGAAACAAAGTTTACATTTTCCAAGAATTGTGTTGCAGGGATCTAGCTAGAAATCATGTGAAAATACATTAATTTCCTTAGTTTGCCCTGGAATTGAGTATATGTGACTTTGTGTGTACTCCTTGGTAATTATAGCCTTGCCACATTTTCTGCACCCTTTATTGCATGTGTTTTTCTATATCAATATTTAACTGTCATGCATTAATTAAAGATTGTCCCGCGACAGAGTCTATCCCCCCCCATCCCCCTCCCCTTACAGTGGCTGGGTAGAGGAATGAGAAAGGAGGAAGCACAATTGAGGTAAAAGATAACTAGTTTACTTAAAACAGCAAAGGAATGTGAGATAATACAATATGAAGGGAATTGAGAGCAACAAATCTGATGAATTGGAATAAATATGTACATGGAAGAGAGGAGTTTCTCTCTAACCATGTTCTTCCACAGTGGTGATTGGAGGCAAAAGGGAAGAGCTCCCAGAACCCAGAAACCACGTGGGAAGGGACAGGAGCATTCTGGGGGCTGTGGTTCTCCCTTAGCAGCCCTCCCACCTGTGTCAGCTTTTTACCTGATGTTATGATGTGGAAAACCATGACATTAACAAGAAGAAACATTAATGAAAAATTGTAATTGTAAATTTACAGAGTTCTGCATTGGTGTGAAAACCAAAACCAAAACATACTGATTTTTAACAGACTACACAAGTGTCAAACTATTATGGGACTGTGAGGATATGGTTTACTATTTATACTCCTTGTACAGCAAAAAGTATAGCAAGCAGGCACGTAACATTTTTAGAAGACGACACCAAAGTTATCTTCTTCTGAAGATGTCTTAATCATTTAGTATTGTGCATATGCCCATGCAAGGAGCATATCTGAGAAGATCCTTAAATGTTCTGTACACTGAACATTAGTAAATTGATGTAAATTATCCAAATAGGGTTATTCCTGATTGACAGTATGGAATTAAGTCATTTTTCTCCAGAAAAAAAAAAAAAATAAAATAAAATAACAACCTGCTCTAACAAGTAAGATATTAAAGACTAAAATTGATGGAAGCCATCTGTGAAGTCGTTACAATGAAAGATGGAGAGTCAAGATGATCTTGGGCATAAGCTCAGCATGTGACTGACCTTGTCCAAATCATTTGACCTCTTTGTGCTTCTGTCAGTCCAATTGGAAAATTGAGTTGAAAGAGCTGAGTGCTATTGTGAAAGTGAATTTTGCATCTGAACTGAACTTTCCTAGGTCAATATTTTTTCTTCCTAAATAGGCACGACTGAGTCCAACATAAATGATTTCTTAATTAAAATTGATTTTCTGCATTGCTTAGAAGTGAGCAGCATAATTACCCACAGCTACAAGGTAATCTGTTTACTGGCCAAGAGTGTTCTAGATAGAAGTTCAGCACTCTTCCTAAAACTTGATTTTTTTATGAGCGTTGTTAAAAAAAAATAAATAAATACTAAGGCCATAGATCATATTCACTGTTCTAATCCCATCTTTCTCACAGAGCTTGGAACATTTCCATGTCTTTGCATTACATTTGTGCTTCCATGAAGCATGTGTTTGATTCATGGATGAGACTCCATCCATGAAGATATGCTCCAGAGTTGAAATTCAAGGGTTTCTGAGTTTTCTGTGTCTCTAATACTGTTCATAACAGTCAAGTCTACTGGAAGGTAGCCTCATTTTACTTGATTCTACTATAACTGTAATCAAATATGATTTAATATTTCTTTAATGCAATATCACTTGATATGGTGAAAACTATCAGTTGTTTTAGTTGTTTTTGCAGGGCTTTTTTTTTTTTTTTTTTTTTTGGGTGTTTTTTTTTTTTTTTTTTTTTTTTTCCTTAACATTTATTTTATGTTATACTAAGTGGTTTCTTTATGCCATATACTTGAGACTGCATAATTCATGAGGCAGAATAAACAGCGAGTCTTCTGACAAAAGTGCTTGCAGCAATAGTTTCCACCTGATATGCATCTTAAAGCTGCCCAAAATGTAGGATTTCTGACAGTAAGAATTTTTTTGATTTGGTTTAGACCTGAATGAATTTGAGAGTAATAATTTTACTCATCTCGCAACAGGAATTAAAAAGTTTTATTTAGAAAATGCTACTGCATAGTGGTTTTCAAACAAATTTTTCTTCCTGGTACTGCACTGTCTTCTACCTTTCCTGTGAAATAAGACTCAAATTCACCACCTTCAAGTACTTCATGTGGGAAGACTACTGTAAAACTACAAGGTCTTGTGAGCTCCTCATGACTTTCCCCACCCCCATAGATATCTTTTTAGATTTGCTGTAAGCCGATCAGACCTATATATTTGGGACAAAATGATTGGTTTCCATCAATTCATGGCTGGAGAGGAAAAAAAAAAAAAAAAAAAGCTCTTTTTCATAAAGTATTTCTTAATAGCTTTCCATTCTTCTCCCAGATGGCTTCTAGACAGGAGATGGATGTCTGTGCTTTTGTAGGATGCTATTTTTAAAGTGAAACAGTTGCTGAATGGTTAATGAATAAAGTAATAAAAGAAGTTTGAAACTTTTTTCTTGACTGCTTCTCGGGACACACATTTTTGTGTGTGTAAAATATACTTGATTCTCTACTCACTTAGATGATGTAAGTCAAAAGGTTAATTCCTGAAGTTCGATGGGTTATATTGGTCTGAAGCTATTCTGAGTGAAATAAGAGTTAGACTTCTTTGGATATGTGCATGCAGTTCATATATAGGAAAAAAAGAAGGTGCATCTGTCCAATTGTGGGGATAATTATTTTACCCTTGTCTCCCCAAATCCACTTCCTTAGCATGCTTTTCATATGTAAGTGTCAGATCATACTCTAAATTCCATTGCCAGTGTCACATAAGGTTTGTTTCTTATTTATTGTACTTGCACAGCAAATTAGTAGCTAGCTGATGACTCAACTTTCCATTCTTAGTTGCATTCCCTACATGAGGATCTAGCATCAAGAGTACTATTTACATGGGGCAGTCCCTTTAAATATGTGAGATTACAGAATATCATGTCAAAGTCAAATAGTGCTGAAAGATGATCTCCCTCCACTGTACTGTGGTAGCTACAACTCATTGACTTGCACGTATTTGACTTCAGAGAGGTGTTTTTTTTTCACACCTTGCGTGTCTGTAATTGTCCACAGAAGGTTTATTCCTTTGATTCTCTGAAGCATTGCATGTGTATTCAGTCCCACTTCAGGTTTCTCTGCTTCTTTTTCAAGTAACACCATTTACTACCTTAAAATTATTATTTCTGAGTCTGGTGCTTTATGGGTTTTTCCTTCATCCTAACAATGATGTGGTCTAACTGGTACAGGCACTGCAGGTTGGTACATGTCCTTCGTACCCACCTAGGAGGTCTAACATCAGCCTTGAAGATACGTGTCTTTCTAGTTATTCTGTTGTGCTGCTCAGTATGTCACCGCTGCACCTTCCAGGAAGGTGACTCAGCCTAAAGCACCATGCTCCTAGCCCCTGTCACCTTCTGGGCAAAACTCACAAAGGGAAACTCTCAGAGGGCACGCTCATGAAGTACGGCTTACTGCTGGGTGACTTTCTTGTTTTTCCAAGGCAAAATCTAAGCTTCCCACCACTCATCTGGTTTAAATTGACATAATGGCACTGGAGTTAGTGTAGCCTCAGTATATTCTTGAGCAGCATTTGCTTAAACCTAAGCTTTAAGTGCTTTCAGAATCAGGGCTCTAAACTGATTAAAAAAGGGGGGAAAGCTGGTGAAGAAAAAGGGAGATTTATCCCTGTATGTGTCATACACAGCCATGTCACTGAATAAAGAATGTTCATTTCCAAAATCTAAATAGTGAGGAAGATACATATGCATCACACTTCTGTTATCGAGTCTAGATGTCTAACATTTTTTTCAGTAGTCTGCATGTAATCCTACAGTCTGAAGTAGTATTAGAATATATGTGTCAAAACGATGCATATTTTGGACACTTCTGGCCATATCGTAGATAACAGTGACTGAAAGCTATTTATCTTACATGAAACCGCTTCATTGTAGGAAACTAATAGGTCTTCCATTTGTTGATAGGACAGTAGCTTCTGATGATTCTGCAACATTAAATGGCAGTTTAATTTTATCAATTCCTGTTTCCTGTGCATTATATCTTTCTTCTGATGTCCAAATGCTTAAAACAGTAAACTTATCTTCACTAGTGTGGAACTTAAACACCTACTTGTTAGAGAAAAGGAGTTAAGCAGAACTGAATGTAAAACCAAAAAAAAAAAAAAAAAAGTAGTTGTTTTTCTTAGAACATCTAAAGCTGTATGCTACACATATTTATAATACTCAGCATCCTGTTTAAGTGGTTTAGTAGTTAGTACATAATATTTGAGTCTGGTCATAAGAAGAAAAAAGCGAAGAAAAAAGCTGAAGATTGATTTCAGTCCTTTCTCCTTAAATATGTTGTTTTTTCTTCAACTGTTTGTAATGAAAAATAGAAAATATAGCATTTTCCCTTTCTCAGACACCTGTACATTTTTGTTTTTCAGTTTTTTATGTTAAATTCTTCTGGTGTTTTGGGAAGAGGCAGAAGTTTTACATTTCTGCATGTTTCTTAAATAGACGTGCAAGAGAAAGATATTGCTAAAATCCAACTTAGGTTCTGTTTTTCACATAGGAAGCTAAGACTATCACAACCACTTCCAGGGCACTGATATACTGACTGAAGCAGTGTTTTTATTAATCCACCACTTCCTTGGGCTTGTTTCCCACTGTAAAACAAACAAAGTGGATGGAGGTTCCTCTTTGACCTTGAAAATGTAAACAGGATTAACACTTTTTAGGTCACTGCTTGCCAGGGCAGCAGATGATGCCCCAGAAGCTGATAAAAGTCCTAGCGAGTGGCATTAGGGCTGATCGGGGATTACAGCAGGGGGAAGGGGAGCCCTGCCTGCAGCGGCTCAGGGGGCTGCGTTCAGCCACCAGCTGAGCTCTGTCAGCCGACGGTGACCAAGGCCTGGGTCCAATTGGCACCCGTGAGATAGGAGCAAGGGGCTAATGACACAGTTTAGACAGGGCTTTATGGGGCAGCTGCTGTTATTTGTGCTAAACTACTTCTGTTGCTACTAATAGCAGCAGTAATACCTTCACTGGTGTAAGTCCTTTTGTAATTCCTTTCTGACTTAAATCAGAAATCAATCGGACCTTATCTGATCAAATATTTTCCCTACAACGACAGATAACATTTGACGTGGTGGACTATGTTCTCTAAGTTGAGGAGATCAAATCGTTACAGATATCAATTAAATCTGCTGAAAGGTGTTCTTGTACATGCAAGCACAATAAACCATCAGTGCATTTTGGGGCAAAGTGGGACTTCTATGCCTTGGAAAATGTTTAAAATAATCAGAAATTGTTTTTTTTTTTTAACAAAAAAAAAAAAACACATAAAGTTATGCCTATAACCTCAGTCTTAATGCAATAATGCCTATGTTGAGACTTCAGATAGTTTTCTTCAAAAAATTTGATTAGTTTATTAACTTAATTAGGTAACTGAAATTTAGAAAATACTAAATAGAATTAACCAGTGCAAACAAATTTGCGAGACTTCCACCAGGACCTACAAGTGTTTGTCAATATATCAAAATACTTTGTGAAATAAGTTCACTGGCATCTCATTTACACAATGAGGAAAGGTCCTGACTCTCATGATGTTCCATTTCAACATTTTCAGAGCAAAATTTTTTTTTTCTTTCTTTTTCTACATTACACAATATAACACAATATTCAAAATAAATAACAGTGAAAACTTTTCTCATCTTGCCAAAGCTTGTAAATTCTAAGAGTTTAAATATATGTCTAGAAATTTTCCTTCCAGAAACTTTACAGTTCTGGGGTGTTACCCTGGAACTGAATTAGGTATAGATTTTCAAGAAGAATAAAATCCTTTGTGAACTAGGACTTCCATACTGCCTATACTTGAATTGAGACAATTTAAATCTGGCCAGAGGTTCAAAGCTAACTGTTTAACCATGGAGGAACAAGTTTGGTGAAATAAGGGAACCTTTTTTTTTTCTTTTTGCAAAACCAAAAAGGTACAATTTTCCTGAGAATTAAATCTGAGGTGAAACAGTCTATCCCTGTAAGATCTGTTCCTCATACATTGATTAGAAAGTAAGGCACAGTTTGAAGTAAAAACACAGTTACAGGAGGGCAATAGGAAATGAAAGAGAATGGAGGAGAGAGATTTTATATTTTATAGCTTGTTTTCTGAAGAAATTTACTGTGAGTAAACAATGTATTTTACAACTATAAAATATCAATGTGGACTTTAACTACAAGATATATTAGATACATGCTATACAGGTATATCCTGTCCACAAGACACAGGCTTGTTGAGCTCTTTTGAGAGGTCTGTCTATGAGTCGCAGATTTCTGAGTCTGAACAGATTAGTCATGCAGCAGTTAAACAAGGATGAACTATTTGCACGTTTATCTGCTTCTATTTAGTTTTCAAAAAGCATTCAAAAACACACAGCAAGGATTAAGCATCGTAGCTTTCTCTGAGGCCTTTGTGTTCTGGAAAATACCTTTTTGGATACCAAGCTAAGCTTAGGAAGTTTCTGTCAGCCATCCACTCCCACTGCAAAGTCAAGTGCTTTAGAAAATCTGATCAGCACATCTTCAGTCTGAGCGCTTCAGAAGACCAGCCAACTGTATCTTGCTATGCAGTACACAGAGTAGGTAAATGGTAGAACAGTGTGTTATGAGCAAGGCACAGTGGGCTACACAGTTAATTAGGTTGTTGCATGAGCAGGCTCTGGAATACATGCGGGTGGGAGGGGAAAGGCTGCTTACTCTACTGTGGGCATGGTGACCATGCATGGTGACTGGTGCAGCTGTGCACAGTCTAAGGGTATGGCCAAAGCCTCAACCACGCACATCTGAGCAGCACAGCACAGGATTGAAGCCAGCCTCAACAGCAATTTAGGTGCCTATGCATATTCTTAGTTCTTTGATGCTGAGGTTTCTGTTCCCAATAGACAGAAGATATTGATCTAGCTGTGTATATTTCTAACTCTGTTTCTACAGTTCTTCAAGATCAGGCACGTTGCTGTGTCAAACTCTTTTCACAAGGTACTTATTTTGACACTTTTTTCTTTCTTATTTTGTTCTTTTCAGATGAACAACAGCAGATAAGTGAGGGTGGTCAGGAGACACGGAGCTTAAACCCTCAGCACAGTTTGGACAAATCACAGTTAAATGACTGCCCAAGAGATTCTGGCTGTTACATCTCATCAGAAAATTCAGATAATGGTAAAGAAGAAGCCGACCCAGAAACCCTGTCTGACATGGTGCAGTCAATAACAATCACTGAGTCAAACTGATTCTGTTAAGCTGTATTTTCTGCAGATGTTTCAGAAAAGACAATCAGATAAGTGAAGTTGATTTGCTGGTGTGATGGCATGGAAGCAGAACAGAAAATATGCTCGACACTGGAAATCTACTTCTGTCTGATGTACAATGCTCTAGACTGCTTAATATGTGGACATTTGAGAGCTAAATCTTAGTTGCTAGTAATAATATCTCATGCTTTTTTAATGAATCCACAGACATTTCACTGAAAAAGTTTATACATATATATTTATATATACTTGTACAGCAAGTGCATTTTTTTAACGATAGAGGATTGTTTCAGGTAGCGATACATAGTCTGTTAATTTCTGGAACTATCCAAAATGTAAATATTGTATATATTTATTTTTAAAATGTATTGATTAATCACACTGTCTCTATTTTTCAGATGTGTTTTGCTGAGGTTTGTACAGAAAATATTTGAATTGCTCTATCATCATAATAACAAAATAGGTACATTCACGTCCCACTTTGAAAATTACCAACTAATTCTCATTAATGTTAAAGCTATCTCATGCCATTCTTCTCCAAAATGGTCTCTAAAGTGGACCATTTGTTATGCTTTATCCTGGAGATACAAAAGAACTGTAGTGTGGATCTGAATCAAGCTCTTTGTGTTTGTCATCTTTTAGAGAGCATTTGAATTCTTTATGTACTGGCAATTTGTGTATTGCAATTTTCACAACTATTCTCATTCTTTCCAAGCATTTTAAAGACAATGCAAGCTTGGAACAAAAAAACAGCATCAATGCTATGCTTTTATGATCATTTTTGTGAAGCTCTTGCCTTTTGTGAGTGGTGTAAAGTTTGTTAATTGAGTATTTGTTTGTGTACGGAACTCGGAAGCTAACACGGTTAGTGTGTACTATTGTCTTTTATACGAGATTTAATTGTCATTTCCCCCTATATTTTGCACTGGAATACACATTATATTTGCCTGTCTTCTTTTAGAGTACTTCCTTCAAAAATAAACAAAATCATATGTTTCAGCCCTTTAAAAACTACTTGATTTTTAATGTGGTCATTAAATTTCAGAGATGGCTCTGTTCTAACACTATCACAGTAAATGGCACAGTAAATCCACTGAGCCTTTTTATCATGCATAATCATCTGGGTATCGAATCAATACAGAAACTTCCTGCTCACCGATTAGTCACACAATTTTCATAATTTAAGGCATTTTGCATTCATGTTAAAAAGTTTCCACAGATTGCTGACAACTTAAATCACTTTCAGAATAAATGAAACATGGAAAGTTCCACCCCAAAAGAGTATTTCTTTAGAAGCTGTAAACAGATGTAAAACTCTTTTCCGTTCTTTTTTTTTTTTTTTTTTTTTTTTTTTCTTTTTTTGCCCAATGGCAACGCTTTCTGTAGTTTCATGACTCCTCAACTGGCTGCTGCTGTCAGATTCTTAATACACAGTTCAGCTTTGATTTGATGGTTACGTTATAAAAATTGCAATTTTACAAAATTGCATATATTTCAAAGATTTGGTGTTAATAAACTTGGTTTAGTAAAACAAACAAGCACGGGAACTGGGAGCTGCTTGATTTCTGTTTTTAAGTTACCTTTTATGCTTTGGCTGGCAACAATAGTCATCATTTAGCCACAATGACCCCGTATTTCCAGGTGGGCCTGGGGATGCACAAGCCTTTGAAGGGGAGAAGAACGTGCTAGCTTGTATCACATAGCTGTATTTCTAATTAATGCATTTCTAACCATTAGTGTGTCATCACACATAGTACTGACTTCACTTAATAACACGACTTCAATAACTCTTTCTGAAGTAATGTTGGATTAGCTTCTTCTATGTCCTCATTCTAGAGAAGGACTAAACTGTGCTTGAACTTGTCTAACAGAAGCACATCTTTTGGCTTTCGCAGTCTTCATGTTGCTTCTCTAGGCATCTGTGAAAATGCTAAACCTGTATAAACTACCTTGAGATGAATGTAAATACAATTATGACACAGCTAACCTAGATGTGTTGAGGACTAAGAACCACGGAGACCAGAAATGCACCATGATGTGCTCTGAGGAATATTTGCATAGGTCTGCAAGTAAAAATAGGTCTCCTTGCCAAGTTACAGTGAGACAAGGCACCTACAGAGCAAAATACCCAACAGCTGTTACTATTTTACAAGAATCAAACCCTGCCTAGGCTTAGACTGATGACAAGAGGTTAGCTAACATCTAAGGTTAACTAGTCAGTAACCATGGTCAGAAGCTTTACTTTAACCACTTCTGTCTCTAATCAGCAAGACTTTGTCCAGATGGCTTCTTGTTGAGAAAAATGTCAACTGAAAGCTTGTTCAACACATTTGTAACTTCCTGTGAAGGCAGAGCAGATTAGATCTCAAACAGAGAAACTTCCTCTCTCTCAAGCTATTCTGAGAAAAAGAACGAGGAAATTTCATACCACAAAGGAAAAAAAAAAAAAAAAGCATTTTCTACATGAAGCATACCCAACCTCGTTTAATCTCTCAGTGGTCTTGTTAATCGCACTGATCATGGATTAAACTGCTTGAGCATAAACAGTTCTCTGGCTGGCTTTCATGCTGACTAATCTGAATAATTTATACGTATATATGTATATATATTTCTTTTCAAAGCTGTACCAATTCCAGGAGCTGTTAGAGAACATCTGATGGAGAACTGAGCTGCTTTTGAGGAATCTTTACAATGTACCAGAGACACGAAGAGAAGCAAGCAGCGGCGGGGTTGTTCCCTTCTGTCACTTGCTCAATGGTGTCAAGCCATTTTTCAGTTTTATTAACCTTCTTCTGTGATTAAGGAGGACTACAAGGTCTATGAGTTTCTTATTCAGAGACAACTGAGAGTCCAGTCTTCCCTGCAGTTATAAAGCATACAAAATGATGCAAATCCAGTCAGTAACTGCAGAGACCGAGCCAACAGGGCCAATCTTGCTGAGGCCAGGGCTGGCACTGTAAGCCTTCAGCTGGTGGGGATTTCCCCTATGCAGAGGCTACAGTGCAGGTGCAGTGACTTCCCCCAGGGCTGCTGCTGGCACGTGTGCTGCTACCCACCCTCAGCAGAAAGCCAGCGACTCTGCAAGGCTGAGGGACCTGCGGAAAATTTGTGGTGGTGACAAGCCCCTCATGATGACCTCCAGTCATCGTTAATGTGACTTTTTGCAGCGTTGCTTCATGCTCAGCCCCAAGGAAGGCTGCTCTACTGCCAAAATGGGTGGCAGCATGCTGGGCCGTGGTCCTGCAATCCAGGCAGACTAGCCTGCAGGTCCTGGGAATCAGTATCCTGTTCTCCAGGTTTCGCCACCAAACTCCTGAAGATGAGAGGCCATAGATGCATCAGCACAGAAGTTAAAAACAAAGAGGAGTTTGCATTTGTTTTGCAGAGTTATGAACGAATACATAGTTGCAGGCATGCTAGTGGAGATTCTAGAGGAGACTTTTTCTTCCTCTATACTTTTTCAAGTACTGCTAGCATCACACAAACACAACCTACAAACAAATAGGAGGGAGAGAAAAACTTGAAGCCTCTTTGTGTAAGTGTATTCAGACAGTTGTGAAGTGAAGAAGGCCAAGGACCATGAAATGAACAAGGCTGTTCTCAGGCTTAAAATTCATGGAAACACAGTTGAAACGCAATAAAATGTATTTGTATAAATTGTATGTGATTGAAATTCAGCACCTTCCTTTCTCCTGCTACATGAAATTCAGTATAAGTGTTTTTATTTCACTGTTGCTCAATATCTGGGGAGAAGCTGATTTGAAAAGGCTTCCTTTTGTGTACCCACTTATGAAAACTAACATATAGAAACATTGCTGATCACTTTATTATAATCGAAGACTTGGAATTCAAATGCAAAAGCAACTCCTCACTCTTGCATTTACGTCACTCACCTTAGCCCATGCTTTGCGCCCATCACCTGCATTTCGTATCCGCAGCAGAGGAACACAGTCAAAGTAAGGGTATCAGCTGGTACCACTGTGGTATTGCTAGTACATTGGATTTAAAGGCTCAGATTTCCATATTTCTCTCTGACACCCTTCAGCAAGACATTTTTCTAATACTTTATTGTACATGTACAAATCTGAAATGTTTCACTTGACCTGTGGTCCTCTAGGGCTCTCTGTACAAGTGGCCCTGCACACAGCTTCTCACTGTTCAACAGCACATTGCTTGCTACTGCTATTTTGGGACTATACAAGGCCCACAATGGCAAAAAGTAAGTTGCATGGGAAGTTGACATCACCTTTTGGTCTCTAATATACATTTGCCACAAATGATGATAATGCCACAAACAATCCTCTACAAAGGTTGCCTGTACATTTGCTCAGGTCACAGAGGCAGCAAGTGACCTCTGGAGGTCTCCAGTTCTACTTTCTGCTCAAAGCAAGTCTATCTGGATCTGGTTGTTCAGGACCCTGTCTTGAATTCTTCCAGGAATGAAAATCACACAGCCTTTCTAGGCAACACATGCCAGTTTTTGACCAACTTTATGTTAAGATCTCTTTGCTGGCTCATGTTCAACTTCTTGTCCACCAGGACACCCAGGGCCTCTTCTGCAGAGCTGCTTTCCCACATTCAGCCCCTACAGACAGTCTTTATTGTTGCATGGGGTAACTGAACTGCAGAAGCAGGACTTCACATTTGCTTCTGTTTACCTTTATGAAGCTCCCAATTTCTTCAGCCATCCAGGTGTCTCTGAAAATCAGCCCTGCTGTCCAGGATACTAACCAACATCCCCCAGTTTGATGGTGTCTGCTAACCTGCTGAGAGTACACTCTATTCCATCATTCAGATCATTACTGAAGATATTAAACAGTATTGGTCCCAGTACTGACCTCTGAGGCACTCAGCTTATTACTGGCTGCCAGCTGGACCACTTGCAAAACCCTCTGAGTCCAGAAGCCTGGCCAATTTTCCACTCAGCTTACTGCCCAGCTATTCAGCTCACACTTCACCAATCTAGTGAGAGAACTATAGGAGACTATGCAAAAAGCCTTGCTACAAGTAAAGGTACACAAAACATACTGCTCTTCTCTAGTCCATCATGGTAGAGACACCAGTGGATTCATCGCCCCCATTCAGTGATGGAGCTGGGGGAGGATAACTTGTACGCTTTGCAGGTGAATGCGTATTTGCCCCCAGTGATTGTTTAACATTACGATGAGAAATTGGTGCTAGAAGACAACACCTGCTTTGCTGCAAAGAGAATAATTTCAAAAACCCCTAACATGATATCCGGAGGGACAAGCCTTACACTGTGGCAACAAGCCTGTTCCTCGACACCTCCCATTGAGTGACCAGTCTCTCCTGTGATGTGGGGAAATCCACAGCTTACCACATATGAAATGTAAAAGAGCCTTCATACCAGAGTAACAGGGACAATCAAAAGAATTTCTGGCATCATCGGGGATCTGCATGATTAATGGTGATGACACTACAAAAGAAGGCTGGTGCTGAGAGCCACTACTGAAAGAAAAATAGGGATACCTCAGGTGCTCTGGACCAGGCAGGCTAGTTTCTGTATGTCACTGGGTTCACAGGATGAGTACAACCTACCCCTTTCCCTGCGAGTTAGCTATTCCATCTGGTCAAGGTCAGTATAGCTCTTTCTGTCCACAGATACACAGAAACACACACACACATCTGTGATGTAG
The DNA here is from genome assembly GCA_013399715.1 of Alectura lathami. Lineage (NCBI taxonomy): Eukaryota > Metazoa > Chordata > Aves > Galliformes > Megapodiidae > Alectura > Alectura lathami. The sequence continues at coordinate 204,682 of VXAV01006532.1, forward strand.
GCGTAATGGAAAAAACAGACTTTTTCAGTGCTTTGTTAGCAGCTTTGAGTCTGTCCTAATACAGTCTTAATGGCAGTTTCCCAACTGATACATATGTCATCATGAATGGCTGCGTCTTCTTAGTATTAGAGGGAAGTGGTTCTGTCATGTCTAGTAACAGAACAGCAATGCCTCTGCCTCATTTTCACAGCTCAAAGCTGAGGTTTTGGGTTATGATAGCCACTGAAGAGGTTATTTGCGTCATGCTCTGATGCCTGCTGCCTGTGTATGCCATACAATTGCTTTATGCAATGATGGTCTTTGGTCAGTTCCAGGAACAAGTTACTTGGGATGAGTATAAGTGCCTTTTTGTCTAAGAGTTCCTGCTGCATGGCATGTTCACTTGCATTCATGATCTTTGATGCCTGGTAGGTACACTGTTCCCTACAGCTCAGAAGAATGAGGAAGAGGCTGTAAAGTGGCTGTGTACAGCACTGACTTCATGTCTCTAGTGTTTGTCTCATGTGATGAACCCATCGGCCTGTAGCTCTTTGTCTAACCATGAGTCCTATGGGCTGGCCTAAGGGCTGTCACTAGCTAGCATCCTTGCTGCAGGTTGACAACCAGCCACTGATTCTGTCAAGCTCTGTATTTTACCTGGCTCTAGAACTACTAATTGGAACACAAACGGAAGTGGTGTAAAATGTTTTATTTCTTCCTGTCTAGGGAAGGCCAAAAAATGCCACTCCAAACACGTGGCAAAAGGGAATGAGAGATACTAAAACACTGAGGGAAATATAGCTGATAAATAGAAAGAGTTACATCTTTTACAAATAATAAACTGCAGTCATTGCAATGAATTTGAATTTCTTGGTAAATACATATTTTCTAGAAGAAGAAAATGGGTGGAAGGGGTCCGTGATAAGCTAAGGAGATGCTAGTTGGTGATTTCATTTTCTGTGGCTAGACAGTGTCTGGTCTGACATTTGTTTGATCTCGTACTATGAATGAGATCTGTCTGGTGGCAGCCAAAGCACAAAAAAATTTCCTGTGCCAAGACATCGTGCATAAATGAGGGACAAAAGCTCTGGAGAGCACGTGGTGTGCCTTACCAGTTCACATACCTTGGCTGCTTAATTTAAACCTGGCCAGTGTCCCACAATGCATGTGTTCGCTGGGCAGAGCCCACTGGCCTCACCTAAGGCCCATGCCCATGCCAACCAATGACATTAATGTCCCCACTCACTGATGCTCTGACCTGGTGCTGTGGGACACCCAGGCTTTCCTCAAATGATCCACATTCAGAGATTTCAAATTTCAAAGTTTGACTCTCTATGGATCCTTTCTGTTCACAGTGAGTTAGTATTATATGCACCCTTACTAGTGTCCTATTACTTTCCCATCAGAGAATCTGTGTATCTACTGGGAGAACCCAGGTTTTCCAAAATACCTGTCCCCTTCCTCAGCTAATAGTTTCTGGAGGTCTTCACTTATGGGATGGCTCTCTTGTCATGTGCCATACATGTTTTTTGGGGTGGAACATCAAAGGCGTGGAAGTGTTGTGCAACTTGGCATTAGGACTTGGAGACAGGTCAAGAACATGCAAGGCCATGGGGTAGTTTTGTCAGACAGTGGGCAAGCTGGTTGACACTGGCTACCAGTCATGTCCACACTGCTGAGGGAGGAAGTGGATGGACTTCAGCATGAATCATTCCCAGCTGTTACCTTTCCTGCAGAAGGAGCCAGACTGTGTAAATCATAGTAACCCTGAATGCAAACTAACATACAAGCAGTAAGAGTTAGCTGGTGACTTGGGGTCCAGTTTGAACTGGAGACCCATGTAACACAGCACTATATACTCAGCCGTCATGACAGCCAACCTCTGCTGCTTCTGCTGTCTCAGTTTCCTCATCTGGATGTTACTGATCTGCTTTGCTTGGATGCCCCAGCCTTTTACCACTTTACCATGAAAAGAAACAAGGCACTTGTAAGCTGTGTCTGTGACACACATTATATCACAAATCTCTATGAAATGTTCATCATCATATTTGAGAGCTGTCCCTTGCTGGCTGTCAAAAAAACATCCTCCAGGGCGAGCACTTCTTAAAATACTATCAGCAATAACCTTACATTTTAGAGACTAAAAATGAAACAGCAAGAGAAATCCATTCATGTCGGAAAATATGCTTTAGAGAAAATGAATACAACAAAACTGAGGATCTTGCATGCTCTTACAGAAATCTCACTACATATCACTTAAATATTTTACCTCCTCCTAGGTTTGCACTTGTCTACTAATATAATGTGAATGACTAGCATCGCTGTTTATACTGGCCCATTAAAATAAAATGTAACTTCCTGGAAGAACAGTTATTTCTCTTTAAATACTTTTGTGGGAAAACATACAGAAAATATGTATTTTAGTTCCTTGATTATGTCTAGCTATGCGGCTATTTAAAGACAGTGAAGTAGGATCGGAAGGATCTAGAAGATTATTAGCGTAATTGATAGCTCTGTGCCAGTGAATTAATGCTACGAACATGCCTACAGGACATCTACCTTTCTTCTTCGATTTTATTTTTAGATAAAATGTATTAACAATCTTTGCTCACTTTAACTTTGTTAAGCAAAACGTACCTTGTAACCTAGAAAAGGCTTCTATCTGGGGCTTTGGAGGGGTACTTCTGTTCTCAGAGTAATGGGAAAACCATCACCAATAGAAGTGGCCGTGTGAATAGCAACTTTGTCAACCATGGTTCCCCTTCATCAGGAAAAAAAAAAAAAAAAAGACTGGTTTGTGCTGAATTTGTGGACGTACATAGGACTTAGTAAGGGATCATAAAATACTGTATGTTCTGAAAAGCATTAAGGCTACAGCTGTACTGGATGAGGCCCTACAGATGGATAGTGAGGTCTCTGAAAAGGACAACAGCTGAGTGTCCAGCAGAACAGGACCGTGTATGAGAGCGGCTGTGTATACTCTGACTTATGCTTTTAATATAGCAGTGAATGTGTGTTTACTATAGCACTGATTTGTCCTGTGCGATGGACAGGCCACCTATAATTCTTGCATGAACTCAGTCGCTACAGCACCATAGTTTCATGTCTTACTCTGGAGGAAGATCCAAATCTTGCACAACTGGTAGAGATGTTAGATGCTATCCGCCAAAAATAAACATATTCATGTGAGCTGTGATTCAACAATTTAAGATCCTAGAGAACAGGATTAACTGCGTACTGTACGGTACTTCATAATTTCAAAATTGAGTACAGGAGATCATTTAATTAAAACCTATTCAACTGAAAATCCTCTTTACCTGAAACAAATGTTTGTCCTATCTATAATATCAACAAACTATTCACATGAGCAACTAGCAATAAACAATAGAAAGATGCACAATGAATGTCAATTAACACAATTTGCTTTCAAATAAACTTGCAGTTTATGTATGTAGCTTTAGTACTGTCCTGTGTATTCATTATAAAGGTCAATTAACCTCAATTGTGCTAGTCAGCTTGTTCTAAAACAAAATCAGCATATGATACCTTTTTTTTTTTTTTTTTTTTTTAATCCGCATCTCAGCACTTAGTTTGCCTGGGACTGAAGAATTTCTAAATAGCCAGAAGTCTTTGCTAAAAGTTTTATGTTAGGAAATGTCAAAAGGAAGTTAGAGCGAGAGTGTCGGATTGGCTGAAATCGGTAATGTGACACAGTGTGACTGCATAAAGCTTTTAAAAATATTCATTATTCAGGATATAATCATATGGATTCCGAACAACAAAGAGCTGTGTCATGTGTGTGCCTCAAAGGATGAAAATCTTCCTAAGTAAAGATTTCAATGCATTCACTAATCCAAGACTACACTAACAAATCTCTTGAAATGGAAATCCTTGCTGAAAATGGTCTTCATGCTTTAAACACTATCAAAGTGTTTTCTTTCCCCTCTCCCCTTTGGCTGCAGAATGTCAGCATTTATGGTAAAAGTCAATCAGTTGCCCACTTGTTCTGCTTAATCAGGAAGAAATGGTACCACGTGGGTACTGGAAGCTCTCATCTGGAATTATACAAGCATCACTAACTCAAAGGACCATCAATGTTGTAGAAAGCAAAGGCGAGCGGTGAGAAGTTCAGCATTCCAGGCTCTGAAAGAGGCAGATGGTGACACTTCAAATGAGAACATTTGTAATTGCACTCATGAAAATACAGGTGAACCACTAGACTTAGAGGAAGGCTTGTTTTATCAGACATAATCAATTATGTTTCTCATATTTAAAAAAAAAAAAGAAAAAAAAAAAAAGACCTAAAACCAAAACTAAAAACCAGTCTCGATTATTGATCATTTTATGTGACCTGATCTGTGGCCATTCCAGCCACAGCAGCTGAGTCACACCAATCATTCTGACCACACCACCCGCTGAGTCAGGCTGATATCCAGCCTGTCTGTGTTAGTGTGAAAGGAGTTGGCTGACATAAGGAATCACAATTCTGGCCTTACCAGATGCTTTCAGAGTCTTTTTGATGCCGATGGTACTTATAAAATTACAGCGGTGTCTTCTCTCTTTAGAAAGGAAAACATACAAGGTTGTACAAAGACCTAGAGGGAAAAAGATTGCTTTCTCGGAGTGTACTAAAAAACTTAATTCACAAAAGGTTATCGGGGGCTCTGTGCCTTCTGTGTCCTTTACAAACTTCGTCTTTGCTGTAGGCAGACAGCATTCAGTGCTACAGTGCAATTTTCCTGATTCTCCTGCTACTGAGGCTCAGGTAATATCAAAAAATATGCTAAAACATGAGAACATAATTGTACCAGACATAAAACTGTAGGAAAATGTTTTGTTTTCTAGGTAAAATTCACTTGTGTCCCTAAGGCCCATGAAACACTTGCTTACTATTGCAACCTGAGAACTACAAGGTCTCTGAACTACATTAGAGCATCCAGGCTCTCTGCTCCTTACCGCTTCAGAGCTCAAACCTTCCTAAAGGTGATCTTTACGTACCATTTTATTGTTAGAGCAAACTTCAAACTCCATTACACTATATAACTTAGTAGGACTAAATCAGTCAAAGGAGCAACTAGTCTTCACAAAAAAGTAAGTGGCTGACAGGTAACTGCCTTCAAAGTTCAGCTACAAACATATTATTGTTCATGACTGCTAGAGGAGTGAAAAACTTAATTTCAATTTGTTAGCAGTGCTAAAAGGTACCCTCCTGAAAAGAAGTCAATGTTTGAATCTTAGCGTTATGGTTATATCATGATAGAGAGAAAACAGATGCTTGGACTGGATAGCCAAAGATGAATGGTTGATCTGTTTGGAACAGGCCAGCAAGATGCTGCTCGCCCTTATATTTACTGTAAAAAAGTAAAATGTACAGTTATTGATTCAGGATATGCTGAGATGCTGAAGTTCCTTCAAGAGGGAAGGAAAATACTTACTATGATTTCTCACTAGTTGAAAAACTTCGCAATTAAACAGCTTTGTACTCCCATCAGAACTGTCTGCAAGAGGAAAGCATGCCTCATAAATCATGGGATTTAGTCTGGTAGAGTTATAAGAAACAGACCGTCTGAATCAGCCAGCTTGGAGTAAGGTAATACCTCCTAAAAGGCATCCTGAACATCATCAGGGTCTTGTGAAACAACATTTTGATTAGCTAAGTGAAAATGAATCACAAGTGTTGGCATACAGCTATGCTATCATTTTATTCAAAGAATGATCAATTGGTAGCAGAGTGATGAAACATTAAACAGAAAGATCAATTCAAGACATTATACTCTTACAAGACTCCTAGATCCTCTACTCAAGGCCTGATAGTTTCCACAAGACTTATCAGACATGGACGATAATTACAAAGATATGGTAATTGATGGCATTAAATCAAGCGTGCAAGCTAGATCTGCTGTCACAGCAAGAATTTCTTCATTGAGAACTGGCAGAGAAGGATTTTCTTCTCCCTCGACTGGCACAGCAGGATTGTCATCCCGCCACTGGCACAGTAACAGGTTCCACTTTAAATCTATCCTATCTGCACCCTGTTGAAGTAATTCAGTTAATTGCGTGCATCAGTCTTTGGAGAAACCTTTCATGCTGCTAGTTACGTCCTTGGATGAGTATGGGAGCCATCAAGCACCGCAGCAGCATGCAGCTGCCTGCTAGATCTGGAATCGCTGTTACAGAGCCAAGAGTCCACTTAAGCACTGAGGAACCAAGAAGCCCACAAGATCATCTGAGCTTTTAAATACTATAAATTACCCAAGAAGAGATGTGCCATAAGCATAAATGTTTGGCATGGCACAAAGCACTACAGAGGAGAAAAACTGGCCAGAGCATTACTCGGCAATTTAGAGAATCTGATACTAATATTAGTTTGTGAATTTTTTTTTTATTATTTTTATTTTTTAAGGGAAGAAATACTGAATACAACACAAAGAATTGCAAATTGCAAAGAAGGCCAGACAAAACATTCACCCAGACAGCTGAGAGAGTTCTTTTGTAGACTGTGCCAGTATTGACTTCCACATAAAGTCCTATTTTTTTACAGAAAAGGTTAACCTTCCACAATTTACTTGCTCATGAAATATAAGGTGAACAAAGACCCTGATGCAAATGATCCAGTATATTAAAAAATGCATTGAGCCAGGAAACATACAAAGTTCTGTTATAAATTATCTTTTAAGGTCTGGGAGAGTAGACACAGTGGCTGTGCCAAGTCATACTAACAGGAATAGCTGGATTTAGAGTGAATTTTCTTTTGGAGCTGGTCTCTAAAAGATTGAGAGGCTTACTGTCCCACTCAAAAGATTTTTTTAAAAGGTTATGGATAGCCTATCCACTTGTTAAGAAATGGCCACCCAAACTCATATATTTTGAAGGAGCATGGTATAATAACAACTGTTTGATCCCTTCTTATCCCACAAAGGATATCTCTGTCATTTATAAGAGGGGGGGAGAAATGCCGAGCTGGCTTGGTTTGCTTTTGATGTGAACACAAAACACGAGGCTGTGGTGCTTCTGCTTTCTCTATTGCATTCAGACAGCAATCAGAGAAGCAACCAAAGACAAACAGAGAAGAACAACGTTTGTACACTACTGATTTGAACAGCAAAGCTTTTCTGCTTCTCTCCCTGGCCCATGAGACACAGGCTTTCACAGCCCCCTCCTTTATTTTTCACTTCTATTCCACTGAGTCAGAGAACTTGAACTGTGGTAATACTGGGAGTCTGAAAGAGCAGGAGTGCAAGAAGAAATTCCCCCAAACTTCTCGCTGAGTGGGGAGCCCATCTGTAGGTGTCAGGTCCCAGCAGAAGGCTTGACTGCATGAAGCAGTACATGTGGGGCAGTAACACTGTACCAAGTCTCTGGGCAGACAATTTTGCTCTGCTATGACACACTCATGCTTTCCTCTTTACAATGAAACTAGGGACATGGAGAGAGGCTGTGTGCAGGTGATCAGTTCCCGTTAAACCCCAACTATTACAGTATTCAGGCATGTATTTTTGGAGGGAAGCAAATCTTTGCAAAGCGGAAACTGCTAAACTCCACTAGGAGTTTAGAGATGGGATGAGTATGCAGAACGTGAATACTCCTCTCTGTAGGGCTGCCCCTTAGTAGTTAGGATTATAAATTACCAGCATTTGCTGAGATGAATTGAAGGGTTTTGATACAGAGTGGGATGGTCTTTAAAATGAATTGTACTTATCCTCCAAATATGAGTTATGTGCTACTTCCTATCTGGTGACAAGTGAGAGGGAGACAATCAGGTGAAAAAAAAAAAAAATCTTTAATTGAGTACAAGATCTGATTTACAGATATTTGTTATGTGGCACTGAGGGACTGTTCTGGTCTAGTTTACCTGCTGTGATTGATACAGAAAAGAGTCAGTGTTTGGATAGCAAGAGAAATTCCCCAGGAAAAGGATTTCCTCTGAGAGCTGTGTTGACCCTGGCCAACAAGAAACGTCAAAGAGATGCTGGATTTGAACAGAAGTTTGAGGACACTTTGCTCCTGCCTTTGGTCAGGTTATGTGCATCCAGTGTCCCATATCATGGCAGTGCACTGCAAAGCCAAAAGAGACAGCAGACTAGGCAGCCAGCCGGGTCTGTGTTTCATGGTTCCTTGCTCATTGCATGAGGTTTTTGTCAGGGCGATGCAAGTCCATCAGTCAAGCATGGAGCAACCCAGACACCATGTCCTCACATGTTCAGGTGCTCTTTGCAAGCCACAGTATTTTAACACTGTATGGAGAAACCAAAGCTGGTTTCTATTTCTCCTGTCAGAAAAAAAATTAGCAGTAGTGATTTTTATAACTACACTTTCTCAGCCATTTCAAAGTCATTAGGTAACTTATGTGGCCAGTTCCCTAGCAAGAAAAGTACTTGTGTAGCATCTGTCATACATGATCTAGCTATCTGGCATTTAATCACTCTTTTTAATTTAACTGAGAAAGATAACTCCTCCAGTATCTAGTCTCTTCAGTAGGTGACTTACTTCCTGTGAAATTTCATTGTGTGCAGTATGAAAAACAACTGTGCTGTTCATCTCTTCCTGTCTTCTCTGCTTTAGCTCTAAGCTCTGTACTGCTGCACATTACGCTAGAGGTCTGTTAAGCAGCATACTGGTGCACCCATCTGGAAAAATGTAGCAGTCAGTGATGCCGACTACATTCTGCACAAGCCTCGTAAATCGTGGGCACGTTCTCTGCATAGCTTAAGAGGTGCTGAGGTAAAAGAGAGAAGCTGTGCAACCTGCACACATGAGTGATCACCAGCACCGATGTGTACCTTTGGGCTCCTTTGCCCCCTTTGCTCTAAAGTGCACATTGGTAGGGTGGGCAGAGATGGGGTGGATAAAGAAGAGCACACGGAAGCACCCAGCCCCTGCTGCTTTTTGCAGCTATGGCCTTGGAGGTCTGCAAATGCTACATGCTGGAGCGGCTCCCTGGCGGCTGCAGTTTGGGCCAGGAGCCAGGCAGAGAGAGGGGAAGCCATCGCCGGTGCCTCACCATGCCTCGGCAAACACAGACTCAGCAAAGCGGAGGTTCTGGCCCAGAGCCTCTGCTGACTGTGAGGACGAAGAGGCGGGTGGATTTGTGCCGCTTGCACTCTGCCTCCAAGTGCAAGAGTAGAACATTTCTGCAGGATTCACTCACTGAGTTTTTAATTCTTTTCAAATTAATTGATGTGTCAGCAGAGAGGTTCTTGCTCTCTGAAAGAAGTAATCTTCAGTAGTACCTTCAGTCAGGGCTGAATCCAAGCTTAGCAAAGGCAAAGCTGATGTCTGAAAGGGGGAAGTCTGGATGCAACCTCAAGGTTGCAAAACATTTAAGGTACATACGTCACACGGCTCTCCCTGCAAAGCATTGCTGTTCCTGCACCATGTGCATGCATTCTAAGGTAAAGAGACCATGTTTTGGTAAAAGCTGAAAAGCAAAATGGTGGTGGCTGGCATTACAGTATGGCAGCAGGCTTCTTTCTCTCTGAAGGTGAACTCTGGGGGAGTCAGCACCTCAGACCTCACCAGCAGGAAAGCTGGGGTATCCTCTTAGCTGCTGCCTGCGCCTCCATGGGCAAGGCATCCACCACAATGCCCAGGGCAGTTCCTGCAAGATCTTTCCTACTAAGTGCCCAAGTAAGCATCAGGAATGATGCTCAGGTAAAACATTCACAGCACAGGCATAGAAACAAAACCAAACCACTGCCTTGATAAAAGTTTCTAAATTAAGATACATGCATCCTCCGCTCCCTGTGTGTGACTCAAAAAACTAGTGTGTTCTTCCTCCTCCGACTACTATTTCTGTCGCTAGTATGCTGGTTGCAGCTCTGCAGCCCTCCCCAGGCCTCTTCTCATCTGCTTTTCACAGGCTTCCAGAGCTGCAGTGGACTTGGGAAAACAGATGGGCAAGTCACAAGGCTTGACTTCTGGCAGGCCAAAAGGGAGCGCTTGCATAGCTCCGAGCAGCTGAACCGGAACTCTTTTAAAAGCCAAACCTCCAGATGATCCAGAAGAAAGCAAACAAAAACCTGGCAATGGCACAAGGCAGGTGCCTTGGATTTCCCAACTAAAAGCCTTCACTCTTTGTGGAGCACAGTACTAACCACAGTATGATAGAATTAGGAGCATGAGGAGATGTATGTCACTACACATCAGTGTGTGAACTCCTCTTTAAATGTGAAAGAGGCAAGCAACAGTGCATGATTGAGGCTATATTGTTTTACTTTTTAAACTCGAGGCCCCAGTTCATTGATGTTTCCCGGCTTTATGACAGTTGTGCATGCTCAGTGGGGTACAAACCAGCCTGAGAGCAATGGTGATTCCTCACTAAAAATTGTTGTGTGCAAAGCTGAAGCTGCAGGTGGGCCTCTGGCAGTGCTGCCCAGGCACCACTCTGTGACCTGGGCTTGCAGAAGGTCACATGCAGAAGGGTCCCTGATCCCTGACTCAACACGTGGTTGCACTTGGGCAGTAATGGCAAGCTGTGCGGTGATGTGGGGAAACAGTGGTGAAATCACCAGGTGCACACCTGCATGAGAATGAAACCCAAGCTGAAACCTCCTTGCGGAGAAAAATCTGGTGGAGGCTGGCAGCTGCCCCTGCCCTGGGCCACTGTGGCCCTTCAGAGGAGCGCTGGTTTCCATCATCAGCATATGGGGAACGTGTCCCCGCCACAGCGGCTGCTGTCAGCAGCAGGCGGTGGTGTCAGAGAGAGGCCTCCAGGGACAAGCGAGGGGAAGGAGTGGTAGGCCACGGCCCCGTGCAAGTGTGGGGAGGAGGAGCATGAGGCTGCAGCCCCATGCCTTGTGGTGAGGAGCACCTGCGCTGTGGGGTGAGGGACCTCAAAGCCTCCTAGAGCTTTTCGTGGTTGTCAGCAGTGTAAGCAGGCAGGGAGGGGAGAGCCTTTCCCCTTTGGAAAAGGGGATAATTAGGAAGTTGGTACTTCATATATTTTTCTTTGCTGTAAAAATGTTGCATTAGCAAGCTCCTGTTTTCTCTGGGGTTATAAAGGATGATAAATGGGACATGAGACAAGATCACCAAGCTCTCAGAGAGGAGGTGAGAGCCATGTTCAGGAATATCTCATGTTTAACAAGCAAGATAATTATTCTGCTCTACTTAGCATTGGCTAGGCCTCATTTAGAGAATGGCATTCATTTTGGGGCACCACATTTTAAAACAGACAGAAAAGCTGGAGAGAGTTCATGTGAGAGCAACAAAAATGATTAAAGGGTTAGTAAATAAGACCTCTGAGAAAAGGTTGAGAGAACAGGGCCTGTTCAGTCTAGAGGAAAGAGGACTGAGGGGAAGCATTACTGTCTACAAATATGTAAAGGGTTTTTATACAAAGGACGTAGACCAATCATTCTCATTAGAGAACAAGGACAGAACAAGAAGTAATGGGTTTAAGATGCAGCAAGGGGAAATTTAGATTTAATATTAGGAAAATATTATAACTATTTGAAAAGTTTGGCAATGGAACAAGTTTACTGAGAAGACTGCAGAATAGCCACTACCAGGGAAATATGAGGTTGAGACTAGACACTCATCTGTCAGGGCTAGTTTAAGACTAAGGATGTTCAGAATCCTTCTCCAGTATACAGGAGTGTTCTGCATTCCCTCACAGAGAGACAAGCAAAGGCATCATAAACAGAAAACTATACATTTAGAGAAAAATGAGTTTTGTGTACACACACACATGTGCAAGTACACAAACACTGCTGAAATTATACAGGAAGAAAAGAGTTCTCGGTAGTCACAGCCTTTGTTGTTTTGTCCCAAAACACCATGCCTTCGTATCAGTCTTTCTCCAGTGCTATGGTAACCATGACAGGGACATCATTAAAATTATATCTACATTTTTGAGTCCCAGTTCTGCAGTCACTTCTCCAGAGGATGATGAGCTCAGTGGGGAGCTGCTGGAGCTTGACTGCAAACAAAAGGACATACAACATGGAAGCTAACAGATTACTGCCATGGGGGATATTGCAGTAGCTCCATCATGTTCACCCTTCTGCCTAGGTAAAAATACAACTGCACAGCTAAAAGCAGATCCTTCCCACACAAAGATTACCTTAACTGTAAGCTAGAAATCATCAAAGGCACAAAAGGCGAAACCGCAGATGCTAATGGAAGCACTGAGTCACTCCTACTGCTACGTGCAGTGTTTGAAAACTGTAGAGTCTGCACTGATACACAGCACTTTCTTGCTATGAAAATAGTATGAAAACACAGGGAAACAGCATTATCTTAAACTCAAATACTCTGTTACATTTGCATTATCACTACCACTTCTGTGAAGTCTTACATGCTTTGAAAATCAACATAACAAACCAATGTGCTTTAGGAGGTAAACAGCTACAAAGATGTTTGGTGAAACATTCCTAAAACATGAATTTCACCTTTTGTGATTAAAAAACAATCCAGTGCAAAACAAAAACACACACACATCCCACTGGATCTTTGAAGGCTATTCTGAGCCTTCTGAAATTTCAGACTAAATAATTCAATTAATTGCAGGCAAGCAGCATATGTATTATTTAGGCTAGAGTGAGGTTCTATGATGGAGTTAAAAATTCTTTTGAAATGGAAAAAAAATTTAGGTGGAGCTATTACAAACATAGTGTTAGTCCAACTGTGAAACACTGAAAATGGTGACAGTGTAGTCACCAAGCACAAACTACATATTTGCTAACATGCTGTAGTCATTTGGAAACACTCCTCTCCCTGCTGTAGGTCTGTGCTCTCTGCAGAGGTTATCATTACTGACCAAGCTCTTTGCAACATTTTTGAGGCTATCTTAAAGGCCAGCAAGAAGCATGTGTTGATAAAAAGAACTGATTTGAAATGCCAGCCTAGTGGGGGAAGGTGCCAGCAGAGCTACCTAGCTTTTTTTTTTCTTTCCTTCTCTTTTACTCCTTTTTTTTTCTTTTTTTTTTTCCCCCCTTGTATAAGAGGATTAAAACCTTCCTGGTCAGGAAGTAAACCCTGAGGAAAAGAAGCCAGAAGTCTGACAGGTTTGTGAACCTCATAGCCATGGCAATAATTTTGCAAATGACTAATAATAAAGAGTCGATAATCCAAAGGATGATCTCTGAAGTGAAGAGCACCAAATTACTTCAGGGAGAAAATCAATTATCTCCTATGCAGTTTCATGGCTGCACAGCCTACAATATGCAAATGCACAGAAGTTACCATAGTCACAGAAACCTGAATATCAAACTTAAAAAAGCCATGGAATTTTACAAGAATCACTGAACGAATATCCTGCTCATGAATGGATGCATATGGGTTTTACTGACACAGATACAGTGTTATTCTAATATTCTTCATCACAAAGGCTGACAGCCATCTAGAGATGTCAGCATCTGTGAAAGAGATGCTGCACTGTGGTGAAAGCAGAACAGGGTGACTGGGTCTGGGAGACAGTACAGAAATCAAATTACCATCAGATACTGTGGGCTGATTTTTAACATCTTTTCTCTCGCTGAGTGGTGTCTTACTGCATAACTGGGTCACTGAAATTAATGGAACTGCTTCGAAGTAAAAACAGTACTCAACCTGACCCACAGCAGGTATTCAAATGTCACGTTACATTTTAATGCATCTCAGACTTGAGGGGGTTTTAAAATTATTATTAATTTAGAAACAGATTCCTTATTAGGATCAGGCTTTTTTTTTTTTTTTCTTTTCTCACTGGAAGCACAAACGTCTGAAGAGGAGACGTCTGAGGATTTGGCCACTTGTTACTAAAAATCCCATTTCCATGCATGTGTAATCCATGTTCCCTGAAGGTTTTGAGAGCAAGAAGCTTACTGTTGATATAAAGGGAGAAGTGCAGCCTAAGGGCTGCTTGGAAACTCCAGATGGACGGAGGCCTCAAAGGGGAGGGTGCTCTCCTCCCCCATCTGTGTGTGAGCAAGGAAAGGACTGTATGGGACAGACATACATGGCAGGTAAGTATTAGGTTTGAGCACGTTGGTTAAAACACATTTAACTTTTGGATTTAAGGGTTATAAAATACTATTATCCCTGTTGGGGGCTAATGTCCAAAGAACTGCATCAGTTGTGTATGGAGGGTTTCCCTAATTACAAGCACCGCCTTTATGACCCCACAAGGGAAACATCTGAAAAGGCTGGGAAAGAAATGAGATAAGAAAAGTTTCTTCTAGAACAGCTTCCTTAGGAGCAAGGATTCTTCTCAGTTTTGATGCATCACTGGTGTTTTCTAAAAATGGGGACAGAATGGTGTCACCTCTGAGATGTAAGGAAAAGCTGAAACTACTTGGACTCACAGAGCCACAGAGAGAGAGCAACCTACCGAGGGACATGGTCAAGGACCTCCTGGCATTATTGCATGATGTGAGAGAAAGGACAGACACTTCTCCTGGGGTAAAAGAAAGAGAGGGTGAACATGAGAACTACTGTGTAAGCAGTGCTTTAGTTTTTCTTTTGGAGCAGCACTGAGGCACACACACTTGCTTATAATCCCTGCAGCTGGGAATTCCTGTGCTTTGGCTCATTATTAACAAGGATTGCCACAGCTGAGAAACACACTGCTCTAATGCAGTGAGCAAGAAGAGCTGCCTCAGAAGCAGGTGCTGTGAAACACTAACATGCATAAATGCTTTGAAGGCACTTAGGCATAGGTACGCCCTCAAAAAGTTTAGTCCTAACACCTATTTTGGACAAGTTGGCCAACATTGCCACTTGAAAGTCATCATTCCTTTTATTTACTTCTGTGCTTACTCTTATTGTCAACTTGAAAGTGCAATCTGAGGCATCCACAACACTAAGTCTAAGATCTTATCAAGAATTCAGCTCACTAGATCTTGACAGGAACTTTTTTTATTGAACAGCATAGGGAGTATATATATATTTAAAGATAACATGGGAGTTGGTTGCCTTAGTAACAGGATATCTCAGCCACCATGTTTAGTGTTTACTCAGTACGGGAAACGTATACTGTATTGAGAAGAACCATGGTATTTTTATTAGTCTACCCTGTATTTATGCTCATCAGCAGCAAATGTATACTGCGTAGCTAGACTTTCCAGTTCTAAGCTATGTGAAACCTCTGAGAAGACAGCGTGCAGAAATGAAACCAGGGCACCTGGCGTAATGTATTTTTGTTGCAAGTATTTTGAGAGAAAAAACTGTTCTGAGCGTTTAAAGCACTCCACTGAAGATATTCCTTGCCTTATAATTCTATCTCCATCAGTAGAGCCTAAAAAAATTTATTTCCCATGGTTTCATATTCTGATGAAAAAAAAAAATCTACAGAAAATAGCTATGAAAGAGGCTATCTTTGTAGTGCCACTTTCCACAGCTGTCTTCATATGCAAGACAAATTTAATGCATATTGTTAAATGTTCTTTTTTACCTGGCATCTAGGGGGAAGAGGAAGTAAGGGAACAGTTAAAGGGCTGTTTCAAAGCCTTCTTCAGTCTGGGAGAAGCAAGGAATCAGTTAAAGCTGCATGAATTACAATGCAGGAGAATTAAGCAGAAAACATCCATTTAATTTTGAATCCAGCCAGGATGCCTAAAGGTTTTTATCCCTTCTTCTGCAAACACACCATGGGATTTTTCATTCTCACAGCAAGCCTTTAGAGGCTAAGCAGGACCTCCTGCCTGCAGCTGCCCCCTGCCTCCTGCAGGGCTGCGGGTCCAGAAGCAGGGCTGTCCTGGGGCAGTGACACCTACTGAAGCAGCGAAATCAAGGTAGAACTCCCCTTGCCTCTGATGGATTTTGGATCAAGCCCTACGGACAGAATCTGCCCCTTCCCACTAGTCCAGCCAGAGCAAGGGATGGTGCAGGGGCCGCCTGGGGGGGCTGGCACAATCAGCACCAGCTCAACCCAGCAGCCTGCTCTTGCAATGGCCTGGGCATTGCCTCTTGCTCCTAGGACTACTGCACCAGTGAAAGATCCACTCCCGGGCCGCTCTCTCTCATTACAATTTCCGATAACATAAAATACCTCTGTATTACTGTCAATGTAATATCCAATCCAGCCTCTGTCACGGTATTATAGCATACCCTTACAAATGATGGACTCCAGACTAATACAGCTTTCCCTTCTCTAACAACTGCGATCCTCTTTCCATTTTGCAGTTCACAAGGAAGAGTGCCTGTTCAGACAGAAAAGCAGAATACTATAGCCCCATTGAATAGCTTACATGTAATGGCAGATTGAGGCCATTTATGCTATATTAAAAAAGCAGGAGTTGGAAAATAGATGTGGAAAGGCGCGGTGGTGGTAACAGTACTATCCAACAAATACAGTCTTTTCCCTTCATCATGATCAATTTTCTTCCTGATCTTGATTTTTTTAATTTTGTCTAGCTCTAAATATTGTTGCACAGATGGGTTCGCAAAGGGCTGGTCATCTGCCGGGTAACAAAGTACTCCAAAAGGAGCCAGGCAGACTGCTGCTGGACGCTGAGCTCCCTCAGAGGAGCAGCTTTGGTGTGCAGCGCTCCCTGTGCTCAGGGAGTTGAAAAGCTGGGGGTGGCACACAGCAGGGGTGTGACGGAGGGTGTAGGGGGCCGAGCTGGACAGAGATCAGCAGCAGGAGAAGCAGAGGTGTGTATCAGTTTCCCAGAAGCAATCTCTCCCCCGAAGTTGTGCATAAAAAGGAAACTGCCTTTTTCCCTCCGTTGCTTTTGGTGTCCTTCAGTATAGGATAAGGAAAGCATCTTACTTCTGCCAAAAAGAAAAAAAAAAAAAAAAAAAAAAAAAAAGANAAAAAAAAAAAAAAAAAAAGAAGTAGATAGATAATATATGTTGCTTAAAAATGGCATAGAGATGGTAAGCTGATTTTCCTGACAGACCCTCCAGGAATTATCTCAATAACATTATCGTAGGCTGTTAACTGAACCGCATTTTTCTCAGGACAGCCTTTTACAGGAAGAGCTCTGCTCACAACAGTTTATCACACATTTCAGCTAAAATCTATCAATCTGAACTGAAAGAAACATAGCGTTCTTCTGAGAACTGGGAAAGTTTTAAGCTAGTGAAGCTTTTGCCTAATGAACTTTCGAGAAAAAAATAAATGTGATTTGCTTGTCTTGATCAGGTTTTAAGCCCCCACAATTCAAAACTAAAATGTATAAACCAGTCACACAGAAGCAGGCTAATCCACAACATCCTTACTCACATACAGAAGCCAGGAGGAAGAAACGGAAGGGCAATGAATCACCAGCCTACAGTGACTGCAGGTAGCAGTCAGTTCAGCGTTATTTTATGGAGGATCTACCGTACGAAATTAAATTACCAAAGAGGTTTAACTGTTTGGTTCCTAGTCACGTACTTGTTGGAACTATCTGGACATGCCACATTTCCCCTATATTCAGCAAGAATTTCTAATCCAACCTCAAAAAGCGGCATACTACTAACTGTGCGCATACACTGCATGATACATAACTTCTGTTTTGCTTTAATTTAACGAAATAGCAGCAAGGATTCAGATGCAGAGCTTCCAGTTCAGATTACTTATTACCACTGAACTTGCAAAAACTTTTTCTTCCATTTGCTTTTGATCTATTTTGCTGATACACATATTGCAGGTACTGCAGATACTTAGCTGCCGCCTAGCTACATTCTTTTTGAGTAGCGTATAGTTATATATCTGCATCTACCCTATGCTCTTCCTGTCATACCTAACTGCTTCTGAAATGGAAGAGGAAAGTTGGCTGCTGTAGCACACAGCGGAGAAAGAACAGGTAGCACATCATATCCTTGCTTGGATCACTTTTAGGGAGCTGAGGCTAAAGTATTGATGCTGCTCGATGCAAACTGAATCTCAGTCTTCTTGTGAGAAAGAGGACAGCTATTGGGAGAGTAAACAGGTAAGGAGAAAAATGGAATAAGTTTGTTTTTCCTGCAGCAGAAGCTGTCAAGATCCTTAGGAAAGGAAAAATCTGAAAAAATCAACATCTGTCAGCTCTGTTCACTTTGGGACTGACTGACAGCAAGAAATGAGTTATTGTCCTGAGACTAGAAATACTTGGAGTTTGTCCAGAACATATGAAGGGATGCATTCTCTGGCCCAACAATCCAGTGGAAATTAATATACTTCTATTGTATCCTTCTGAGATTGCAAAATCCCTCATCTCCCTCTCTCTACTGTTTAATTCTCATTATTGGTACTGTCGGAGCACCTAGGCATGCTGACAGCCCCAGACCCCTTTTAGCCATGTGCTAGAAAGACCAAGGAAAAAAAAAAAAAAAAAACAGATGCTTCCTGCCCAATCGGACTGTTTGCACATAGTCAAAAATGTTTCTTTGAACGACAACATAAACATACTGTTGCATTTTAACAGTATTTTGTATTCTGCAAAAATATTCTGAAGCTTAAGGGCTCAGTGCCCACAAATATGCTGGCATGCAGATTTCACATATCTTGTAAAGGCTACTACCGTGCTGTTGTGTGCATACGCAGTAGCTGATTTTTCAAACAGGCACTAGCGTGCGCTTGCATATCTGAGCAGCAGGACTGAGCCAAAAGCACGGGGATGAATTATTGGCTGTAAGAAGGTATTGATGCAGTCCAGCAGACCTATACACAGCACAATCATTCAAGAAAGAGAGAGAGAGTTGGCGTGGGGCTTTTATTTTATTGTGATTGCACAGAAAGCCTCATTTCTGCTTCGGTGGACGGATCATTTTCAGCAGCAAAGCAATCTTCTTCTAGAATGGCTCTAACCTTACAGAATCTGCCAACAACAAACTTTTCTCCAGGCTAAACAGACACTTGCTACTCACATGACAGTCTGGGTGGGAATGATGCTGAGAAAAGAAGACATGCTGTGGCTAACATCTTTGCTTGTCTTGTAAGAGTAATCTGACTAATGTCGGAATGATTCCATCAACATTGTCAGAAATAGGTTTAAGAACCCTGCAGGTACGTTGCAAGGCCTGGCACAGGCGAATACTCACACAAAGTGAACGCCAATTGACTAGAGGTGCTGGGAAGGTAGGAAGCAGCACTAAGGACCTTGATCCAGGCTGATAAGCTTGAGTTTTCTTTCTACGTGTTCTCAAAATTTCTTTCCCCATTTAGATGGAGTGGAGTACATAAGAGGCATTGTGGGATATGCTGTCAAGTACTATCGGTTCCACATCCTGCACTCAGAACTAAAACCGAACTGAGCTTGTTCAATGCGAGAGAGCTTGCTCACATCTTAGTCATAGCTGAGCTATGTATCGATTACACTGAAGTATGCCGGACATTCATACAACAATGTCAGCTCTGCTCCCCACGGGACTATCTACTACTCCCCACAGGTATCTACTACTATAAAGATAATTAGGAAATGCCATTACCACTTTGCCCAAACAGTAATGTATAAATGAGGACACTTCTGTCCCATTAGATCTTTGCTGGCCGTCCTTGATACAAATCCCTTTCCTCAAAGAATGGAAGAAGGCTGATTTTGTGTGGGGCTCTCTGGAGTGGTGTTTGATACATCTTGTTTCACACTGTACTTGGTCCCCCTGATCCTTGTCTGTTCCTGAGTCAGAGTTACTTAATTTCTGTGTTGCTCCACTTCACCCTGTGCAAAGAAGGAAAATCTATGCTATTCTATTACCTATTATTTCTTTTGCACACTTAGATTAGAAATAATTTACTTCAGGGACAAACACTTCTATGAAAATAGGTAAGGCGTGGCAGAGCTGCTCCTAGAGTACCACAACACTATTTCTAAGTGTTAAATCAAACAGGTTGTCTGTGTAAATGATTCACCAGAAAGCCCCAAAAGTTCTTATCCCCTGTACAAACCCGCTGTTGTATTCTAGGTGATAGCTTCAGGAAAAGAACAGAAACACCATAAAGTAAGTATTCCGAAAGCTTAGCATTGGTACCTCACAAAAAGGAAAGCAGGACTTTTCTCTCTCCGAACACACTGCAAAACCTCTTTACCTCGGCCTGGGGAGCTCAATGTTAAAGAAGCTATATCTGAGTGCACGCCTCTGTTTACCCTTTTGTTGTCATGCCTAACAGATAACATTGACAAGCCTGACTGACATCTGTATGGATTTCATACACACACCACAACGCGAATGAGAAAACGGCCTCCTGGGAGCCTGCTGGGACTCTAGTTCATTATCATTATCACTCTCATGATGCATGCAGATGATGAGACTCCCAGTCATATCCTCCTGCCTGTGCTCCAGGTTGTGCTTTGCAGCACGTTTTTTCCACCAAACTGTTGTACAAGCGAACAGTTTTCTTGTCACCCTGGCAGTTACTGCGGTATGGCTGTCCCTGCTTCTACACGGGACACCTGAGCTGAGCAGCAGCCACATGTTTCACTCCAGACCTCAGGATGAAACCAAGCTGAGATTGAGGCCCACTAAGTCAGGCTGCTGGTGGCTAGGGACAGCGTAGCCACTGTCACAGCAGCCGTTCAGCTCTTGGCCTTGCAACATCTGCCCCAAACAGACTGTGGTGAAGTAGATTATTTATTTATTTTTTATTTTTTCACAGCACAGCCAGCTGTCATCAGTGTGTGGACCAACTGAAATTCAAGTAGAGAAGTGGGAGAGTGACCTGTGGAAACCTCATTTCACTTGCAGACTGTTTTTCCTGGGCTGCTTCTGGATTATGTTGTACTATTATCACCGCAACCGTATTAATGAAAGGGGAAATAGTAATTTCATTGTTAACCTCACAATGATTTCACAAGGGTTCAGTGAAATGGAGATGTTAAGAGAATTAAACAAACTGCATTGAAAAATGAGACACCATTTTCATGACTTATGCCTTTACAAGAATTTGGATAACGATTGCAAAAGGTTAATAGGCTCTATATGAACCTGCGGGTTGCTGTCAAATGTAAAAAGCAACGCTGCACGGCAGGGACATCTGCTGGAAGCTGGGCGCCACTGTCTCACTGCTGCTTCTGGCTGAAGCAACCTGCGCTGCCTCCCGCCGGAGAGCTGGTTTCTGCCTCGTTACAGATTCCCTGCACACCTTCACAACAGCCAGGCAGCGGGAACAAGAAATCTGTAAGTCATACTCGGGAATTTAAACGGAAACTTTTGCATCTCAATTGAAGGTTGCACTTCTCCTCCAGCTGCCTGACATTGAACTGTCCGTCATAGGCAGACTGGACACTGACGAAGTCCTTCCCTTTCCCAACCAGATACAGCAGAAGGTCAGGGCTTTAATTAGGCAGGGGAGCCACTCGTGAAGTTCTCTGCATTCCTGTAATCTTGATGAGGTGATTGCACCAAGGCTAAGAACCTACTTTTCCCGAATTTAAAAACTGAAAATGATGTTTCAGATTTCAGCATCTAAATAAATGGTCTCCTTTCTCAAGGAGACATTGACTACACCCTCCACTTGGAAAGTGGATCTAAATCCCCCTCACACTCCCTTCTTCACAGTGGGAACACAGTTTGATCCTACAGTGTTGCTGGGATCAAACTGTGTTTTGACCATACTCTGGCACTCTGTGTTTTGGCTATGGACAGTATTTTGGAAACAACTGAGATGGTACAGAAAGCACTCACTGAGCCAAGGCTAGGAAGAGGAAGCTCTGTTCTGCGCGATGGCAGAAAAGAGGATGCTTTGCAAACTCAGTTCCCGTTTCTCAAAGTGCATGAATACAGCTGCTGCAAAGCATTCTAGAAATGAAAACAAGCTTTATTTGATGCTACTCCCAACAAACGTTTGAACTGTGTTTAACACATCACAGCTCTATGTGTTCAGTGACACTCCTCAGTGTAACAGGCTTTTTTCCTGCAGATACCAGCTCCTACCTGATGGGACTGCTTTAAAACCAGCCTGCGCTCCTATATTGTAAGAACAATTCCTTCCCTCAAGCTACTTGTAGACATAAACATGTTTACCTCCACCCGTCAAAGCACCAGGGGAAAACACTATCCTCCTGAAGAAAATTATTCCCCAAAAACCTTTTGAAATGCTTTAGAAAGCTTCCTACCAGAGTGAATAGAGGCTCTAATAAGCACAAATAGGCCCTTGGCCCAGAACCCCAGATGCAGGTAGTTACACGCCTACCTTCTGCTCAAATCAGGGGCAGGCAATGTTGAGGGCCTGGCGTGCGGTCACCAAGGGTTTATCAGTGCTGCACAGCCAGCACAGCCAGCCAAACCAGCAACGACACCAGACAGCACTCGGTCATTGTAATCCAAGACACCATAGACCCTAACCACATCCAGTGGAGCAAGGTTTATTACAGTGACAGGCTTTTGAAAAGAGGTGTATGGGGCTGAGCTTGTATTGCCCACCTTCAGACCAGTACATGTCCACCCCTAACCGTGCTGATGTTCCTCACCAGGCAGTCGGAGGGGCAGGAACTACCCGCAGCCCTCCCTTCCCAACTAAATACGCCTCTCCCTCTGGACCAATGAAGAATGGAAAGAAATTGCAAAATCAAACTTTTCTCATGAAACCCTGAGTGTAGCATGCCATGAGATAAGGAAGAAAACGAAAACAGGTTTCACCCTCCTATACAGGAGCTGTTTGAGGGTAAGTAAAGAAGCTGACACTAAGAACTTGATCCAGAAGAGACTCTGGTAATGCCCCAGAAAAAAATTGCAAGCTCAGTAGGATTATTTCTGCCTATTTTGCAGATGCAGGATTATCCATGAGCAGGCCCGGATATGTCATGGAGAAGATGTTGGAGTAAAAATAGGCACTCCTGGACCTCACTTGAGCATGGGGGCTGAAGATCAAATGTTGCCTTCAAGAGACCACAGAGGAAGGAGCGTGGATACAGGCTCCAAACATGCAAAAGCTAAACACAGCGACAGGGAGGAAGGTGGCTCCTGAAGAAGTGCCTGGCACAATCTACAACTGCTGCAGCAAGCAGCTACGCTCTCCTTGGTTTGACTCCCAGGCAGGTGCCCTGTGCTGTGTAATCCTGCAGGGAGCAGGCAGCCCCCGGGGAGCCAGCGTCAGGCGGGGAGGCCTCGGCTGATCTGCTGCATTTACCAGGCAGCTTTATTTTGAGAAAACAGAATGGAAGCTGTGTAGGAGAGAGCTTGTGAGTTCTGCCTTTCAGCACGCACCTTATCGAGTGACCCCAATGCCTCTCAGAGCTTTAACCTCAAGGATAAAAACAGAGCCTGGCCTGTGCTTTCGGAAGGTCTCCAATTGAGGTGTTGTCACAGTATTTTTAAAACATCCCTGCATATCAGTCTTCAGAAGCGTGAGATTTCAGATGGCCCCTGTGTACTAAAGCATCTGGTGACTATCAAATATAAATTTTTCAGCAAACCCCAGTTGAATCATATTCCCTGTTTTCACTAAATCTGTTTTATTTTTATTTTTATTTTTATTTTTATTTTTATTTTTATTTTTATTTTTATTTTTATTTTTTTTTCATGCTCACCATCCACTGAGAGTTGCCTAAAATAACAAGTGCCAGCTCCTGAGTTGTATGGGTGAAGAATGGCTGTAAGCAATCATTGCAAGCTTTCCCCCACTTAACCATCTTCAGAATGGCCACTCGCACGTAGGTGCGGGACAAGAGGGCAGAATTCAACGCCAGTGTCTGAAGAGAAGTCAGGCACACAGTAAGGAAACCAGACAGATCCTGAGTCATTAGGCTGGCTTCACGTCCCCTTCCCTTACTGAGTTTTTACTTCCTCACATGGAGAATGACCAATATCACCGTAATTATGCCAACAATAGATAGAGGATGCATACGTTTTTTATTAAGTTAAAACGGTGCCACTTTTCGCATATAGAAGCTTGTAAGAAGTAAGCTCCTGGGAATTACTTTGGGTTACGCATCTCCCATCCCTTAGGAGAATTCAAGGCATGAGAGATGGCAGGTGCCACGGAGCTTAGCCCAAGTCTTCTTCCACTATGCTATTTATTGTTAATTTACAAACATTTTCAACGAAGAAACATCTGACTATAAGAACTAAGAAGTTATTGTAACGGAAGGCCTGATGTTTCTGACGTGTTTTGATGTGGCTGTGCCCAACTGACGGCCTTTCACAACGTGCACACCCTGGCCAGGCCGGGGCTCTCAGGACGGTGTCTCTGGACGCCCGGGCCGGGCCCACAGGGCCGCCTGCCCGCCCAGTACCCAGAGCAGGCGGCGCTCGGGGCGCAGGTGGCGGCCAGCCGGG